>BPLT01000186.1:0-425000 GCA_019656295.1 Rhododendron mucronatum var. ripense
CCCCCCCCCCCCCCCCCCCCCCCCCCCCCCCCCCCCCCCCCCCCCCGCGGACAATGGCAAAGTCTAGATGCATCTTTGTGGCCAGTGATTATGGTATCCGGGCTACAAGTACTGTGTCAGGGACTGTTTGGAAGCTGGATAATGGAAAAAGCTTATGATATGTTTGCTTGGATTTCCTAATTGTTTGCTCCAAAGAATGAACTCTGGTGCCGATCAAAAAAGAAAAGAAAAAGAATGAACTTTGGTGAAATGCGATGACATGGGTTTCAATTTTGGTATTTGGAAGGTGATACGTTCGTTGATTGTTGATGGCGTGCCCGTAAATGTAGTTTGGAAAATTGTTCTCCTGATTCCTTTCTTGGGTTTGGAGATTGTTTTGGTGGAGGCATTTGTTGAAAGTTTCATGAGACCCCTTTCCTGGTGAGGGGGATGATAACTTGGCTCAGAGAGGTTCTTATCATATCCTTTGTGCCCCTGACACAACTTGACAATTGGTGATACGAGGAATAGGGGCAACTTCTTATACTTCCTAGTTGCTTGAGAGGTTTGGGGTATGGTGTTCTTTCTTCTGGATCGTAGTGGATGATGTTGAGGTCAACTGTGAATTGTTTGCATCTTGTAGTATGGACAAGGTTTTCCAAGGGGTAGTGATATTCCGGCTTTGTAGGCGGCCTTGTTATCGAGGTTCTAAAAGTCGCTAGGTGCTAGTCGGGCGACTGGGCACCGCCTAGCGCCTAGGCCGATTAATCGGCTCCTAGACATTAGGCGGATTTTCTGTTTTTCTTATTTTCTTAAAATATTCTCCTACTCCCTCCCCAAGTTTGAGAGAGCAAATACAACATAAGTGGAACAAAACATTAAATAACATGGAAACTAAGTAATAATGCAAAGTTCAACGTTCAACCCATATGAAACTAAGTAGTACCAAATAACTAGTCAATTACAAAGATGTAATGCGAAGTTTTGGTAGTTAGGGTCTTTGAAATTTTCGTTCGTGTAAGAGAACTTGGTAGACTGGAAATGTATGTATGTCCTCATAGTAAAACTACACCAAAGCCCCTTATATTATATTACCACGACACTAAATCCTTAATTTTTGAAAATCACATTGCACACCTGCCTAACCGTCCTCCTAGCCCTGCCTAATCTGCCTAGCCGCCTAGCCCGCCAAGTGGGTGATTAATCGGCCTGGAGCCTAGACAAATGCCTAGGCCCTTTGTTATACTTCTTTTGGGGTTTGTGAAAGGAATGAAATAGGATGACCTATGAAGGTGAGGGGTGTCCTGCACATTGTTTGACAAGATGATGCTTTTTTTCTTGTATTTTTTTGCTTAATATGCATGCTTTCCATTTTTTATTTCCTTAGTTGATTTTTTTTCAGGGGTTTGTGTTAGAGGTTGCATCTCCTTTTACTTTTAAGATACTTTTATGATCTATATATATGACACTACTTATAAATTTTAGATATATTCCCTGCAACAACAGTAAAAGGAGATTTTGTTCCTATGCTATTCTATTGGAATGGAAATGGACACATCTGGGCATCTCATTGTTATCAAGTTTCATTGCCCAAATTTTATTTTCCTAACTTTGGTGATAGTTCATTCCATATGTCGTATCCGCTCTCACTTGAAAGGGAACCGTAGTCTTGAACTGCCTATCCACTGTGCCTACCTAGAATCAATCCACATGTTAGTAAAGTGTGTCATTAGCACAGAAATTATATGCTAGGACAATTTATTTTGGAATGATTTCCTTCCCGGGTAAGCAAGTTGAAGATGAAAGCAAGGGTACTGGAAAACTTAGGGACTTTTACTAATTATGTTGATTAATTCATGTTTCCTTGGTGGTTCCCGCATGTAAACGTGAGCTACTGAATGATTTGCGATACTGATTGGTAATCCTTCCCTGTTCCATCTTCTGCTCTGTTTTTCTCCTTCACTACTTGTATTGCATCAAATTGTGAAGGCGATTTCTCTGTTTCTAAGGTATTTTGCATGAATAGGGGATATGCCTGCACTGTATATCTATTAGTCTTTTACCTACATTTTTTGGGTTCATCTTTTTTAGTTAGTTTACGTAGTACTTTATTTCTGTTTGGTCATCTTACTAGCCAACTGCAGATTTGATAGTGTTATACTTAATACATCTGTTGACGGCAACCATTAAACTTTCATGGCAGATGAAGACGGGATGTGTTGCACTTGTTCTCTGTTTAAACATTAGCGTTAGCCCACCGGATGTAATTAAGATATCTCCTTGTGCCAAAATGGAGTGCTGGATAGGTACAATTTTTGGAATACTTCAAATGTGCTGCTACTGGACTTTGCAGTTTTAGCTTTGTTGTTCTTATGTACATTCCTTCTTTCTTCCGAATATTACTTGTGGATGGTAGATACAGAGTGAAACAATGACATCATAATAAAAGTGTAGCTGCTCATGGCCATGATGTGCTGTTTCCCCACATCGATTCCATCTTGCTGCACCGGTCCTGTTTCAAGCACTTTTAGACTTGTAACTTCAAAACGTAATTGTTTCACTTGCTGTAGTGCCCTGAAGAAATTGTTATGGAACACCATTTTGGTGGCTTGACTTGGGTAGTTGAGGTTCCATCTGAATTATAATCGCACTTGCAAGTTCTATGCAATATCCCAAACTAAACTATTCCGTTCTTTCATATTTCTTGCCTTACCTGGGAATTGCGTAGTTCATATTGTGCGTAGTTCATATTGTGCAATGTTCACTCATCTCAAACTGCAAAATGCTCATGCATGCACTCACTTTGTCAGAATATCGACTATTTACGTTGGGCTCTTGGTCTCCTTATGCAAATTTAGTGGGACGACATTTCTTTACCAATTAACTGTTAGCTTATTGTTATCATAGAAAGACCTTTTTGCTGGTGTGTATGCTTGTACATGCATGTTTGAATGTTACATGATTTCTGTAGGTACTATAGGGCTTGGGTTTCTTTGGTCAGCCATTTAATATGTGTGTGTATGTACATGTGTGAGAGAAAGAAGATGAGGGTATTGAGATCATTTACAAGTTCCGCTTCCCAATGCTAAATGTCTGCAAAGCGCGGGGAATTAAGTGGTGATATATAAACGTGAGGGGTATACCGAGCACATGGCCCAAACCACAAGGGGTTAAAACTTAAAAGAGAAGTTTGCTCCTTTTTTTTATTGGCCCCTCTAATTCTTTGTGTCTATATTTAACTTGTAAACCGATTGTACTTGATACGTTTGGTATGCCTTCTCGTATTCACTAGATGGCTTTTAGTTATACACAGGAACTTCCTAAAAAGGAAAATGAACAAACAAGTTCAACATACAAAAAAAGAAAGGAGGGCATTGAGGTGAATGATGGGAGGGTGTGTGCCTGGATGATGGTGTTGTAGCAGAAAGTTGATGGGTTCTTTATGGTGTTGAATATGGAGATGGCCTAGTGAGTAGAGAGTGGTGGTGGTGGTGGTGGAGGAGGAGAGAGGAGGGGGCCGAAGGAGTGGAGGATGGTGGTGAGGAGGCAGAGAGAAGAGGGGTGGCGAGTGAGGGGGCCTCTGGTGAAATTACATTGTCGTCGCCATATCTCAGCCTGTGATGTGTAGTATTCCCATTAGTTATTTGTCCTCGGTTAAGTTTCTAGTGAGGGTGGTGCATACAATGGAGAAAATAATGTGGTATTTTCAGTGTAACATTGGGATGAATGGAAATAAGATTATTCGGTGAGTTAAGAGGTGATTTCTCTCCCCATGGAAGTGGGGTTCTTTCAACAGGAAATATTGCCCTTCAGGCCTGTGGTTAGGGGTACTAGCTATGGAGAGTAACTTGTTATGGCAATCTTTATTAGTGTTAGTGGGAGTTGGTATGGAACTGAACCAATGGAAGGGATCCCCTGTGGTTAACATAGGTAAATGGTAATCTCTATTGATATCTATATCTCACATCTTTCCTTTCTTTTCACGTTTTTCTGTCCTTGAGGGGGAACAATGGAGAGAATGTTTGGTTTTGAGAGGATTTCTCTTTGAGTGACTCTTCTTTTGGGGTGTTTTTTTTCCCCTTTGTATCTGTTCGTTTGATCTCATGATGAATAGATGATGGCTTCCTTCCATGGCTTCTTTCAACGTCTCTCTCAAGTGAATCTAATTTTAATGGAATTGCAGTGTTTTTTACAAATCTAAGTGACTGTGAAGCAAATGAGTGGTTATTTTTGTTGGCCATTCTTTGAAATTTCTCCTTGCATGGTTGCATCATAATGGTGTAAGTCGTTCTTCAAATACAGGCTTGGAAAACATTTGTTTCTTATACCATGGTAATAGTGTTGTTTATTCTATACTTGGTTGGCTTGTGTTAGTGTCATGACTCATGACTAAAGATGCCTCTCAAAAAAGGAGCAGTGCTCTAAAGTCGGCCTCGGCGGCCACCCAATGCCTAGATTTTAGTGTCTAGGTTTGCCGGTTTATACATTAGTCGGGAATTAATTGGCTAGGCGGGGTTTAGTCGGCTAGGCAGCGGCTATTGGAAGGGTATGTTTTGTAGTTTTTGAAAATAGGGTAAAATGTGCAATATTAAAAAGTATAGGGGTTAAATGTTATTTTAACATAAACAAAATGTTTCTAATATAACATGTGGATAAGTAAACAAACGATCCATAACACATAGATCACAACAAACAATAGTGCACTTATGACACAAATGAGGGGAACAAGTTCGCTGAAACCCTAGCTCTCATACCATACAATTCCTCATACCATACAATTCCTCAAAGTAACTTCAATTCCTTGAGAAAATCAATTTTATCAACATCATCTCAACTTTTCTACACCATTTCCATCCAGTAATTTCACCTACAAAACAAGATTTAATACATATTCCCACAGCGTAATTCTTGAAGTGGTAGATTTCACAAGTGTCGAAGCTTTAATTTGGTGAACTGGCGACTTGTCCCAGACTCCCAGCGAAGGGCCACTGTTGCTAGCTTGGTACCATACAATTCCTCAAAGTAACTCCAATCCATCATTGTGCATAAAAATACTGGCAGTCTTCTTTGTCAGGGCCCAATTTTTTAAATCTTGGACTTCCCAGCTGAGAGTTAAACTCACATCACTAGTCAAATGTAGAAGACTGGTGCACTCCTACAAACGTAACTTGCACTGGTGATTACAGGTACCGGAAAACTCTCCACTGGTAACCAAACCAGTCTCATTATGTATAGCCAGGACCGACATGTTCTGGATTGTCAATAGGCACATGATAGACAAAAAAACTTTCTGTTTCGATGGTTATAGCAGACAATGGAGCTACATAGGGTCCGGTGAGTGGATTACTGATTGTATAGACTGAATCACCCACCCCACACTTGAAAGACAGTTTCAGAAAATATAATACGTGAAACCTGGTCCAACAATATTCTTCGGGAGTCTTGCAAGAACTAGATCTGTAGCAGTATTAACTATTGGGGTCAACCTAACATCAACATACTCAACTTTACCTAGGGACTCTGAATAAACATCCACAAGACTGTATTTACCATCCCCAATAGGTTGGCACATCACGTGAGTGTCAAGCCATCATTGTGTGAGAAAACAAATCCAGACACCACGAAAAAAAAATTGACATTCGTTAAACCATTTTGGACTGTATTCAGAAGTGTGACTGTCCAAAACGGTTTAACGAATGTCAAATTTTTCCGTCGTGCCGGATTTGTTATCTCGCACGATGGCTTGATGGTGACTTGACACTCACGTGATGTGCCAACTTACTGGTTATGGTGAATACAGTCTTGTGGATGTTTATTTAGTGTCCCTTGGTAAAACTGGTCGCTATGGATCTAGCTCTTGTAAGACTCCTGGAGTGTTTTTGGATTAGGTTTGATGTATTTTCAAGAACTGGCTTTTGAGTGTAGGGTTGGTGATTTGGTCTATACAATCGGTCACCCACTCACTGGACCCTATGCGGCGCGGTTTTCTGCTATAACCTGCCCAGTCTTCTACATTTGATCTGCGATGTGTTGTCAGCCACGAGACTCCCTGCTGGGAAGTCCAGGATTTGATAAATTGGGCCCTGACAAAGTAGACTGCCAATATTTTTAGATAAGACCAATCTGAACAGAAAAATACGAGAAAACTAGATAAGATTCGTACGGAAAACTAAGAGAAGCAACAGTAGCTAAAATCAGGGGATCCAAAAACCAATCATCTTTGTCCTCCAAAAATAACGACAATGACTCATTAATAGTGGCATCAGCACTAATAAAATGACGACGCAGAGATTGTGAGTAGCATTTATACCCTTTTTGAGTACACGAGTAACCAAAGAAGACACACAGATGGATGAGGGATCAAGTTTGTCCTGGCTAGAATCTAGAGCATGAATGTAACATGTGCATCTGAACACCTGAGGGGGTAAGGAATGGAGAGGATGAACAGGGAACAAGACCGTATGGGGTATCTGACCACCAAGGACGGTAGATAGCATACGATTGATCAAGTAACATGTTGTAAGGACAACATCACTCTAGAAAGACTTAGGAACTTGCATTTGAAATAACATGGCATGCATAACATCTGATAAATGCCGAATCTTGCCTTTGGCAATCCCATTTTGTTGTGGAGTCAGAGCGCAAGACAGTTGGTGAATGATACCATGATCACGCGCATTATCTGAATGCAACTATGCAAGTTGTTCGGTTTTTATCTGGCTTGCCCAAATCTTATAAATCTATTATGGAAACTTTATATCTGTCTCAAAACCAATTGGCAATGCGAGAGATCCCTCATGTAATTAAAGTGATCTCCCATTCCATACCCAAGCAATGTAGGACTATTCTCTAACAACCCCTCACGTGCTGCTGCATTGAGGTCTGTCGTGTGTAGCCACTTTTGGGTGGATCTTCAGGCAACCTTTTTTTGGTTTGTCATCATGGAGTGTGGGCTTTATCAATTTTTAATTTGGGATGGAATGGGCCATAACATGTGGAAACTTAATATCCATCTTAAGACCAATTGGCAATGAGTGGAGAGGTCCCTCATGTGATTAAGTGATCTCCCATTCCATACTCAAGCAATGTGGGACTAATCTAACATGGAATATATGAAGGATTCACTGATTCAAAACCTAAGATTATATATTTTTGTTGTTTTTTTAGTCTTGATTTTTTTCTTCCTAGTTTTATTTCATTTCTTACTCTTAACTTGGCGGCTATGTAGCGCAGACAGATACAAACATGGACAAGAGAATTTTTAAAAAAATGGGGATACGGACATGGCGGGGGACATGCCACGTGTGTGTGTATATATATTTCCCAAGTTTAAATTGCAAAATGTAAACAAAACAAAATGGATGAGAGGAATCTGATGTTAGGGTCTCTTCTCTTTTGGATTTGTCTTTATAGGTTAACTTACACTTTTAACCCAAAACATTTCAGTAATAACATAGTTACCCTCAAAAAAATGAAAAATAATACATAGCATACACTTACACCCCCGCCATGTCCCCATACGTGTCCCCCTAAAAAAATTAACTTAAATAATTGGACACGCCACGTGGCGTGTCGGACAGGTATCTTGTCCCGTGTCCGACAATACCTCGACCTTTAGAGGTATGGGTGCTACATAGCTTTGCGTGATGTGAAGAGAGATTTAAAAAACAGAAAGAAAAAAGAAAAACCAAATAATCTCTAGGTGCTGATTTGTTCCGGACTATTCGGCCTTGGTGCTTGGCATCTCTCTTCTGCCTGAATAGCGCATAGCAATTTGTAAAACATTGAAAAGGAAAATGCTTTATTTTCCATCAATGGTTTACCATGTGTAGGGGGAATGAGGAATCTTTGGATCGCTTATTTTTCAATTGCCCTTTGGCTCCATCCCCAGGATCGTTGGTTCAGTTAGCGAATGTTTGTTGGGTGGGTCATTGCTACTTGTTCCCAATTTGTTTTGATGGACTTTAGGGGGTTTTGGTGACAGATGAATGTGTTGTGTTATGGTGTACAACTCTCTGCTGGTATTTGGTTGGAGCGTAATGCTTGGGTCTTCGAAGTAAGTTTGCCTATACTGAGTCTATGTAGGAGAGTGTCATTTGTCGTCTTTTTGGGCATTGGTTTCTGCCACTTTTAAATTGATTTGGTGATTCCAGATGTCAACAGATCGAGCACATCATGTGGTTTTTAGAGTCTTTTGGTGGTTTCATATTGTACTGACCACTTTTTCACTTTTTACTTGTACCTCTTAATTTTAATTTTGTCAATTTACCTCTCTTTAGTGTTTATGATAAAAATAAATTTTCATTTGCGTATTGCTCTTGTTTTGCAGATCCATTCTCTACGGCCCCTCGAAAAGCACTTGAAACAATTGGGAAAACATTGAGTCTTCAGTACGAGAGGTGGCAACCACGGGTTAGCATATTATTCTATTAGTGCTTCTCGTGTTGAATTTTTTGTTTGAGTGTCCTTGTATGAATGTTTTGTAGTGCTTGTGAATTGTGATATATGAAATTAGTAGTACTTGTGATATGAGAAATGAAGGATTTAATGGTCATTTTCAAAATCTGCAGTTTGGGAAAAGGTTTGTTTCTCTGATTCTCTCAAAGGGCCAACATATGCTCAAATTTATGATTTTGACCAAAACCTCTAAAATTGGCTTTGTTCCAAATTTTAAGAGAAACTAGATATGCAACATGGTACTGAGTACCGTGGCTGATTGAAGCACCTCTCTTTTGCACATGCACCAAAAAAAAAACTGTCAAAAACAGATTGCTTAAAAGAGACTCCTCCCTAATTTTCTTTCCTTATTGATTAGACCATAATCATGTTTCATTCATCAGAATTACTTTTATCTCGTTTGTCTGAATTTCATTCAACAAATTTGGAGCAAGTACATGAAGTAACAACACCATTTGATTTTTCAGTAACTGCATGAGAACCATACCCTAAGAGAGGATCGTGGAAGTTTGGATCCCTTCCCATCTCAATGTCAGCCTAATTCGTCTAACTTTTGGCAGGCTCGCTACAAGTACCAATTGGATCCCACCGTGGAAGACGTGAGGAAACTTTGTACGACATGTCGCAAATATGCCAAATCTGAGAGAGTGCTGTTCCACTATAATGGACATGGTGTGCCGAAGCCAACTTCTAATGGTGAAATTTGGCTGTTTAATAAGGTTAGCTTTCGTATTGCCATGCCTTTTAGTGTTAATCATATGTTACGAATTCCATTGTGTGACATGTCTTGTTGGTGCAGAGTTATACACAGTATATCCCGTTGCCGATCAGTGACCTAGATTCCTGGTTAAAGACCCCATCAATCTATGTCTTTGATTGCTCTGCTGCTGGGATAATCGTCAATACCTTCATAGAGGTACTTAATGCTTTCTAATTTATATTCATAGTGGGTATTTCATTCTGCCAATATATAGGAATTGATCATGTTTTTCTTCAGTTCTCTGACTTGAGGAGCAATTTTTTATATTCTTTTAGCTTCAGGGTTGCAGTACGTCTTCTGGATCTTCCACGAGGGATTGCATCCTGCTTGCCTCCTGTGAAGCGCATGAGACTCTTCCTCAGAGTGCTGAATTTCCTGCTGATGTGTTCACATCATGTCTCACAACACCCATCAAGATGGCATTGAGATGGTGGCGCACTTCTTTCATCACCAATTTTTGTTCTTTTCTCTTTTTGCTTTATAAGTGCTCGAAAGTACTCCTTGTAAGTTTTTCTGGCTTTGTGGCAATCAATGTTTTGAAAACCGGACTGGTGAGTGAACCTGAAAAGGGACCGGGTCGATGGGTCACCGGTTCAACTGCGGTTGAACTGGAATCAAACCGTGATGTCATAATTATATAAATATATATATATTAATTTTATAAATTAAATATAACAGGATATATATAAAGAAGAAAATTTGAAAATAGAATTTATCCCATCGTTTTGTGAAGTTAAAGTGGAGGAATTGAACTATATTGTTCAAGAAAGATGTATTGTGTAGTTTTAGTCAGTCCCACATCGGTGGGAAAACCAACTTTAGGCTTCCCTAGTATCCATAAATATACTAAACAAAGCCTTACAACCTTTTGTGGCCAACGCTGCAAACTTTGCTGTCCATTACAGCTGTCTAACATGTGGCCTGCCCTGAGTTTCAAAATTTTCGCAGATCGGTTTGGGTCAACCAAACCTCGACCGGTTTTCAGGTTCAACCAGTTGATTTTAACAGTTTTCCTAAAATAGGCCTGTTTTTAAATTATACCAGTTTTGTGGTTCGTTGAGACCGGACCATGGTCCGGTTGACGGTCCAACCGGTCAGACCGGCTGGTCCGGTCCGGTTTTTTAAAACATTGGTGGCAATACCTATTTGATGCTTGCCCACTTTCCTTCCATGTACTTTATATATCGTTTGCTGTTGGTTATGCATGGGCTAGTGAGTCATTTGATACTTGTTGCGTCTATTGCAGGTTCTGCACTCGTTCATTACTTCGTGATTCTCTAGATTATTCCCTTATAGATAGAATTCCTGGCCGGCAAAACGACCGTAAAACACTTCTGGGGGAACTGAATTGGATATTTACAGCAATCACGGACACGATTGCTTGGAATGTCCTCCCGCATGGTAATGAAATAGGCTTATTGTATGGTGCAGCTGTGATTGTACTGTTTTGCTTATTACAGGTTTTTGCTGATATGGTAATTATTGCTGAATTTTGCCTCCTGCAGATCTTTTTCAGAGATTATTTAGACAAGATCTGCTAGTTGCCAGTTTGTTCCGAAATTTTTTACTTGCTGAGAGAATAATGCGTTCAGCAAATTGTTCCCCGATTTCATATCCTATGTTGCCACCTACTCATCAGCATCATATGTGGTATCTACTGTTTGCGTGTGAAGTTTTTCTGCTTTGTGGTCTTTTAGTGTGTTCTGATTCATTTCACTTTCCACACTACAGGGATGCCTGGGACATGGCTGCTGAAATCTGCCTGACTCAGCTTCCAACTTTGCTGGAGGATCCTAATGCTGATTTCCAGGTGTCTTTCCTTAAAACTCTCTCTCTCTCTCTCTCTCTCTCTCTCTCTCTCTCTCTCTCTCTCAAGAATATTGCTGTCATCTTGCATTTGGCACAATTATTCATTAGTATTTGGTGCTTCTAGAATATTGCGCTTCTGGCTTTCTAGACTTTTCTATGTGTTTGTCATTATGGAATGATAGGCTGTTCATTTTGTTTTCAGCCAAGTCCTTTTTTCACAGAACAATTAACAGCTTTTGAGGTGTGGCTTGATCATGGATCTGAACATAAGAAACCGCCTGAGCAGTTGCCTATCGTTCTTCAGGTGTGGCTCTTTGCATGGTCCTTGTTGGATGAAGAACCTTAATCTGGTCATTCTTTCCCTGTTATGGTGATTTGTAGTAAATTTTTTGGGATGTAGGTTTCATGATTTCAACATCTCCTGTGAAGTTCTGTTTCTTTAGTTTTTTGATTGGTAAGGTTGGGTGTAATAGTTTCTTTTATCTGGGCTTTGTGAACATGTTGAGGTTTTGAGTGCCCTTTATTTTAACAGTACGAATAAATGACAATTGCATGCCTGCCTTTTGGTTCCCAACATGAGATGCAATCACTGGCAGCCTAAGCTGTTGTCATGGATGTCGTATTGCTGTGGTTGCCTTCATGCTGGTTTATGGATTGGAAAATTTCCACCTTGGGTACCTAAGTTCAGGATATAGGTGATTAAATGTCCTACCTCCAATTCCACAGGTAGTTTCTGGTATATTTTCAACTTTAGTGCGTTTGTGATAGGAAAGTTGAAATCCAGTCTCTCAAGATGTGTTTATTGTTAATAAAAAGAATATCCATGTTACTCATTTCTAGTTTTTTCTCTGTTCCTTGGGATGTGCACTCTGGGAGTTGCGGTGTTTTTTTGGTTTTATAATTTTCAAAGTATAGTAGCTTATGTTTCCACTGTTTTTATGACGGCTCACACATCTTTTTTTTTTCCTTAGGTTTTACTTAGTCAATGTCATCGGTTTCGTGCACTTGTGCTTCTGGGAAGATTCCTCGATATGGGTCCTTGGGCCGTAGATCTGGTAGTTTTTGTTGGCTTTGCTGTTGAAATTCTTATTATTTGTTTTGCATGTATGTGCATCAATAGAACATCTTATCAAATATGTAATGAAATGAAATTTCTGTTTTTGTAGGCCTTGTCTGTTGGAATATTTCCATATGTTCTAAAGCTTTTGCAAACTACTACACCGGAGCTACGGCAGATTCTTGTGTTTATATGGACTAAGATCCTTGCACTTGATAAGGTTCATATTTGAAGTATTGCGATTTGCTGGATACCTTTGGATCACATTTTCTCTGTAACCAGAAAATTATGATAGTGCTTTATCTTCAGCCAACTCTCTAGTTTTGTGTTTTAAATTGTTTTTTTAGGCAATTCTCCTTGCATATCCTTCTTTCTCCTTGGAATGGTGCTCATTCTTGTTTTGTTTTGCTGGATAATAGTCATGCCAGGTCGATCTGGTAAAGGATGGGGGACACACTTACTTCATAAGGTTCCTCGACAGCGTGGAAGCATATCCAGAACAGCGCGCAATGGCTGCATTTGTTTTGGCTGTCATTGTAGATGGACATCGGCGGGGTCAGGAGGCCTGTATTGAAGCTGGTTTGGTATATGTATGTTTGAAGCACCTCCAGAGTTCAACTCCAAATGATTCACAAACTGAACCCCTATTTCTTCAGTGGCTGTGCCTCTGTCTTGGAAAGCTATGGGAAGATTTTACAGATGCACAAACAATTGGTTTGCAGGCAGATGCCCCAGCTATATATGCACCTCTACTCTCTGAGCCCCAACCTGAGGTATCATCTTTGTTTCTTTTGTATTTGTATGTTTCTTTCAAGAAATATAATTACTGAGCTGTGCATTTATTTTTAATGCTACCATAATGGTATTAGTAATTTTATGTTCAGGTGAGAGCATCGGCTGTTTTTGCTCTGGGCACTCTGCTTGATGTTGGATTTGACTCATCTAGAGATACCGTTGGGGGAGATGAAGAATGTGATGATGAAGAAAAAGTTAGAGCTGAGATCAGTATTGTTAAATGCCTTCTAAATGTTGTTTCTGATGGAAGCCCACTTGTACGGGCAGAGGTTGCTGTAGGTATGTCGACCCTCAGCCTTTTTGATTTAGGAGAATTCTCTGTTGCTTCGACGGTAATTATTTCGTTGAAACAACTACTATTTTGTTTGGACTTAAAAAGAGGAGAGAAGTTAAGGCTAGAACTTGTAAATTTAGGCTTGAACTGGTAAATTTGACATTTTATTTCCTTTTTTGTTTTCGGTTTGCTAACACTTCAATGGAATTGAATTGCTTCGAAAGTAAATTTAAAGGCAGGATCTTTGGAATGTAACATCTGGATTCTGGCAGTACAGTATTTTAAAGGAAACATTTCTATTTTTGGTTACGATATGTGGGAACTAATGGCTTTGCTGTAAATGTCTTACATGTATTTTTAGTCCTAAGCGGAATGTTCTATAAATAGTTTTGTTGGTCATTTTCTTGCCGCAGCAAATGCTGAAGTATGTACTCTGAATTATACTTGATACATACCTCCAGGTGCTGTTAATGAGGTAGATGCAGGGGTTTGCTTTCGTTTTCCCTGAAGCTGAATGTGATGTACTTTGAGATATATTTTTGTCATACCAAATGAATGTTGCTTGTAGAACAATTCTTGGTTCAGTTGTAATTTTCTATGTGCAAATTAGGTCTCTTGTCATCTTGTACTTTTGACTAGGATTGTATCTAATATGTACTAGCCATGAAAAACGAGTTAACAGACCATCCACTTGAATCTTCGGGCATACAATCTGTTTCATTTTTTGGAACCATTTCATGCATGTTAAATATGTTTGGACTGGGTAATCAAATGCATTATACCATGGACATTTGTGTGAGCACCTCAAAGATTATCCTGCTTTTCCTATCCAATCTTGTTTGGACTTTGAATGAATGTAGATGCAAGTGGACATGAACTATAAATTTTTGATGTGTTTAACAGCTCTGGCACGGTTTGCTTTTGGCCACAACAAGCACTTAAAGTCAATTGCTGCGGCATATTGGAAACCTCAGTCTAACTCTGTTCTCAGCTCCTTACCTTCTTTGGCCATCAAGGGTACAGGAAGTGGTTATTCTACTCCAATGCAGTATTTGCCACACGGAAGCATGGGTCCTACCCAAATGGGTCCTCTGTTGAGAGTTGGTGGAGAAAACCAATCCGTGGTCCGAGATGGGAGGGTTTCCACCAGTAGCCCACTTGCTACTTCAGGACTAATGCATGGGTCTCCATTGTCTGATGATTCATCCCTGCATTCCGATTCTGGCATACTCAACGACTGCATGAGCAATGGTGCGGTACACCACACAAGGCCCAGACCTCTTGACAATGCATTGTATTCTCAATGTGTATTGGCTATGCTTACAATAGCCAAGGATCCATCACCACGTATTGCCAACCTTGGTCGGCGAGTACTTTCCATTATTGGGATTGAACAGGTGGTGGCAAAATCTGTGAAATCCATTGGAAGTGTTCGACCGGGTGAACCCCCTACTCCAGCTCCAAGTCTTGCTGGCTTAGCCCGTTCATCTTCCTGGTTAGATATGAATGGAGGTAATCCTGTTTTTTTTTATTGATTATTGTGATCCTTGCATTTTAACAATGGTAAACATATTTGGCCAAGTGACTCCAGGCCAGGAACTTGACCTATTGCTTTGTGCAGTTACCAAATCAGAATGAGTTTTAATATGTGGGGATGGGAGTTCAAATCCAATATGCATGCTAACTAATATGACCTGAACTCATTTCCGCAAAATACTCCATGACCAATTTGGATCTGAATTTGAGGTGAATACAAACGATTGGGTTCACATTATTTCTCTAGGAATAATTGGATTATCCTATACGCAATAGGTGATAAATGATGATAACATCATGAAGCTTAATGGGATTTGAATTTTAATTGAATCAATCTGTAGGTCTGAAGTTTAAATTGGTGTCAGGTGCAGATAGTTAGCCTAAGTTGAGGCGATAACTATTTTGTTTTGGTTGGATCTTGGTCCAACCTCTTGACAGTCTATTACAGCCCCCTTTGCCAGGCATTGACCTCCTATTCCAGCTCACACATTACAGAAATTAATGTGGCAATAATCATTCACTTAGTTTGATGAGCACATTGAACTATCAATGTGGCCGATTAAAAAAACTATCAATGTGGCTGAGAGCCCTCACAGCCCAGCCACAACAACACAATTATCAGGGGCACGCTCTACCACTGAGCTAATAGCCCGTCATGCGAGCCTTCCACTGGGGGCCCTCAACTAGCCATCTGGTTTGCTTACATTCAATTAAACTGACATCTGAAGTATTTTGGAGATACATATCCAAGCATCCGTTGCATGCTTCCTATTGGCCTATTTTATCATATCTTCAAGCATTGCATGCTGCCTATGGCCTATTTTAGCATTTTTGTTTATTTTCCTTTTATTTTTGGTTCTTGTTAAATGTTATCATTTCTTTTCTAGTCGGTCCAACCTCTGTAAGAGTGACCACCATTTTATACATCCAAGAGAACAACTATCAATTAAGTTAAAGCAAGTAAAATAAAAAAGCTCACCCGTGCAGATGCTAAATTAGCTGGCTGACCCTTCTAGTGGTTTACCTAATTACGTGTTAGGTAGGAAATCCACTTGAAATTGATTGGCCCTTCGTGTAGTAATTGTTCTTTACAAATTAACTTGAGATATAAATTGGTATTCTATAGTCAACTTTACTGCATGGTATCTTGATATGCTACTTTTGGCTGACTTCTGTCTGTCCTCTGATGTGTTGCAATTTTGTTTCTATTTTAGTCTTGTATCATTTTCTAATTTGGAAATTGTATTTTGGAATGTTTTTAACAGGTCATTTGCCCCTTACATTTAGAACTCCTCCAGTTAGTCCTCCTCGACCAAATTACTTGTCAGGAATACGAAGAGTTTGTTCGCTAGAGTTCCGGCCACACCTAATAAATACTCCTGACACGGGATTAGCTGATCCTCTTTTAGGTTCTGGTGGTGCTTCTTCTGGGGTTTCAGAGCGTAGTTTTCTTCCACAATCAACCATCTACAATTGGAGTTGTGGTCACTTCTCGAAACCACTTCTTACAGCAGCAGATGATAGTGAAGCATTAATGGCTAGAAGAGAGGAGAGAGAAAAATATGCCCTGGACCTCATTACAAAGTGCCAGCGTTCTTGTGCGTCCTCTTAATGATCATCCTCCTTTTTTTTTCCTTTCTCCTAACTAGTTTTATGATCTTTTTGTTTCAGAATCTACTTTTGATTCTGGTATCTAGTCCGGTGAAATAATTGATATTGAGTTCTGCTTTGATTGTCTTGGTAATGTTTTGGTCCTATAATTTGTAATGATTTTGCCTCACTTTTGGGCCAGCTGTTAACAAAATACAGAATCAAATTGCTAGTTGGGATACAAAATTTGATTCGGGCACCAAAACAGTGTTGCTGCAACCTTTCTCTCCAGTTGTTATTGCTGCCGATGAGACCGAACGAATCAAGTATGTGAGTCTCATTATTATTACTTGTTTCTTTTCATTGTTTCCTAATTTATTTAACACAGGCTAACTGTAATACTGTATCCTGAGGATCACAGTTAAGTATGTTTGCATCTTTTCAAATGGTCATAGCATATACTAATTCCATACCTTCTTCCACTTGAATCAATCTGAACATGCAATGGGATATGATTACTTTACCTGTCTTGTGTTTCGAATTAACCGCTTCGTGCTTCTGTCTTTTTGCAGAATATGGAATTATGAGGAAGCCACGCTTCTCAACAGTTTTGACAATCATGATTGTCCTGACAAAGGAATATCAAAGCTCTGCCTTCTGAATGAGCTTGATGACAGCTTGCTTCTTGTTGCCTCAAGTAAATTTCTATACAGCTGTATTTGTTCAGTTTGATGGCATTTATGAATATTCTTTCCTGAACTTCTTTTTCCTTTTTTTTTTTTTTTTTTATGAATCCAACATTTTGCTCTCTACGTGTGATGCAGGTGATGGGAATATCCGAATTTGGAAAGATTACAATGTAAAGGGTAAACAAAAGCTTTTAACTGCATTCTCTTCAATACAAGGTCACAGACCTGGTGTGCGCAGTGTGAATGCGGTTGTGGACTGGCAGCAGCAGTCTGGGTATCTGGTATGCTGTAGGATGTGACACTTCGACTGTGGGATCTAAATGTTTTTACTTGCTTATTAGTTTATTATTATTATTTATTCTTATGCTGACACATGTGTTTAATTCTGTTACTCCTAGTATGCCTCTGGTGAAATGTCAACTATTAGGGTTTGGGACTTGGATAAAGAACAGCTTGTTAATTCTGTTCCTTCCTCTTCAGATTGCAGCATCTCAGCTTTGGTGGGTTTTGCCTCAAACCTGTACCTGTTTCACGCTATTCAGTCTTTTTGGTTATTGATGTTATTCTCTCGTGTTTGCTTGACTTGGTTTTCCTCAATTTTTTTTTATTCACTTGTTCCTTAAATCTATCCTTTTCTTTGTTTTTGCAATTTGATATGGGTGCTAAGTTAGCTCTCAATAAAACCCTAAGCAAGCAGACACCTATTACTATTGAGGAGTTTGCAAACAAATTTCTCTATAGACTGCAGTTATTAATTTGGTCAGTGTAAGGAAATTTTGACCTGGCTGGTGTGTTAATGTTAAGTAAAACACATGGGGTGTTATTAGTTGTTAATCATTACTAACTTGTTATGGACCTGTGGAATTTAGTGTAAACTTGAAGGATAATATTAAATGACAATTAAGCCATGGTCGTTTTTTGGGGTGCTTTTGAGCATAGATGGGAAGTATTTCCCTTCTGCCGAACGTTTTTGTGAATTCTAGTGCACATTGTAGACGTTAACTAATATTTCGTGTTTCCAAGTTCTGCAGTTACTATTTATTATCTTCATTGTGCCAGAGTTGTCTTTTTTTTTTTTTTTTTTGGGGTGCATTTGAGCATGGATGGAAATTATATTTCCTTCTGCTGAACATTTTTGTGAATTCTAGTGCACATTGTAGACGTTAACTATACTTTGTGTTTTCAAGTTCTGCTGTTACTATTTAATATCTTGATTGTGCCAGAGTTGTCTGTTAGTTTTACTCTGAATTTTTTGTTTGTCTAACAAGAGTGTTCATGCTTTTGTAGTCTGCTTCGCAAGTTCATGTGGGTCAATTTGCAGCTGGGTTTGTGGATGGTTCTGTCAGACTGTTTGACATTCGAACCCCTGAGCTGTGAGCAATATTCTTGGACGCTCTCAAGCATTATTGTTTCTCCATTTGGCAGTGGTTTCATTCTTATAAGCTTGTGTTTGGAACTTGTATAAGGGAAAGGGAAACGGAATGGAAAGTGAGCTAAAAGTTCTAAAGGAAATATTTCCTCTGTTTTGTTTTGCAAAGAGAAGGAAAGTGAGAATTTAAATAATTTCTCATGGTTGGTTTTAAAAGTGAAAAGTTGAAGAAAAGTAACATGGAATGGGAGTAACAAAGGAGTAAAGAACAAGGCGAAGAGGAGGGGAATCAGTTTCTGTTATTTTATTGAACATGTTATTCCCTTTTCCTTTCCCTTCTTGCTTCCAAGTTTGAAATGCACCCTTAAAACTGCAATGATCTCCTCTCTATTTCACATTTAAAAAATGCATGTGATGTATTTCTTTAACATCCATTCATGTCGACCACCATCATACTGTAGCATCTTTTTATCCAATTTTGATTTATGTTTTAATTTTTGTTATCCAGACTCGTATGTCTGACGCGACCACATGCTCAGAGAGTAGAAAGAGTTGTGGGGATAGGCTTTCAACCTGGACTTGATCCGGCAAAGGTAGAAACTACACCTCTTTATTTTCTTACGACTTTTCAATACGAAGTTGTGCTTTTAGTTGTCTGATGCCTTTCAAAAGCTGCTGTTGTAGTTATGGTCTTGCCCTTAAAAGTCTTATCAAACTTAGCAGAGAAGCCAACTAAACCACTTTTCTGTAACTAATTGGTGACACCGCACACTCTCATCACTTGCGATTCGTAACATGTCTATGTCCTTCTAGCAAAGTTGTAACAAGAAAGCCCACAGAAACAACTACCAAAATCACACCACAGCAATACGAAGCAAACGAGCCAGAGTTCGTAACCAACCTAAAAAGAATGCACGACTCCACTTTCTTGGCCAGACCTTAACATAACTAAACCACAAAGATATCGCAACTAAGATCACAAAAGGACAATCTACGCCTGTGCGTACTGTAGTTTTTTCCCAACTTAGCAGTTTTCTTCTTGGTTGTACTCAGATTGTCAGCGCATCTCAAGCCGGCGATATTCAGTTCCTCGACATCAGACGCCAGAAGGACACCTACTTGACAATTGACGCTCACAGGGGCTCGCTTACGTCTCTAGCTGTTCATAGACATGCCCCCATAATTGCCAGTGGCTCTGCCAAACAGCTGATCAAAGTCTTCAACTTGGAGGGTGAACAATTAGGGAGCATACGATACTACCCCACCTTCATGGCCCAGAAAATAGGTTCTGTAAGTTGCCTCACCTTTCACCCCTACCAGCTGCTTCTTGCAGCTGGTGCAGCCGATGCCTGCGTCTCCATCTACGCCGATGAAATATCTCCCCCAAGATAAATCGCCATCATTTTCTCTCCCCTAAGAAGCTTTCAAGTAAATGAGGCAACGGGTGTATTGGTTCAAAGTCGCGGTGGGGCCCATGGTGCAAATTGTGTGGTATATATTCATTAGCCTTCATAGATTGGTCATACAGGTCTGGAAGAAATCCGGAACATATCTCCGGAGGCTTTGACAAAATAATCTGATGTGTAGGTAAAAAAGTGATGTACATATTCTCTGTTTTTTTTTTTTTTTTTTTACCTTTTTATTATAATTTGCGCTTCCCCCCTTTTCTGGTGTGTTATATATTCCCCTTCCTCCCAATCCCTTTGTTCCATTTGTAAAATCAGAATATTCCTCATTATTATTAATGCAAGTTTCTTGAGAGGCAGAGTTTTGATTTTTTATTCCCTTTGACTTCGGACCCATTCTTTCATTCTTCAAGCTTCTGTTACATAATTGTCTCTGTTAAAGCTGCACTACGGACTTATTTTCAATCAAGTTCAATTGTTTAAATGTATACGATTCACAGGACGGAATCAAATCCTATGTATTGCATTGCCGTTTGTCATGCACTGAAATTCTAAGACACGATCTAACGGCTCAATACACTTTGGTACATGGGAACAGGGAAATCCAGTACAATGGAACTGGTGGGCTCACAGTAGATCCTCTGCCGCACTTTGGAACTTGCTCAGGTTAGGAGGTTTGTTCTGTCGTGCTTATATGGGCCTTGTTGAATTTTTGTGAGAACTGTTAGTGTTAGGGTATTGGATGGTTTGTAGATTATTGTGTGTTTGCACTCATGATGCAGAAGAAGGGGTTTTAGGTTGAAAAAGGGGTTTCTTACTGGATCAACTTCTAGTATACGATGCCTCTTTAAGGAGGACAAGGGTAAAGGTATTGTGAGGTGGAGAATCAGGAGGGTTACCCGAAGTTTGTCGCTAATGAATAGAATCTCTAATCTAAATCCTGTGGAAGCAGCTTTAGTTTTGGACGACCTTTCTGATGATTTTGACTTTGTACGAGGGGTTGGCTTTGCAGGCTGCTAAGGCCAGGGTAGATGCCAAAGCACGGTTGACTTTGGGAATGTTGGTAAGGTCTTGGATCTACCTGTTAGTGCGTTGTGGCCTCGTCCTACAGAGAGCAATGCAAGAAGGTCATTATAGGTCAAGATTTTCTTCTTGATAGTCAGCAATTGTCTTCGGGAATCGGATACGGGTATGAAGTTAAAGTGAAACCACTGTTGATAATTACGTTGGTATACTTGAAACGCACATATGCCTCAGAGGTTTGTCTTCGTGTTCAGAGGACGTTGATGTTCTGATGGTCAATGCGCCAGATCCACTTTCCCTGTCCACCTGCATGTCTACTTCTCCAATGCCCGAACCTCATCAACATACTTCCTCCGTCTCTAAATTAGTGTTCGGTGTGCAAATCTAGGCATTATAATAGATGCATTTATTTCGTTAATAAATTTAATTTCTTTCATAATTAAAAGAACTCATTGCTATCTATTGATTTGTGAAATTTTTTTTGATTTTCTTAACAAACCAAATGCATCTTTTTAAAGACTTAGGTTTGTGTGCCGGACACTTATTTAGGGACGGAAGGAGTAGCTTTTAGGATTCCTCAATCGATCGGGTTGGAGATGTTCTTTAGACACTGCTGTTGGACCTTGAAATTTGCAGTCTAAGAGAATTATGGCTTTTAGGTGATACTGATCAGAGGTATGTGGCCCTACATCTGTTAAGCATCCATGCAATCAGAAAAGGACAAAGATAGACAATGTCAAAGTTGGTGGTCGTAGTGATGAGGCTACGCAAAACCCCACTCGAAAAAAGCGTAAACGGAAAAGGGATATTGAAGACAGTTGTGATGACCCTCACAATTACCGTATCCCTCAATGTGCTTTATATTGATTTTTCTGTCTCTTGTTCTTTATCCTTGCTTTGCAGGTATCGGTGTGTTTCGGCATTGAGGGCAGGCTTGTGTTATTCTTTTGGGTTTTCTGAGGGTGTTTCGATTGATCCTTGTTTGTTTGATTCAGTTTTATTGGGTCTTCATTTTGATTTGTTTCGCTAGATTGTTTGTATGGTTGGTATTCGTATTATTTATTTCTATCTATGATAAGTTTATGTTTCCTTATTTTAAATGGAATATTGAGAGAGAGAGAGAGAGAGAGAGAGAGAGAGAGAGAGAGAGAGAGAGAGAGAGAGAGAGAGAGAGAGAGTGAGTGAGTGTGTGTGCGTCTAATTAATAGATAAGTGAGTCATATCTTTAGTTAATCGATCAAAATCACCTATTCAATTATTTTCTTCACCTACATTTTTTTGTACTCCCGTCGTCCCATTTGTTGGGCGGCTTGGGCCTTCATGGGAAAGCCAACCATTTAATAAAACAAAATGATACTCAAATCCCTTCCTTTAGTTAGGGTTCTCTCTCTCTCTCTTCCATTAGTCCTCCCCCGGTCAAAACCCTCATACACCACGCCGTCCGTCGATACCCATTCGCAATCAGATCCACTCTCCATCGCCTATGCCGCCTCTTTACCGCCGCCACCTCCTCTGCACCCCCCCTCCACCACCGTTTCCCCTCCGCCCAGGTTCATTTTGGGCGATCTGATGGTAAGATGAAGTTAGGGTGATTTGGCTCCTCCAAGCAAATAAGTCTCTAGATTTCGTGTTGGCGTTTGTCCAATGACATCTCCAAGACCAGAGGTTTCTTTTTCGTGTTTTCTTTGGTTTTCAGTCTAGTTTTTTTGGGTTTGTTTTGTTCAGATATTTTTGTTCGGTTTTTGTCTTGATGTTTAGGCCGGTATTTGTCTTGGCGGGTTTCCCCCGAGATTTTGTTCTAGTCTAGTTTCTCCAAATATAAGGACTGATTTCAGTTGTGTTTTATGCTGTCTTTGATATGGTGCTCCGCCATCCAGAGGTGCCTGTTTGGGTACTAGCTACACTTAAGTTGATCCTTGTTGATTACAGTGTGGAATGAGCGATGACTTTTGCATAGATGCTAGACATCAGCTTTGTCTCTTTGGTTTTTCCTATATATCGTTATTGTTACTTTTAGGGCTTGGCTGTGTTTCCGTATCTCTGTATCTGGATGGAATCGTTTTATGTCGGTATTTGGTGCTAATCTGTAGATGCCTTATGACCTATTTAAATGGATATGCTTCTTCCGTTGACCAAAAAAAAGAACAAAATGATTATATTGCGCTTCTGTGAACATAATGAAGATGCTACAATGTCTCCCTCTTGTTTGGGGATACCGTATTCTCCCATATAACATAACTACTCGAAAACATTTTACCACTCGAAGGAATAACATTTTGTCACTTGAAGGCATAATATTTTACCACAGAACATCATAACATTTTGAATATTCTTAAATTCACTTTTTTACAGTGTCCCCCATCAAAACATTAACCACTCGAAGGCACAACATTAATCACTTGAAGGCATAAAACATTAACCATTTGAAAGCATAACATGTTACGATTCGGGAACACAATAAGAGGGGGACATATTAGGTGTTCCCTATCAATTTTGCCTTTTGATAAGATTTTTTTTTGAAATTTTTTTTTGACCAACCAAAAAATGCAGATATTATATAAAAGAAACAGTACAAAAAACAGACACTATCGGTCCGCAAATACAAGAAACAACAAACGAAAATAACAAAATAAAACAAAAAGAAAACAAAACAAAAGCCGCATGGAACCAAACTTTTTTTTTTTTTTTTTTTTTTTTAAATTTTATGTAACAATCCGGATCTTCAAGCTCCACGATATTAAAAAGACCACAATCTGTCTTTTATTCCAAAAAGTTTACAATTTACAACTATCTTTAAAATAAATAAACAACCTACTCTTGCAGCAACTCAGACAAACTCGCACCACCGGCACCTGTCCCGCTAACCAACCTGCAGGCTGGAGTCCAAAGGACCCCAGGAGTATGTGAGACATAATAATGTGTACAATATCAATACCAAAATAATTGAATAACACCAACCACCACGTAAAACACCAACCACGAATATAACACGTTCCACATGAAAGAAACCACATATCCAGTCCTCCTCGGTATATGACGGATGACGTACCACCTCACTAGCCTCACCACAGCCCATTGGCCAACGTGTCTTTTGGCATAGCTTATTAGCCTAGTCACTCCGTCACATACTAAACAGTTCCACGACATACAGTCACCGCACATAACACAACCAACAAGAACCCATCATTAATATTATACGAGAAATATGTATCCCATACTCACTCTCAAATCGTCTTGCCAGATCTCATAAGAACAGGGACTCATAACCATATGCTCCTCACGTCTCTGCGTAAAAACTTATCGGAAACTTAATTTCCTTAAAAAAAAGAGGAAAGTCCACTTTCACCCCTTGTGGTTATCGCCATGTGCGGATACCCCCCTTGTGGTTTAAAACTGACCACATAACCTACCTGTGGTTTTGAAAATGTGCGGATAGACCCCCTGCCGTTATGTTTTCCATCCATATTAACGGACACAACATTAAAAGACCATTATACCCCCATCGCGTCCCTTGATTCTTCTTCTTTTTTAAATCTAATCACGCCATCCTGTATACCAAAAATTGAATCCAAACTGTTGATATTGTAAATTTTAACGAGTACTACGTCTATGCCAAAATTCAAGCCAATCAAAAAATGAAAAGCTCATGGTCAAATCGATTTTGTTATGAAATTAAAATTTCAAATTTGAATTTACTAAAAATTAGATCACTGGGTTATTGATGCCTGATCGAGATGATTTTTTACAGAGATACTCTATTCTTTATTTAATACATTATAAACGACTCAGATTACATTCTAGAGATGTGTGAGATACACCTCCGTTAATATGGATGGAAAACATGACGGCAAGGGGTCTATCCGCACATTTTCAAAACCACAGGTAGGTTATGTGGTCAGTTTTAAACCACAAGGAGGGTATCCGCACATGGCGATAACCACAGGGGGTGAAAGTGGACTTTCCTCTAAAAAAAACCCTTTGCTCTTGTTTTTATACCACCTACTTGGTAAGCTCACCAGGTGTCTAATTAAGACACTTGTCCATCCACCACTTAATTCATTGCCTTGTCAATTTACACATAGATGTTTAAGTTTGAGTCTGTGCCTCACATGCACAAACCCACGTACAAAGTTACCCACCAATAACCTTTTTCTCTTTTTATTCTTATCTTCATCTTTCAATTTCTCCTCATGTAAAACAAATCCATAAAAAAAAAACATATAAAGAACTCATATATAGTAAATGAATAAATTAAGGAAAATGCACAATGGGATATTACATTTTAAACTTATTTAAGTTGACAGAAAATGAGGGGCAAAATGAGCATCTTAAATTACTTATTTGGAAGCTTTTTAAATGGACAGTTTCTGAGACATCCCAAAATAGAATAAATAATAGATCATCTTTGCGGGACGGAGAGAGGATGTATTTCACACAATGGAATAGATTAGGTGGGTGTTTACACCCATTTTTGGCCAAACTCTAAAAAGGAATTTGTTAATGGATTAGTGGCCCAAAATAACATTTAGGGCCTTGGTTGAATTAGGCCTTTGGTCGAATATATAGTGGGCATATTCTTAGGCTTGTTTGGCCCAATGGAGTTAAAGCATAAATTAGGTTCAGGCCTTGGCCCACCTAATCAAAGTTTGGACTAATTTTTCAGGCTTATTTAGCCCGATTAGGCCAACATTAGTTTTTTAGGCCTATTTAGCCCAATTAGGCCAAGATTCGTTTTTTAGGTCTTGGCCCAGTTTTTTCGAGTTTATTCAAGCCTGAAAATGGAGAAGCAGCTCAAAGGCCTAGAAGGTTCTCCCTAAGCAGCTCACGAGTAGCTCAATCAGGCTTGCACAATCTGCTCACAAACAGCTTAACTAGGCTTGCTTGGTTTTTTGTTGCAGGAAAAGAGGGCACAAGTTTCAAGGGGTCTCTTTGTCTTGAATCTTCTTTGCAAAAGGAACCACCTTAGGGCCAATCAAGGTCGAAAAGTGGTTAAAAAGTCTTCTCTTTTACAGAAAAGTTTCAGCTTTTAGCCTTAAAATGTCTCAAAAATCTCCTTTTAGCTATCCATGCAAAAAGAGGCAATTTTAGGCTTGAAAAAGTTGTTGTCAGGCATGAAAATGCAGCTGAAGGTTTGGAGTAAGGAGCAAGGCTTGGGGCACGTGGCAGCCATGCATAAAGGCCTGTGGAAGCTGCTCAAGCAGCTCATGGCCTAGAACTTTGCCTATAAATACTAGAATTGAAGGCCTTAGCAAAGGTCCCCGACCAATTAAGCCCACGGCTTACTCAAATTATCCTTCAATTACATTTACTTTCCAGCAAAGTTTATACTCAATCTAGCCAAGCCTAGATTTTATTTCATTTTCTTGTACCTCTTTACTTTGTTAAACCATTAACGAAGTTTGTTTACTTTTATTGTTCAGTCCCACTTTTTCTTTTCATTTTCTAACAACGGTTGGGAAATTTTAAGTCCTTATCCCGCAAAGGCAAACCACAAACCACATACGGCCTCACTCCTGAGGTCGTATGCAATCGCTCTAGAAGTCAGATTTGAGGCATTCAGGCCTTGACATGAAATTGGACTGCAATTTAGTCTTGATACGCACGCATCAGGCTTAGAAATGCACTACTCTCTATTCCTAGCCCAATTTTTTACAATTTTGGAAAAAATAGTTCAATTGGTCAGAGCACCGCTAGATCCGTTTTGTTTATATGATTAGGTAGTTCGGAAAACCATTTCAAGAAAGGTAGATCCTAGTAGGCCCCAACGCCAGCGGGAGTTTATAACTCAAGTGAATCACAAAATCAAGAGCAAAGGGTAGAATCTATAGATTGTTTCATCGCTTAGATGGTAGAAATAAGGGTACAGGGATCTTTTTTCAACCAGTTAGCGGGAGTTTATAACTCAAGTGAATCACAAAATCAAGAGCAAAGGGTAGAATCTATAGATTGTTTCATCGCTTAGATGGTAGAAATAAGGGTACAGGGATCTTTTTTCAACCAGTTCACATCCTCGGCTCACCCGACACGATCGTACGAGGTCACAATTCACCCAAGACGATCATCCGGGGACTCATTTCTTTGCTTAGTCACTTAATCGAGCAAAATCTGTCATGCAATTATTGTTCAGTACATTTGTTGAGTGTATATAATGTCTTGTATTAGTATGTCTTTGTGTAATACACCTTAATGCATTTTCAATTATATTTTTTGTCTCTCATTGTGCTTGCACCATGAAATGGAGGAAGTTGTGTTAACCACATTCTCATTTCGTTCCTTCATTGCTACTATATACCCCTTCTATTAAGAGCGATCTTATTTTTTTGTAAAATGTGGACCTCATGAGTTTGAAATTATTCCCGATCAAATTTTTAATGAAAAATTATTTTGATCAAGTCTTTCTCAGTCATATTTTTTGCCGATTTCTAAGGGGTACCATTAAAATCACATTCTGCACACATTGAACGGTTCGAATCTTCAAAATTTGATCGGAAAAGAGGAAATCTTAATTAGCAAGTTAAGGGCGCCCTTAGTAGAAGCTTGGTGTGTGTGTGTGTGTGTGTGTGTGTGTGTATATAGATAGATAGATAGATAGATAGATAGATAGACAGACAGATAGTCCATTTCACATGAGGAAGTTCTCATTTTAGTTAAAATGCTGATCTCTCAATTTCTTCCATTTCAATCAAATTTCGATGATCCGAGCCGCTTAATGTGATCAGAATATGACTTTAAGGGTACTCGCAGGAAATCGGCAAAAACAATGACCGGGAAGATCTTGATTTGAGCAGTTTTTATTTGAACCGTTCAATAAAAAATTGTTCGGAACTGTTTGGATGAAGTCCTTTCCGGTCAATTTTTTTGCGAATTTCGCACAGGTACCCTTGAAGCGTTCTGAACACATCGAGCCGTTCGGATCATCGAAATTCTATCATGAGGGATCCGCATTTTAACTAAAATAAGAACTACTCAAACAAACCAGTGTACGTGTGTATATATATATATATACATATATATATATATATACATATATATATATATATACATATATACACACACTGGCTTTTGTACCAGAGTACTTAATTGCTACAGGCCTCTCCACATAGGGGCGTTTGCCATTGGTGTGCTTGGATCGTGGGGCCTTCGCCATCTGTGTTATGGGAGGAATTTTTCAGTGCCGAGCATGTATTGCCGACGTGGCACCTGCTCGACGCACCCGAGCCGTCCGATGCATTTTTGGACTGCTCAGATTAAAATACACTTTCTCTTCTCATCCAACACTTTCTCTCTCCTCTTCTCTCTCCAAATCTGAGCCATCCATACACGTAATGGACGGCTCGAATGGCCAAGCGGGCACCCCGTGGTACCCGCTCGGCACTGAAATTTTTTTGTGCTATGGACACGAGGCTATTGGGCAGCGTGGGGAAGAATTTATGTTTTGTTTTTTTTACAATTCAAAAAGAATATTTTTAATAGAGGAGTGCTAGAAACAAAAAAAATTAGCAAAGAAAATACCCTTAAAATGTACATGAATGGCCCAGATTTACTGCGATAGAGTCTGGTACATAACATGGCATACATCAAGCTTCCCCCTTTTCGAATCAAGATGAGCATAAGTTATTCTAGACATCCTCTTTTTCTTCATCAGTCTTTTGACATAAGGCTTCCGATAACTCTGTATAGTAAATCTGGGCTGTTCATGTACACTTTAAGGGTATTTTCTTTGTCCCTAGCACTCCTCTTTTTGAAAATACCCTTTAGATTCCCCATACTTCCAACATTTCTCTTTCTATCTCTCTCCACTTATTACCCTTACTATTTTCAAAAAAAAATTTCAAAAATCAAACCAAACATAGCATAAATTCTTTACACCGGCGGTGTAAATATTTGTTTTCTCCAAATTAATTATATTGCGCCACATCGCCATGTTTTGTTGATTGGGGACCACTGTTTTGTAACGTGACGCAATGTAATTGATTTGAAGGAAATAAATGTTTACACCGACGGTGTAAAAAATTTATTCTCATATCAAAAGAGGGGATGAAAATTTTGAGTTTCTTAGAATGGCAAAAGCATGTTAATTGTATCTCGAGTAATAATAAGGCAAATTTCGTAGTTTCAAATAAGAACTGTAATTTGCGACGAATCTATTAATGGCTCCGGCTTCGTCCATGAGAGACGAAGATTTCAGTTCATAGAATGGAACTCTTGGTTTGAAGCAACCAAACCAAACCAAACCTTTGAAACCAATATACAGGCAGGAGAATCAGCGAAAGGCGACACCGTGTGCGGACTGGAAGTGATTAGGGATCAGTCTCGCTCTGATGTTACTGATGGAAAAGACAAATTACACTTATACTAGGAAGGTGCATGGGGTGAGAATATGGAATAATCATATATCTTCATATTAATTCAGAAAATTCTTACAAACAAATAAAAAAGGTTTAATGAAAGGTGAAGACCATTATCAGCCCCTTAATTGAGAATAAATATAAATGTCAAAACTCGTCTCATATGTAAAAGATTAAGAGATAGTTCGAGCTAAATTAATTATTCTTAAAAGACAGTGAGTAGTTTGGTGAACTTTTCTTGACTTTTTCATAAAAATGTTTAGTATTAATATGTAGTTATTCATCTCAACAAAAATTATGATCAGGAAAATAGAAAATATGAACCGAAATTAAGTAGAAACTCACAAAAAACACAAAAAATTTAAAATAGTCTCTTTCAAAAATATGTATGTCTTTAGATATATTCAGTCCTTCTCTCCTAAAGAGGTCCTCATTTTAGTTAAAATGCGGACCTCCCTATTTCTCTCATTTTCCGATCGAATTTCGATGATCCGAGCCGCTCAATGTGATCAGAATGAGATTTTAAGAATAACTAAGAGATATCGGCAAAAAAATGACCGGGAAGGGCTTGATTTGAGCAGTTTTTATTTGAACTGTTTAACAAAAAACTATTCGGAACTGTTTGGATGAAGCCTTTCAATGTCATTTTTTTTGCCGATTTTTTAAGTGTACCTGTAAAATCACGTTCTCAATACATTGAGCGGCTCAGATCATCAAAATTCGATCGAGAAAGGGGGTCCACGTTATAATTAAAATGAGGACCCTTTAGGAGAGAAGGACTGTAGACATATTAACCTCCATCATAATATTTAAACTTTTTTCCAAGATCAATTATTAATTGCACAAAATTTCAAGGAAGGCAAACGAACAACTGCTTAATATAATAAGCACACATAATGCACGGGCAGATGGGAGTGTGGGAGTGCGAGCATGAATACGTCTTTCAAAAAAATTTCAACAACAAATTTTCTGAGTGCAAAGATTAAGAATGCAAACACAAAGTGAGAATTAAAACGGAAAACAAAGGTTATTTTAAAGAATTATGTGACGTAATAAGTACTAGTATAACTTTATAAGTGCATGTTCAGCCCTTCCCCATATATCAACCCAAATTTGAAGAATTAAAACAGAAAGATTAAGAATGCAACCCAAATTTTCTGAGTGCAAAGATTAAGAATGCAAACACAAAGTGAGAATTAAAACAGAAAACAAAGGTTATTTTGAAGAATTATATGACTTAGTAAGTACTAGTATAACTTTATAAGTGCATGTTCAGCCCTTCCCCATAAATCAACCCAAATTTGAGTGAAATTTTGGGTCAAAAGGTTTATTTGTGTATGCTTCTCCAATGCTATACCCATTTTTTAAAAAACCTAAATCTAGTTTTTTTTTTTAAGGCTTTTCCTCCAGAGTTTAAATTAAAATGACAAATTGGTAAATATTTAGGAGTGAAAAGAGGTGTTTTGAGAAAAATAGTTATGGGTTTGGATCTCTCCAAATTTGGATAAATATAATAAAAAGGTAAAACTCAAAATGAATAAAAAAATGTAATTGAGTTTTAAGTATTTTTACTCAAATTTTGGTTTTGGGCCTGAGAAATCGGTAAGGAATAAGGATTAGAGATGCTTACCGTCTCAAACAAAAGATGGGGAAATGTTTGTCATCTCGCATATGGAGTGGAGTCCCTTTGGTGGAGAAAATGGGGAGGTCCGTAGTTCAATGCAAAAGACCACTGGCACTGCTATATCAACTCCATCATCCTCGTTTGAAACTGAGCAACCCATATCATCCTCCTTCTTATTCTTCTTCTTCTTCAAGAAGTGGTGGTGGTGGTCGCAATTACCATCTCAGAAAAACAAGAAAATGGCCACTCTCACCATACAAAGCCAAGTGGCAAGAAACCTTCAACCATCAGCAAGCCATCGAAACCCTAAAACAATCTAAAAAAACCTCACCCAACCTCCTCTCCACTCTCATCGATTCCTTCTCCGTCTACAACTGCGACCCAACTCCCAACGCCTACCACTTCATCATCAAAACCCTCGCCCAAACCTCCAAACTGGACCAAATTCCCCCAATCCTCCACCGGATAGAAAACACCGAAAAATTCGAAACCCCCGAGTTCGTTCTCGTCGATCTGATTAAAATCTACGGCCGTGCGAATTTGATTCGACCTGCCATTGATCTGTTCTTTAGAATACCCAAGTTTAGATGTGTTCCTTCAGTAGATTCTCTGAATTGTTTGTTGTTAATACTCTGTAGGAACAGGGAGGGTATTAGGGTTGTGCCCCAAATTTTGTTGAAGAGTCAGTTGATGAATATAAGGGTGGAAGAGTCTTGCTTTTGTGTATTGATAGAGGGTCTTTGTAGGATTAGGAAGGTTAATTACGCGATTAAGTTGTTGAATTTCATGATAAGCGATGGGTATAGCCTTGATGGAAGACTGTGTTCTTTGATAATTGCTACTCTGTGCGAGGACGGAAATGATTTGTCTTGGTCTAGTGTTGAGGTCATGGGTTTCTGGGATGATACGAGGAGATTAGGGTTTTCCCCTGGGAGGGTGGATTGGTGCAATGTGATAAGGTTTCTTGTGAAGAAAGGGAAGGGTATGGATGCTTTGGATGTGCTGGAGCAAATGAAAACGGGTGGGATTAAGCCAAATGTAGTGGCTTATACTTTGGTTCTAGACGGGGTTATTGCAGAGGGGAAGTTCGAAAAGGCAGACCGACTGTTTGATGAAATGCTTGTGTTGGGATTGGTTCCGAATATTCGTACTTACAATGTTTACATAAATGGGCTGCGTAAACAGAACAAGGTGGAGGAGGGAGTTGTCATGCTTGCTTGTATGGAAGAGTTGGGGTGCAATCCTAATGTTGTCACTTATAACGTGCTATTGAAGGGTCTTTGTCAGGCTGGGAAATTGAGTAGGGCGAGGGAAATTGTTAAAGAGATGAGGGCAAAGGGCGTGCAGCTTGACTCGCATACGTATGGGATTTTGATTGGTGGGTTGGTTAAGGTTGGTGAAATTGATGAAGTTTGTCGTATGGTTAAGGAAATCTTAGATAACGGATTTCCTCTTCCGTCTTCAACATTTGACGATGTGATATGTGGGTTGTGCCAAAGAGGGTTGTTTGGCAAGGCACTGGAACTACTAAAAGAATCTGTTGGCGAGAATTTTGCTCCTGGAATTAGGTCATGGGAAGTGTTGCTCATAGGATCTGAGCTAAATTGTGGTTTTGAGGATAACAGTTTAGTGGATGCAGAAACCCCTTTTCAAACTGACATACTTGGAAGGCCAGAACTTATAGTGTGCGTGTAAATTTGCTATGTTAAGCTGTTGCATTAGCCTTTGGTGCATATTGGTGCTTCAGTTTCAAACCGAAGACTTGTCCTATATGGAAAACTGTAGCTCAAATTTGAGCATCTGAGTTAAACATGCGATTACTTGCAAGTTGCAGGGGAGAGCTGAAGAAAAAGTTCAAATACCTATTGTTGAGTTCACATATGTAAAACAGTAAAAGAACTTACATTTTGAGAGCATAGACGCGATTCAATTTAGTGTTACTGTGAAAGAGGAACTTTTTTCGCTGCCTTCTGTATTATTCCTCTCAGTTTTACCTCAGTCCACGCAAGTAGGCCATTTAACTGGTGCTACAATATTTTTGCATTTCTTAGCACAATCTGTTGTTGCATCTGCTTTAGGTTTGTTCTGTTTCTCGGAACTGCAGTGTATGGTTATCAGCTGAAACTGCACGAGAATCATGGACGAATAACAATAATACGCGACCGAATAATATGTTTTCATGATATAGTGAGAAATTGGTAATGTATATAGTGGAAATTGGTAGTGTTAACTGGTCCCATTTGTTGCTATGTTTGTATCTTGAACTCATGGAAAGGAGAAAAAAGGAAGGAAAGAGCAGAAATAGGTAGATTAAATACAATATTTTTGAGTCATTAGGATAAGTAACTTGCCCAAAAAAAAAAAAAAAACCCCGATAGTTTTGTTTTGTTATGACAAGTAACTTCGTTTCCCTCTAATGTTTTCCTTGAAAACCCAACTATTTTAACATAACATCATGAAACATCAAAGGTGAGTGTGACTAACAGTCACATTTTTGGGGGCCCTGAAATGTTTCCTGTTTTGAAACTTGAAATATTTGTGTTTGAATGCGCGTGTTGTCACACACACACACAGAGGGAGGGAGGGAGACGGTGGCAAATAATCTTGGCTTAAGCGCTCATAGGGCATTTGCCTTCGATCCTAGCCGACGTTGGAACAGATCCAACATGACTGGCGTAAAGGGCAACCTTCCCACGACTTGATACCCTTACCCGACGTGCTTCTTTTCATGTTATTGCTCTTGCTGCGCTTATAATTTTACCTTGTTCATGCACTTAGTCAGGAGTTACCCATTATCTGTTCAATTGACTAACTTGTTCTCTTGATCATTATCCTTGTAATCATCACACTTAATTTTTACATACCCTACGGACCTGTTCTCCAATTTTTCAAAATGTTGCGGTGAGAAATTACAACTGACCTGAAAATGAAACCTTTTTCCTATGTACGTATATGTATGAACACCTTTCTTTGCACTGGCTTTCAATGAGTGATCAGGTCGAGTAGTCTTGATGGTGAAGAAGGGCACATGAAGCACTTAGGCCCCGTTCCAGAAATACAATAAGAACTTATTTTTTGTGTAATAAGAAGGCTTGTTCCTGAAAAATAAGAAGGCTGGTACTTATTTTGGAAGAATTTATATAGGTACCGACCGGCCGGGGAGGGAAATCGTACCGGCGGCCGCGCCGGGCCGTCTCCGGCCACCGGACGGCTAATCCGAGCAGTCCAAAAATTCTAAAAAAAAAAACCAAGGGGGCTTGCGCGGGAATCAACGGCATCCGAGGTGTTTAGGGTGTTTGATTCGAGCACCCCTTTTCCGTGTAGGGTGCTTGATCATATATACAAGGAAAAGGGGTGCTTGGATCAAGCACCCTACACACCTCGGATGCCGTTGATTCCCGCGAGGGCCCCCTCAGTTTTTTTTTTAGAATTTTTGGACGGCTCGGATCGGCCGTCCAATGGCCGGAGACGGCCCGGCGCGGCAGCCGGTACGATTTCCCTCCGCTGGCGCCCATTTTCATAGCAACAGTCTTATTTTTTGTATAAGGCAACTTCAAGCTCAAAAATCATGTGTTTACGCAAATAATTTCCCTACCACTATGGATCTTGTTTAATAGATCTCATTGAGATCTTTAATACAGCCAAAAAAAATTGATTTTTTTTTCATTTACATTATTTTTGAGTTTGAAAATGTGAAAGGAACTTTTTATTTGGGTTTTGTGGAATGTCCCTTCTTATTTTTGAATGAGAAGTGGCAAAATAAATACTGATTTTTTAAGAAGGTTTCCAGGACGGGGCCTTACTCATATACATCATGAAGCACGTACTCATATCCTGTATGCCATTTTGTTTCGTTTATGTTACATTTATAATCAAAGGGCAGGAAGGTGCGTGTGTTTGCATAAACTGTGTACTTCATAGGGCTGTAAACGGACCGATTTGAACCGAATAGTACATGGCTTGATAGACAATCCTAGAAAATTTCAGCGTGTTTAAGCTTGTTTTGTTTAGTTTATGATTTAAACAAACAGAAGCTTATTGAACTGTGTAGTGGGTTGCTCAATTTAAATCTAAAAACTTGACGTTATTGAAAATGGTGGTCATGCTTTCTTTGTTCAATTACCCGACCGATTTGAAATGAGCTTTTGATGACCAAACTCAATCTTGGGCTCGGGCACCATGTTCATGTTATTGCCTATGTGTACAAATTGAGCTCTTGCATCGGTCAAAATGGGAAAAATGACTGAACTAATTTCCTCATTACACTCGAGAACGGGGGAGATCAACTTTATCATCATATAAAATAAAAGAGACCAAGGGGTAGGTGACATAAACCTCACTCCACCATTATGCCAAAAGTACATGAACGAAGAAATGGTCTTTGATCCTTTCAGAAACCATTCTGTTTCATATATTTTGGATTTGTTCCAAGGACCATCCTAGGAAGAAAGATGCACAACTGGATTAGTTGTCTACACGGCCATGCATTTCCAAGCTGTCTACGGAAACTATATGGAATTTGATGTGCCACTGTATTGTTTGTTCTAGATAACATATGGGCTTAAAAAAGCACCTTTTTAAGTCATACAATTGTTACCGCATGATGATGAATGGAGATTGCTGTAAGTGAAAAATAGGAACAAATTAGGATCTTAAAATTGCTCTAGTCGCACTTTAGGCATGAAACCAGATAACATTGAAGTTAGAAGAGTTGATAAGCAAAAGAGGTTAGCACTAGTTGATCACCTGAAAATATGAATAAGCTACAGTGCTCTTGGCAAGTTCCCTCTGTCCATGATGTACTTCTGTCGACAAATCTGTCGACAAAATCTTAAGTAAATGAGCAAGGAATTTCTTAGTAATGGTTTTCTTGACCCTGCGCTTCTTACTTGGACAGCTTTAGGTAGTAATTGGCATTTGCTTCTGCCAAATATGAAGAGATTAGGATTCAAATTCTCCTCTAGCTTTTATGGCCATCTACTTATTATTGTCTGCTATCACTTAGGACTCATTCAAAGTTATTTTGCATTTTACGAATTATTTGTTTGTTTAAAATCTTACCTATGATAGGTTTCGTTCTGATGGAGCATCTTAAAGGACAACTTAAGGATGTCTCAGTCATTTCAGGCTTGGCTGAATCTTCCAGTTTTTTAGATGGATGCAATTTCCTAAATTCTAAACTCAGTGACACTTTCAGCACTATGGACATTGAAGAGTTAAGGGCATATGTTGGCACAGATCAAAGAAAGAGACTAGCAGAAATGTAAGTTGCTATAAAATTTGACAGGTTAGAACTAAAGTACTGGCAAGGTTTGACATGTGTTTGTTGTAACAGTCTTGCTGAGTTTTCCGAAAAGCGTTTTGGATTTAGTGGATGAATTAGTTACAAAAGTAGCAATGTACGTGAGAGCACCTTCCATTAAGAAAAGGATCGTACATGCGAGGGAGGAAGCACATCTGCTTCTAGCGGGTCTGCGTATGCATGTGGACATTAGCAAGCCGAATTGTGTGACCCAAATTCCCAATATCTCTGACGCTTTTGGTTTCACGAGATGAACTAGCTAACATTGTTGCACCACACATGAGACCACCTTTCATCAAAAAAGAGAAAAGCAATGAGTTAGGAAGCATATGCTCTCTTTGCGGGTTTGTGTATCCATGTCCGTATCATTGTGGACACAAGAGGACACCTATCTGGTGCATCTACTTGTGTGTCCCATATTTTCAAGACTGTTAAAGAATTTCTCGTGTGGAACAGTTCACCTGCCGGCTCATTAGCATTTTGTATTGAAAGTATAGGGAATGTCAAGTCATCACTGTTCAATTTCTGATTTCGTTGGGAAACCACGTTTTCCTTGATTGAGTGGTAGAAAAAAGTCGCATGTGTACGTTGCTGGTTTACCAGCAAGGCTGTTGCTTTGAGCTTAGTTCCTCTATCGGGCTTGTTTTCTATCCCACTACCCCGTTTTGGGAACTCTTGATTGTCTATTTTGAGAATATATGGAACTTGGTCTTATGCTTTTAGTATTTAAAATAATCAGATTTCCTTTTCAAAAAGCATTAGTTATTTCCCATATGGTTAAAAGAAAATGGGGATTAGGGAGTATAATTGGTTCTTTGTTGAGTTTCTTGTTATTGCTATTTTCTGTCATTTGAGAAATGCCAGGTTTTATGTGTTCCGTTGTGTCTGTTTTTCTTCGTCGTTTGAGACAAAATTTAGAAATGCATATTTAGAGAGGTTTCTATTTACTTTGCTTAAATTGGATATTGGGATATTATTAACAGTTGTTCGTGAGTAAGCAAATTTGGATTTTTTTTTTTTGGATAAGTACGATTTTTTTATTTTTATTTTTTGCGACTTTTGTTCTAAAGTTAGCTATAACTAGTTCCATAATTTGTTGATCTTCATCATGGTAAGAATAAGTACTGATTTGAGGTTTATTTACTTATTTTGAGTTAGATTTGGCGAGGATGGAGCTCATGATCAGAAGAAGAAATCTCATGTTTAAAGATCATTATGAGGTCTGCATCTCTTTGGTCTGTTGCCGCATTCCAATGATTTTTATTTTATTTTCATGCCTTCTCTATTTATTTCCATCTCCGCTGTTGTCTTGTAAAACTTTGTACATTTTCATAAAAATGAAATGGACTCTTTGTCGTTAACTTCTCCAAGTTTTTTCAATTACAAAGGAGATCGTGCTTGATTTTTTTCAATTACAAAGGAGATCGTGCCTGATTCTGCACTCAGATCACCCAACTAAATGAAGAATAGATATTTAAATATGAGAGCTCTATGGCCAAAAATTAATTATGACTCTTTAGGATAAAATGATAAAAAATAAGACCGGTTCAAATGGATTGAAAATTAGACCATTTAATTTTTTAATCATATTTTTTTAATATATCAAGAGTCTAAAAAAATTAAGTGATCTAATTTTTAATCCGTTTGAAAATGTTGGAAAATCTTATTTTTATGATTATTTATTCAATAAGGTGATAATTAAGTATTTGTCTATAGGCTCTTATAATTAAATATCTATTTTTTATTTGGTTCTAAGACTCTCTTAGGGTTCTCATATGAGAGTCTTATACTCAAAAATTAATTATGATCTTTTAGAATAAAATGATCAAAAAAATAAGATCTGTCCACCGGTTCAAATTGATTAAAAATTGGAGTATTTAATTTTTTAACCATATTTTTTATTGTTGCGAGGCCAGTATCGGATTGAGCTAATTTTTTTATGAATCTTGAAAAAATATTTTAAGAATAATTTGCAATTTGTTTCATTTTTTTACCCAAAATGAGCCCCACAAAATCATCAATACACCACTTCATTTATTGGCCACCAAACATCCCCAAGGATCGTTCCCTCTCTCTCCCTTAAATATGGAGTGGTAATTTTGTGCGGTCAGAGTATCATTTTTGGCAAAAATTTCTCCAGTCAGTTCCAGTTTTCCTTCTTAAAATTACTTATTTTTAATTTTCAAACTTAAAAATAATAAGCTTACCAAAAGTAAAAAAATATTCAATATGAATTTATAGATCTCGATAAGATCTTTTGAATGATTCGAAAATTATTTTCGTAAACACATTATTTTTTATGCTTAAAAATTAAAAATAAGTACTTCCAAATAAGGACCTTGCTACAGGTACAATAACAATGGTACAGCAGCCAGGTACAGATCTCGTTTTCTCCCATTTTGGGTCACGCAAAGATGATCGGAACTGCTCATTTTGTTTAAAACATTTCGTTTAGGGTCCCTGTAAAAAATCATCTCAATCCGATATCGGAAAAGGTGTTTATGAATCTTCCAAACGTTCGGCATTCATAACCACCTTTTCCGATATCGGATTGAGATGATTTTTTACAGGGATCCTAAACGAAATGTTTTAAACAAAATGAGCGGTTCCGATCATCTTTGCGGGACTCGAAACGGGAGCAAACGAGATCTGTACCTGGCTGTTGTACCATTGTTGCTTTACTCCTAGCTTTATTGCTGTTAAGAAGGGAAATTGGTACAGACCCGAATAAACGGCTCTTAAATATCAGCCGTTGGATCAATGGATGGTCAAGGAGCTTAAAACTTGAACTATGCGCGGGATCAATATATATGCTTGTCATTCAAGGAAGGGCAGAAGCGCTCCGCTCTTCTCTCTCTCCAGTATCCATGGCTCCACCCTTCATATTCCGCCCAAAACCTCCACGCCCTCGAAGCCGACCACGACGACGGCCGCCTCTTTGCCCAAAATCCCACCGACGTCTCCTCCCTCTGCCCCTCCCAACTCGAAGACTTCGTCAAAGGTACACTACTACTCTCTCCTCCTCTCCACTCCCCTAATTTCCCCTTGATTCACAAAAAAAACCCTAATTCCCCCTTTTTTCCTCTTTCACTCAAAAACTATAGGCGTCTCGTTCCACCTTTTGGACAAAGAGCTCTTCTGCATCGAAGAGCAAAACATGTTCGACCGCGCCTACTCGGAGGACGAAATTTGGAATCGCGAGGTTTGGTGGAGTCTTTGTTTGAATCGAACTTTGGGAGTGAAATTAGGGTTTTATGTGTTTCGGTTCAGTCGATGAAATTAGGGTTTTGATGGTTGGTTTTCGTGGGCTGATTAGATGACTTATACTCGAAGGACGAAATTCTGAATGCCGAACGTTTAGCGGCGCAACAAGGCAGAGGGGAAGGGTATTGATTACTTAGAAGAAGAGGAATGATGGGTATTACAATACCCGTAAGGAGATTCGATCAGATATACGGCGGCTTAGGCAACTGCGGCCTCTTGGGTTCTTGTCACGGAGTGTCGTATTTCAACGGTGAAGAAAGCCCAGGAAAGTCCTGTTTATAAACTCATCTCTCTCTCTCTCTCTCTCTCTCTCTCTCTCTCTCTCTCTCTCTCTCTGTTTACAGAGGATAGGTAGTTTTCGATTGAAATTTGGGAAAGGTTTCTGCGGAATCGAGAGATTTGGTGGAGTCTTTGTCTGAATCAAAATTTGGGGGTGAAATTTGGGTTTCATGTGTTTTGGTTCAGTCGATGAAATTAGGGTTTTGGTGGTTGGTTGCGGTCGACTGATTAGATGACTTAACCTCAGGAGGACGAATTTCGGAATGCTGAGCCTTAAGCCACGCAACAAGTCGGCGGGGAAGGGTATTGATTTCTCAAAAGAAGAGGAAGAGGTATGGTGGGTATTACAATGTACCCATAAGGAGCTTCGATCAGATACACGGTGGCGTAGGCAACTGCAGCTTCGTGGATTCTTGTCATGATAGAGTGTTGTATTTCAACCTTGAAGAAAGCCCAGGAAAGTCCTATTGACAAACCCATCTCTCTGTCTCTCAATTCAAAGCACTTTACAAATAAAGTAAGATGCCCATTGCAAATAAAGTTTTCATGCTGCATTTTACTCCTCGAATCCATTCATTGGATATGTTTTTGGAGTGCAGTTCCCAAACCAAGGGAAGGCTTCCATGCGGTTAACATTAATCAGCTAAGAAGCCCTTGTTGGACCTGATGTTGGGGTTTTCTCCTCCTAACGTGATACATAGAGATACACAAACAATACATAAGATATAATATTGGTTTACAAGCGATATATAATCTTGAATAATATTTAGTAGTTCAAACTTCCATTTCAAAATTCTTCTCAACCAGCGACCATCGTTTTGATTACCTGATGTGATATTTTTTTTTGAAACGACATTACCAGATGTGATTTATAATAGTATATGTCTAGTTAAGGATTTGGTGAATGTTTGGGTATGATGTATGGTGCTTCTTGGTCATCAACTTGAATTGTTCTAACTTAGTGCAGAAGGAGGACAGATTCATCTTCACACATCACAACCCAAAATCTTCGCCAAGCCTTAATGTGCTGTTTCGATTGATTAAAGGTACTTATCGGGTTTATACTTGATTTCTGTTATCATTCATTTTGTGTTTCTCGCACTTGTTTCAGCATGTGACATAACTAAAGAAACTTTTCATTTCTTTCAATTTTTGCAAGTAAATTAGGCAAATTATAGGCCATTCAGATGTATGGCAGAGTAGAATTCGAGTAATATGTGTTCTTTTATGCATTATGTTTTATTGTCTCTGAGGATAATCATTCATAGTTTGTCATGCCATGCTTTTTTAGGTAGATGAAAAAACGATCCCCACATTTTACTCGCTTAGAATTTTTAGCATGGACTAGGTTGTTAATGGACCTTCATCGATCTGTCTCATGTATAATCAGGGCACAAGTTCACCAAGGAGGAATTGCATAAGCAAGCCTTGCATAATCTAACGTATGAACAGGTTTCTTAATCTAATTGAACTTTACTTCTGGTTATATTAGGGCATTTCTTGTATATCTCAAAAGATTTCTTGTAATTCTTCTGTATATCTCAAAAGATTTCTTGTAATTCTTCTTCTCTTGCCTTGCATATTAGCGTACATGAAGTTACTATGCCCCATTTACCGTCAATGCAACATGGAATTGCTCACTCGATGTAGTTACAGGGTGGAAGTTACATCTTTGCGTTTTTGAACTTTTCTGATCGCGATGTTTTGCAAAGAATTTGTAGGTAGGTCTCAAATATCTACCATTTTCAGCCGTAATGGTACTGCAACTTGCTTGAATGTTTTGTGTTTTCAACTCTGAAGGTCACCAATGTTGGTATTTATGAAGATTATTTTGTCTGTTGTGTGCATGGTCAAGCTTGTAATAGAGGAAACTGGGTGTTGCATTATATTTTTGTTTCATTCTCTTCATGATGATCACTTATCTTGATATGTTCTTGTGCTAATCAAGAACCTCTTTGTTTCATTCCTTGAATGAATGAATTGATGAACTTGAGCTGCTATGTTGATGATAAGGAGTAGCATATTGATAGTTCTCTTCTTTGGTTGTTAGGGGAAGAAAGATGGTGACAAGCTCATCAATTATACAAATTTTGGGCAACTGGTTTTTATCATTTTGGTTCTTGATATTTTTATGCTAATCTACGACAATGATAATGATTTGTTTTTGTTGCAAACTTTAAGGTCCTTGTGGATAATAGGCACTAGCAAGCAATTATTCAATGCTTCATCAAATTATAGAGATTATCCTTTTTTGTCCTGAATTTGAAGAATAGCCAATTGTGTTTGCTTATTGATGACCAGTAGGAAATGTGATTTGACTACAGTACTATGTTTCTAGTTCTACTTGTGCCTTTGTGCAAGGCTCTATCATTTGCAAAAGTTTTTTTTTTATTAGTCATCATTTGCAAAAGTTTAAAGTGGTTCCAATTACATCTTTTCAATTGTGTACTCAATTCTATTTGAGGATTTTTTCTGCAATGTTCTTATGTTTACTAGATGGCGAATAATTCACTTATAATTGCACATTATATTGGTTGAAGTTTTTAGCTCAAAATATTGCATTTGGGCAATAAATGAGATTTTGTAGTTATAAAAAATGTCTCTAGCAAATAACATTGGGCAATAATGAGATTTTGTAGTTACCTTCTCCTTCATGGGTAAGAAGGTGATTTGTTGTGCATCCTTATGCACAGTGTAGGTATTCCGCTTTCCATCATGAAGAGTATCGCAGTCGTATTGCCACGGATAGCCAAGTAAGATATGGCAAGCGTCCATAGGCATCTCTTGTTCACCTTGATTTCATTTCCCTTTTTGAACCAAGAAAGAACATAAAGATCGGGACGCTCCTCCACTTTGAGTTGAAGCTTGTCAACTGCGTCTTGAGATACCATATTATCACAACTTCCACTATCAATGATCATATCGCAAACATGCCCTTCTATGTTGCAAGTAGTATAGAATATGTTGGCGCGCAACCAATCTTCGTCACTATCTTGCTTAGGTGTTACCGTGTTAGGAGAGTCCTCTTGATCATAAGTGAAAGACCCACTTCCTCTTTCAAGTCACCACCAATCTCTTCACATGCGACATCATCATACAAGGGAATATCATCATAACTTTTCTCCACTTCACTAAAAAGTGCTTTGTTATGACTTCCGGAAGCTTTTCGACAATCCGAAAACTTGTGACCCGGTTCCCTGCACTTGAAGCATTTGAATCGCCCATTTTGGGCTTATTTTCGAGCCCCCGAAACACCGAATTGAGGCTGGTTTTGAGCTGGGGGCCTGGGGCTGAAGCTTTATCCCCACGATTTTGGTCATCAAACCCCAGAGGACCAACTTGAACGCCATTAGAAGAAGAACCACCTTGAAAAGAGGTGTAGAAGGGCTGCCCGGACGGGGAACCGCCTTGATTTTGCTGCCCAGATCTAAAAAAACTAACTCTTTTTTTGCTTTTCGGCCACCAAGGCCCGATTGTAAGCTTCCGAAACCGTCCACAAAGTTTGCATAGCAAGGGCATCTTGGATTGTGATTGTCAACCCACTTATGTACCTTGCAACCATTTGATCTTCACTTTCATTCAAATAAACTCTAGTAACAAGTTGATGGAAAGTCTCCGTGTACTCATCAACACTTCCAACTTGTTTGAGATTATGCAAATTCTTGTAGAGGTTTTGCATATAGTTGAAAGGCAAGAATTGCTCATTTAGTTTCTTCTTCATTTTCTCTCATTCTCTAATCTTTCCCTTTCCTCTTCGTAGCCTAATTCCTTGCAATTGCTCCCACTAAGCGGAAACTCTTCCTTTGAGACGGATAGCCACTAACTTCACCTTCTTCTTCTCTGAGACATCTCCATAATCAAACACTCTTTGAACAGTATTAATCCAATCGACAAACTCATTCGAGTTAAGACTTCCATTGAACTTGGGAAGTTCAATCTTGATGTTCCTCTCCCAGCTATAATGAGAGTGAGTGGAAGGTGGCCTATTCGGATCACCAAACGGGTTGTCAAAGGGACTATGAGGGTCCTCGGACCCTCCACTACCCGCACGCGACACATGCATGCTTTGCGCCATTGCTGTTAGGGTAGCAACTTGTTTCAACTCATCAATCTCATGATTTTGGTTGCCAAACTCATTCTCTTCACCATTGTTCACCACAAAGCCTTTAACTCTACCTTCTCTTCTACCTCTAGCCCGATAAGCCATGACATTACCCAAATTCAACTCCAAACAAGTAAATCCACACCAAATAATGAAAACCCAGCCAAATCAGTACACAAACAGCCTCAAATCACAATCAATTGACACAAATAGTGACAACCCAACAACAAACCGCAAGAAATCGAAGCAATAGCGACAAACGAGCCAAAACCCAGCTGAAATCGACCCTAAAAACACAGATTCGAGGGACAAAAAGCAGTTTGAGACTCTTACCACTGTTTTGAAGGCTGATTGAGAGCTAATTAGCTGATTCGAGCCCAAACAAAGGCTGCTCAAGCCTTAATCAACTGTTTTGAGTGTTGAAACAGTGAAAACGAGTCTGAAATTACTGTTTCAAGTGCCAAAAATGATAGATCTGCACTCAAAAATGATGGAATAGCCTCAGAAGTGATTGGGTTGCGATTGAAATCCCAAAACGAAGGTCCTAAGGTGCTCGAACAGGTCCAAACAGTATTGAAATGGGTAGAACGAGCTTGAACAATGCCGAAATGGCTGATTTAAGTACCAAGGGGTCAGATCAGAAGGGTTTTCGTTCGATTCAGGGCTGAATAGGGTCAAAATAGAAGTATAGGGTGTTGGGTTTGATATATGTGAAGATTTGGAATGATTTGGGGACTTCATCGAGATTTTCTGGCGCCGTTTTAGGTTTCCGGCGAGATTTTCCGGTGAAGTATCCGGCGAGATGAACGGTGGGGATCGAGCCTAGAAGCTCTGATACCAAATGATGCAACCAAAGATACCCATAGATTAACTTAGAAAGAGAAACTCTTAAATGAGATAAAAAAGAGACTAGCTCTTGATAATATTTGTTCAAAATGATAAAAGCTGCCAAATAAGAGACTCCAACACATATATATAGGCCCCTTACTACTACGAGCACAAAATGACATAGGTACCCTTACTACATACTACATCATCCACTTACGTCAACTTGTAGAACACTGACCTTTAGTGGAGTTTAGGTGGATTTAAATGCGTAATATACTCTTGATCCTATATGTACCTAACTTTTCTTATCTATCTTTTTGTCTCTTGACTTTAGAGTAATGGTGTCATTTTGTTATCTACCTTTTACTTACTTAGAAAAAGCATTAATTGTACAAGTGGGTAGAGTTATTCTTAGTTAGACTACTCTATCTAGTTCCCTATGGTTTCGTTGCTGTTTTCTCCATCTGTGGTGAGAGAACTGATTCAAGAATAGTTTGGGGCTACGGTGGGTAGATCATGACGGTACCGCTAGATTTGGTTCCGCTTTGCTTGATGTGGCTAATTTGAAGAGAGTGGAATATTAGATATTTAGATGTGGTGGAGAGGACTATGTTTAGCCTTAAGAGTCTTTTTCTTAGTTTGCATGGTTGGGAGTAAAGGGTGTGTAGTCCGATTCTCGACCTATTCCTTGGTATGGTTAGATTTTTTGGCATTTGGAGTGGAGTGTAGAGTACATGGGTTTTTTTTTTTCTTTTCCTATGATTGGTTTTAGGCTATTGATTAGTGGGCCTTTTATCTTTGGCCTTCTTTTATAAATGGCGGGCATCCCCTTGGCGCCTTTTATGTAAATTTATTGGTTATCAAAAAAGCAAAAAATGTCTATAGTTAGAGGCTGGAAAAATTTACTCGTGTTTTTCTTCAAGAGGCCTAGGAAAGGTGTTAGCTAATTCAAATGTGATTGGGACTTTGTTCCGCCTATAAGCTCTTGGTATATGTAGTCATCCTTTCCTACATATACCATCCTTACCAGGCAATTACTAGGGCTACCTAAAGGTTGCAACCTCTAGGAAGAGATAAAGTAAATTCATCAGTGGTCCACCCTTGAGATTCGGACCATAGAACTCTATGAGGCGTTCCATGTCCTTGTCACTTGAGGTAGCCCCAAGTGGTTATGTATCTAATTATGTAAGCTAATAAGAGTTTCTACTTTTTATACTGCTATCACAGAACAAGGAAATGGTAAAACGTATAATCACAGGATGTTAGCTTGAATCCTGTCTTTTGGTACAATTCCAAAGGTTTAGGTTCATAGTTTGAGTCCTCAAGTTTTTCCCTACACCAAAAGCTATATGAATTGAAATAAGTCTGGTTTCATATTTTGATAAGATTAAACTTCCAAAGCTGGATAAATTCACTCTCACCCGTTCTGAAATTTGCAACTACAGCCTCGCTCTCACCAGTTTCGAAAATTGGAACTCCAGCCTTGTGGTTTCTTGCGGTTAATGTTTGTCATCTCAAATCTAGTTTTTGTTGAAATTGTTTCTCTACTTATCCTATTTTTTGAACTGTGTGTTTGTTAATATAGAGACATTATTTTCTAAATTTGTGGTTTGAGAAACTTAGGTTGCAATGATGATAATAAAAGGCCCGTCCTTTGCCTCCAACATGGAGGAGCGAACTTTGGAGGCATAACTAAATCTATGACGTCATATGCCACAACTAAATTGATTGTAGGGCCAAAGTTTAATTAGACGATGGTAATTCGACTTTCTAATAAAGTCGTTACTACTAGCAATGACTTCCTCTTTCATTACTTCATTCTTTCCATATCCCTCTCCTTTGTTCTCAGTTACTCATTAAATGGCACTCAGTTCATATCTTTAAGTTCGATCATTGACAAGGTTCAAAGAAAGGGACTAGTTCTAACCCCGATCCTTCTTCAGTGGATCTGTCAAAGCCTTGCCTCTTTCCTCCTGCCGAATCATCAGAGACATGGAATCACATTACTGTAATGAAGTTGTGTTTCTAAATTATTTATTCTAAATTCTTGACCAAGATTTCATTCTTCTAAGTACCGAAGATATGCATCTTAACAATAATAGTAAACAATTATAATTCTGTTCATTCTCAATTTAGATTTTGTAGTTTGCTTAAGAACTTTCTTTGAGAGCTTAGTCATGATGACTTTGAAATAACAATTTAGTAGGAGTGACTTCATGTCAATGATTGTGGTTAGAGTATTTCCAGTCCTTATACTTTTACTCCAATTTGAGTACAAACTTCAGTTGTTATGAAGCACTCCGATGGACAAACTCAAATCTTGGCACAAACATGAGCCAAAAGCTACATTAAGGACATGGTTGCTCTGTTCTATAGCCGTGGGTTCCATATGGTCTTTGTTTTAGCATTCGACAACAATAGTTCCAGTCAGGATTTGGTTGTATACACAAGAATATACTTTGAGAGCTTAGTCACGATGAACTTGAAATATCAATTTAGTTCGAGTGACTTCATGAACTAATGAAACGATTGTAGTTATACACAATTGATAGCTAGACTTCTATGTTTTTGTTGGAGTAGAACATCGGGTCCATATGTTTGAAATCTACATCTATCCAGACGGAGCCTTTGGGTTTTGTTTCTGGATTCTCAGTTTATTGTTTTTTTTATGTAGGTGCGTCGATTGGAGAGGTGAAGAGGGTTACAAAAGAGACCAATGTAGCAGTGAGAATAAACTTGGATGGTTCGGGCATAGCTGATAGCAGCACTAGGATCCCTTTTCATGACCACATGTTTTGTCTCTCATGAATGACTATTTTCAATTTCTATGGTTATGTCTGTTTGGATGATATGTTTTTTCCTGAGAGAGTTTTGAACTTTTGACTCTATTTCAGCAGCAGGATGCATTCTTTAGGCAATTTAAGTAAGTTGCAGACATAGTTGGCAAAGGCACGTGCCTGGGCACAAGGTGAGGCGACTTGAAAATTGCAAGCAAAAAGCGACAAGTTGCAAAAAAGTGAGTTTCCCCCCCAAAAAAAACGCACATAACACAATTATTTTCAGAAATAATTATTTTTTTCGCATAGGGGGCCTTGCGCCTCTCGCCTCAGGGAACTTTGTGCCTTGGTGCCTTTCGCCCTTGACAACTATGGTTGCAAATATTAATTTCCACAGAATAAGTGAAGGATATTGCTCTATTTGGTTGCTTAGAAAGTTTAGGAGGGAGCTGACAGTAGATACATTTCCATTCAATGAAGTTGTATTCAAAGATTTGGTCTAAAATGTCCCCAACCCAGTCGTGTCTCAGTTGCCAAGGATTTAGATTGTGAGAATTTTAAAACTACTGTGGATTTACTTGGTGTAACACTGTCTACTGTGAGTTTTATGTGATGATTTCTATGTTTTCTTTGGGTATATCAGCAACTTGCTTCGCATGGGTTATTTGACGTTCATGTAAAGGCTACTGGTGACATTCATATTTCAAGTAGGGGATACAGTTTTGCCCTTGTTCGAATTACTTTGTCATCTTGTATGTGTGCACCATTTGAACGCCCTGACTGCCCTTTAGAGCTCTTGTGTAGTCCTGTTTGAAACTTAATTTGCTGCTGGAACTTTAGTTTCAAACTGTGGTGTTCTTGTATTACGAGTTTTCTCACTTTCTTAATTGTATTGAACTATCCATTTAGGTGATTAATATGGGAACTTCAATTGGAAAAGTTGGCTTTCTTGGAGGGGCAAGCCAAAAGCTCGTTGGACACACATTGAAACCTTAAAGTATTATTGTGAAGTTATCTGCATAATAGCTATTTCAGTGTTTGATGAAGATAACAGGATGCTTTCTCCTTGTCACTAGCCTTTTCAGGTCTTAAAAATAAGCTTAGCACCTTGTTTTGCATTACTGAAACACAGCATATGAGTTCAGAATTTTGTGTGCTGGAATCACTTGCTACAGCTGTTCCGGCTATACAAGAACTCCTTTTGCGGTTCTTATGAAATATCCTTTTCGTATAACTGCTCTCATTCAGTTACTTACTTTGAGGACTTGTTTTTATCAGCTTGTACCTTATTCACTAATATTTTCTGGGCAAAGGTTAGTTTTCCTCTAGCTTCTATTTACATGACTTCACAAGTTAGTTTTGCTTACCCACATTGCCTTTGTTCCATACATAATGTATGCTAAAACACCTATTCAGTCTTCAGTTAGAGGGGTAGTTTTAGTTGATTGGGAGTTAAGGCCTTTGACAGAGCTCAATGGAAGAAACGGATTCATGTAGTTGACCCCAAGTGATTGGGACGTAAGGCTTGGTTTGGTTTGGTTTAGAGTTAAGGCTCAGTTTGGTTTCTTTATTGGATTTCATGGAAACGAAAGGTTTTTTGTTTCATATTAACGACATTATGTGAAAGCTCATGTCTATGCATTTTATATCCTATGTTGCATTTTGTTTTTGGGAGAAAACAATTGATTGGTAGAATTAGAAACAAACACCTTCTTGGAATGATAGGTCCAGTACCAATAGAAGATAAGATGTGGAAAAATGTATTACGGCAATTTGGACATGTTATTATGGATAGGCTGACACTATAGGTAGGAAGAGTGATATGGTTACGGTGGTGGGTAACACTTGGAGAGATATACCGGTATTGACTTTAGATGTGTAGTTTTAACTTTTAATTGATTGGAAGTAGAGGCTCAGTTTGCTTTGGTTATTGGATATCAAGGAAATGAAAGTTTATGTTACATATTACCAACGTTATGTGAAAGCTCATTTGTATGCATTTTATGTCCTATGTTGCATTTTATTTTTGGGAGAAAAGAATTGATTGATTTGTTATATTCATGGTGATAGATTCTTTTTAACTGATTCTTAATTCACGTAGAAACGTTGAGCTTATTTGGTTTTGCAATAGCTTGGGGCCTATTGTGTTTTCAAAGAAGCCTCTAATATGCAATGTCCACCTTATTTGTGCTGTGGAAAGATGATGTTTAACTAAATTGGTTTTTGTCCTTGAATTATCAGGAGCTATGAAATGGTAAAAACTTTCAATAACTGGCGCTATCGAGACGAAGTTTTATGGGTTTTGATCTTGGCACGATTATGTTCACTATGGAGAAAGACCAAGACTCTTTGGAGGTATGTTTTATGTCAGCAAATTTGAATTCTTCTCTCTTTTTTAAGCTAAAATAAGCAAATCCGAGTTCTTATCCTGGACTTGAAGATATATGAATGTCCCACTGAGAAGTTGCACATATTTTTCAAATTTAGAGGACGATGAATTGGCGTGCAAAATTGGATACTCGCAGGTTGCAGTATGGTTCTTATGCCAATCCCAATGTTTTTTTTTATTAAGCGATGAATATTACCAATCATCATCAGCCATAGATGCTTTTCATCCGTTTGTCTTCTATTTAGTATTTAAGCTAGAAATGCTTTTCAGAAATGTCAAGAACAAATATTTCTCTTGAATTTTCATAAGCTCAAAAGACCGTGTTTTAATTCCTAGGCAGGAATCATCGGGCATATAACTACAAATATAGTAACCCATTCCATGGTTTAGTAGTCGATTTGTTTGCTTAATTATAGGTGTGAATCTGTGTATCTAAGTATTGTTGGCTAGGGTGTGTTCTGTTGGAGTAAGATTGCTAGCCTCCTTCAAGTTTGAGCAGTCATTGTTGCCGATGGAGGAGGGAAAGGAGCTACGGCTATGGCTGTACGAAAAGTGGCTCAGAAAAAAGTGACTGAAACCAGATCCCAAAACTGTGATTGAGATAAGCCCTGATACATTAGAAGAGATCAAGATCAAGAAGCCGGTAGTGATCGATAAAAAAAGCTAGCGATGGGTTGGCGAGAAAGAAGTCACATACAACCATTACTTCAATCCTCACTGCTAGAAGCAAGGTAGCATTTTTGATATCCATTTGTTTGATAATTCCTTTTCTGTAAAGTTTGGGATTGAATCCACAAAATGTTGTCTGTTGTTTGTGACCTTTCATATGCATTTTGTTTGGGGTATTGGTATGTAAGGATGTTCAATCCAGGTGGTCTATGTTTTCTTCTGTATGAAAACATCATTGAAGTGACTGAGGACTTCAGTGCAAAACACTGTGTTGGTGAAGGAGGATATGGTTCTGTTTATCTAGCTTCTTTGCCCAATGGTCAAGTAGTTGCTGTGAAGAAACTTCATACATCATTCGATAGTGAATTGGTTGATCCCAACAGCTTCACTAGTGAGATCAATGCATTAACCAAAATACGACACTGCAACATCGTAAAGCTTTATGGGTATTGCTCACATCTGAGGCACTCGTTTTTGGTTTTTGAATTTTTGCAAGGGGAAGCTTGGGAAATATTATGTGCTCAGAGGAACAAGTAGTAGAGTTTGATTGGATTAAGCAAAGTGAATGTTGTTAAAGTGGTGGCAGATACTCTCTCTTATATGCACCATGGTTGTTCGCCTCCAATCATCCATCGGGACATATCAAGCAAGAATGTCTTGTTTGATTCAAAGTACATGGTTCACGTCTCTGATTTTGGCACAACCAGATTCATGAAACTAGACTCGCAAACCGAAACCGCGGACTAACTACTCACACGGCCATTTTCTCCTCAAATTTGTTTATGATGATAGGGAGCAACTACTAATTGAAATCAGAAGGACACCATTTGCTATATGTGGGTATTTTGTGATTTACCCAGAAATATCTAATGGCTCTCTTTTTTTCCATAAATAATGCCTCATGCATAGTTGTGGTTGTAACTATTTGCTGATGTAATTTTGTTTCTGGGTTTCCCCATTTTAGCTCTTGCTTAATTAAATTAGGCGGGAATCAATCTTGGTTTTCAGATGCTTGTCCTTCTGCCTTTTGTATTGTGTCATATATTGGACAGAGATTGGTATATGCTAATGGTGCTTCTTTCAGGGTTTTAATTTGAGTGTGGGTTGGAAGCCAGATTTATGGACTTTATGATGTAGGTCTGTGTCCCCATGCATCATGTTCTAAAAGACTCCTTAGTCATTGATCTGATGGTTCTCAATTTCTTGCAGGGTTTTACTCATGCAGCTTTTGCATTAGGATACAAGGCAGGGATTAACAAAAGCACAGTTGATGGAAACTTAGTTCCACCTGGTTCTCTTGTTACATTTGTGCAAAAATGAATCCAGTATCTTGAGCTGGAAGCGTACTTGAGCTGTGTAAGTAGATTACCACTTCTAATTTTTCTCTCAAAACTGCAATTTGAGAACTGTCAATTGATTAAGGTTTGTTAAGGTTTTCTGATACAAAAACGGAAGACGATTTCTCATTCCTCCAACCTTAGGATCTTTTATAACAAAGGATGTTTATGAACTGAGGAAGCTAATAAAAGAGAGAAAGGAAAACCTTCAAACGGAGAGAAATTGACAAAGATACTAATGAACCTGACCGTGAACATGAAAGAGAACATGCACACACAAAGGAGAAGGAAAAACCACAAAGGGAGAAAGAAAGAGAACAAGATAGAGGAAGGGTGGAGAAACATAAAGAGCAAAAGGGAAAAGGAAAGGAAAAGGCGCATGAGAATCATATTGATTCCAAACAGGGAGATAAGGTCATCATTCGATATAAAGAAAGTGGACACAATGAAGGTAACTTATGCATATTATTAACTTTCTGTGTTATTGAGGCGAGATATTTTCAAATTCCTACCGAAAGTATCTAACTATGGTCATTTAGTACTTACGTTTCAACGGATTTATTATATCCCCAAATTTGGCGGTGTATTTGGAATGGCCTTATACCTATCCTCTTATTTAAATTGAGCACTATACATGAGGAAAATGAAAAATGTGGACATGACCTACAATTATCATTTCATTTCCCTTGTGTTGTTTTTGTAGAAATAAGGACACACATACCAATTTGAAACATGTTAATTGGATTATATTGTACTTCTCTTAAACATCTCCTGAGTTTTGCCATGGATCACGAAAATCTGGCCCTGTATCCTGGCTAGTAGTTCGGAAGTGTCCTTGAGTAGGCGGTCAGGGTTTCACCTGCCACAGGATTCTTCTTGTACAATCTATTGAAGCGAACCCTTGAACAAAGAAACAAAAAACCCACTTAACTTCACTGCCCATATGCAGACAGTTCCTTGCCATTAGTTAATGCTTGATCTTAGTTGTTTAATTTGGTTGTTTTTATCCCATGCTCTTACCGTGATTGTCGTTGTGAAATCACTGAAATGTATTTTGTCCCATTCCTTTTGGATCTGTAATATAGGACCAGAGCCAATGGAAATATTTACAATCTCAATGTCCTTGCCTTGCGAAATTCCTAACAGTGATGTTACAGTACTGAGAGGCCATAACTCTAACGTTTGGATGCATCTCCCTATTGTTCACTGTTGTTTTGTAAGTTAAAAGAGTTTTTGCTTGTTTGTCATGCACTTATTTCTTTGTTTTTTTTGCAGGTTTTTGCATGTGCAGTGGATTCGCTTCTTGCCTCAGGGTGACTGGGTGAGTACATTATCCTGTTGAAAGTGACTATTCTGTGTAATCAAAGATCCCAATTTCTTTGCTTCTTTTCTAATGCATTACGACGGAAACATCAGCGTGGTTTCACAATCTTAGATCATATAGAAGGTATTTTGAAATGCACTTGGTCTTGGTACTTTCCATGAGCCCCCTTGAGTGGACCATTGACGGTAGCAAAACCTTCATAAACCATTTATCGGTTTAGCTGGGACAAGAATCTGATTTTGATTTTTTTACTATGTGATGATAAACAAAACAAAAACTGTTAGCGAACAAAACAGACTTGGTTTGAGCCACGTACCCTCCTTCCCTTTCCAATATCTCGATAATTTCGCTCAACTTTTCATAAATCTAGTCAGATTGTTGATGAGATTTGTACCTTGCAATAAATGTGAGAACGTTGTTTCCAACCATGATCCAATTGCAAGCCGGATCTTTCTTCAATGGTTTCCCATTCATCCTCATTCTAACTTCCGCCACTTCATCCCATCTACTTGTTGCAGCAAAAACATTATGCACAAGTACATAATTCTGCAGAGTCTCTGTATCCAATTCTAGAAGCTTCTGCGCTGCAATTTCTCCTAATTTTTTTTATTGGAGTGAACGTGATAAGCCCCTAAAATCGCACGCCATATTTTGGTAGTAGGTTCTGTTTGCATTCTTTCAACAATTTGAAACGCTTGTTCTAAGTGATTTGCACGACCAAGAAGATCAACCAGACACAGTCTTTGATACGTCAGTTACTTTACAACCCCAAACTGCAAGCTGCATGTTCACTTCCATTTGATGAAGCTAAACTGTGGCAAGGCCAAAGCGGACTTGAACTAAAGTAGCAGATTCAAAAGTAATTTGAAAATATCAGGTTTCTCTCTGATATAATACACTTTCGTCTCATTGCTTTGGACAAGATGCTCAGAGTAGTAAATTCAGATGATTATGTGTTTCTTCAATGCTGTAGTTATGTTATCTGCTGCTTATATCTATTAACTAAGGAATTATTGATATTTGTGTTACTTGGCCGGCTATACTATTCAGGATTATGTTATATTTTTTCCATCTACCAATAAATTATTAGGAGTATATTTTTTGTTGCTTTTCTCATGAGTATGTCTTCATTTTGTAGTGCCCTAATGGATTGTGTGGGATGTGAAATGTGTTGCCTCTGGGAAAGCTTCAGATTCTTGGTCTCGGCACTGCACAAAAATTCTCTTCTCTGTCAATGGTCAAAATCAACCTCATTAGACTCCAAGCTTCTGTATCCCTATAATGATTTCTTCTTTTTATTTGGAATAGTAAGTTCATCTCTCTCTGTTTCTCAAACTTTTGGCGGTCTTTACACCTGCATTTGCAAAAAAATGAGGTGATTGCCTTGATAAACCTGCTCAATCGACTTTCTGAATCTGTCAAACTTGTAAAAGATATAGGGCCTAAAGCTGATAATATAAATGGAAGGCTGGTCTTTGAGCCAACTGCAAAAGAAATTAGTACTTGGCAAAGAATCTGGGAGTCAGTGATTGAGCTTCGGTATTACCTACTTACTATCTGGGGCCTGTGGTACATCTTAAACTGTATAATTTTTTTGCTTTTGTTTTTCCTGGTCGAACAGTGAAAGTTTTGGTCTCCTAGAATTTAAATGGCTTCTGAAATGATTTTTTTTCCAGTCTAAGGAAGTCGCCATTGTGACACATCTTGTGATGTTCTAACGAATCAATTGTGAAGGCGATGTTAGGACAAAGTGACCTTAGAGAGTATAAAGCAGGGTTAAGAAGAGGAAGTCGGAGGTCATATATACACAAATAGATATACAGGACAAAGCTGAGTAAATATAGAATTTAAAATCAATACTTAATGGATTAGATCATTTTGAATTTCATGTTAGCATGTGATAGAAGGTTTTGTTTTGTGCATTTGAATGATTGTATGAATAAATCAATGATCAGTTTAATCTGTCCAGCTATTGAGTAATGGATATGTGCTATTGCTTCACTGGTGTTTAGCTCTTCCTGTCTCTTAAGAACCATTTTTGACCATTCCATGTTGAAATTGTTACTATGTGGGTTTTTTTGGACGGCATGATTTGGAGTTTTGTTCATTAGTAAGGGTGGCAATGGTTATCTGAGATAATTTTTGATCAGTTAAGGTTTATTGCTCCACTTTCATGATTTGTGCCTGGTTTTGTTAATGATATGACTATCTGTGCACTTCTTTCAGGAATAATAATGTCAATGGCATGTTTGGGAGAGGATCTTCTAGATTTTGTTGAGAACATGAACCCTTGAAAAATCATATTAATAAGTACACAATTGAAAGACATTTGCTACAAGAAAAACTTGTCACCTCTGTTTCAAGATAAAGGTGTTCTTACTCTTACTGATCGAAAACTGATAGCGTGATTTCTGGCATTGAGGGCTTGCCAGTACTTAGCTTGCCGGTGATTTTGTTCTCTCTTCTAGAGTTCACCGGCGTTTGGCTTATAGGACAGTCCATGGGATCTGTTTTCTTTGCTTGTGGTTGCTTCTTGTCTTGATTTCCATAAGGTTTGTTGTGATTGAAGAGCTCTTGAAGCCGTTCTTTGGCAACATTGGTTTGGACTCCGAGGTGATGTGATTATTGCCTATATAGAAGTATGTGTGTAGTTGTGAATTGGGTAATTGATGAAATAACTTTGAGGGTTACTTTAATTTAGAGAACAGGGTTTTGTAGTTGATTCTGATACGTGGTTTTTATTTGATTGGACTTTCTTTGTTGTTGATATTTTGATGCAATTTGAATGTACTTATGATGGGTTCTTTAAATGTTTTAGGTTGCGGTAGCCAAGGCGACAACAGAGGAAACATATGACATCGTCAAAAGAGGTTAGAAATTACCATAAATCTCTTTCGTGAGCTAAGATCTGATTTAGTTAGTTGATTTTTGGATGAGTAATATGGGTACATGGTTTTTTGTTGATTATTGTTTAATTTATGAAATTGATAATCTTGATTTTGAAGTGAAGATTGCGGTTGTGAAGAGAGTTTCGGGCTATATTTGGGTTCGCGTCTGTTATATTCTAAGGTAACTTCTCTCCCTCTTTATGGGGTGCCTATTCACTAGAGCGCTTTCGGTTTATACTTCCTTAGTGTTACTTATGTATTTTTCAAGCATTCCAACTGTTCGATGAAAGTTATCAACCATTAATTCTGGACTCTAAAGCTACCATGGCATATGACTTCTTTGAATTTGTTTGTAGCTGCTTTGATTTCTTTGTGCGAATAGAGTTATGCCTGGTGCATCAGTACTGTTCTGCCCAATCCCGTTTCCCAGGAGTTAGGTTTTCCTAAAAATGGCAGATCTGTTTCTTATTTGTGACTGATTTTTCCTAAAGTATGGACTTTTATACTTTGACTTTTCTTTTGATCGATTTCTTTATCTTTAACTTGCTTGATTGGGCAATAATACAAACATACGCGCGCTCATTTTGGAGGCATTAAAAAGGTGTCCAAAAATTTTCAAACTACAAGACAAATTGAGTGCAGAAAAATAGAACAAAAATGAGCCAATATACTGGTATCAGATTGTACGTTGCTTTAAGATTCAGCAATTTATAAATAATTCTCTATTTCTTCCAAAGGTTTCCTACCAGTTCATTGGTAGCCAAATCCATTCCCCATATTGCAAAGGAACACAAAAGGGAAGTGAATGAAAAATGTAATAAAATGAAAACCAAAACATGGTAACGAGAAGTAAAGAAAACTTGATCATATGCATTTAGGACCCACACCAGATTCTCCTATCACAGATTAAAAGTATTAAGAAGGCTAAATGCGTAGAAAAGCTAGAATTTTGACCCATTGAACTACTTACACTGCATCAGGCAATCTGTGTATCAACTCAATCTGACATGGGGTGCATCTGTTGAACATGGATTTTGGTCCTCACTGAAGATCAACTCAATAGTGCAAAAAAGTAGGAATGTTTATAAAAAGCGGAAGAGATAGACAACTGCTATGTGACGAGGAAAAAAATATTATGTTTTGAAGCTTCATAAGATGATGGACCAAAAATAGCCATCTTCTATTAGAGGACATGCTGGGCCGTTAAATTACATGTCTACAATCAAGTGACCCAAAAGAGAACGCTGAGAAGGATGAGAAACAACTTGGACTTCCATAACGTAAGACTCAAATAAAACCGTGATCAAGGGAGAACAACCCAACTCTTGATCGATTTCTTGGCATGGTAGATAGTTTTGTCATTTAGAGTGGTGTATAGGTCCATTTCCTTGACATGCTTCTTTCAGCATTTAGTGATTTTTAGGGCTTTTGTTCTTGGCATCCCTTTTATGCCTTTGCTATAGATTTTAATACTTACCAAAGAAAAAAAAAAACTTGAGAATTATGAAGAACAAGAAATTTAGGACTCCAAGAACAATAACATGAAGGATGATCCGAATGACCCATACAGACCAATGACTATTCTAGCAAGGTAGTATTACCTCGGTCCATGTACTGAACTAGAACAAAAAGTCTATTCCGCTGTGGAACCATGTCCTGAACAATCAACAATGTATTGAAGTAAAACAAAATCACCGGCTAAGTTACTTGATGTCCCATAATAGATGTCCATTTTGAAAATTCAAAGAGAAAAAGTTGATAAATTTCCCTTTTTGTCTTCTCTTTTGAAGTGTTGGCATGACTCCTAATTTTAAAATAAAGGGCAATGTTGGAAAGCTGTCCTTTTCTGGGGTGAAATGTTGGTGTCTCCTAAAAGGAACTAAAATTATAGGATGGAGGGAGTATATCTTTTCAAACCTAGATATGTTCTTTTCAAACCTAGATATGTTCATTTGCATAAGTCTTTTCATGTTGGTGGAGGAATGGAGGGTCTCCAATTGTTAGCTTGTTAATAGGATATTTGAAGCTGCAGATCTGTTTACTATGGTCATTGGGGTCAATTTCGACTGTATGTCGGCATAATCCACTTGAAAAGGTTATGTAAGCACCTTTGGGTGTCTACGTCGTCGGGCGATTAATGGCAGCCTTCTAGTGTTTCTTAATAATCATGTAATTTTGTTCGGTTGCCATTTCCGTTTAGTTTTAGTTTTGAAAACCAATCATTACCCTACTTCTTTTCCCAATCATTACTCTATTTTTTCAATTATTACTTTCTCATCTCTCTCTATCTCTCTCCAATCATTACCTCTATTTTCAATCATTACTCTATTTCTCTCTCCACCCACTACCAAAACTAAACTAAACTAAACTCCCAACCAAACACAACCAGTCACTGGTGAATATTAGTAAGTCTTACTTTTTGAACACATTTTTGCTCTTGATAATATCCATTCTGCATATTTAGATGAGAATGCAAATTGCTTTTTTGTGCCTTAAAATAATCACTGTGCTTGTGGAGAAAACAGGGGAAAAGAGAAGATAAAATGTTCTCTTTGTTAATTGATATGCCTTTGTTCTCTCAGATTGCGAGTATAATAAAGTTGAGAGAGAGAGAGAGAGAGAGGGGTCCAGCTTCGGCGCTGGCGATTCGTATCGTAGAGTCAATCACCTATTTGAAGGAGGTATGCTTTTGTTGTCCGTTGCCTAATGCATTGATGTCCCCTATTTTGGGGTTTCATATACAGTCGATTTTAAACTTGGAAATCTATGAAGTCCTATATTTCCTCTCGATTGCCTCTGTTTTTTCTCATACTCTAAAAGAATATATTCATGTTTTGTGTTTAAAAATACATGTGAACTTGCAAGGTATTTTTCTTGGAAAGATGAAAAGGATGGGGAATATGTTGAATAAATGAACTTTACCTTCTTCTTTTTTTTTTTTCAAACAAATGTCATTTCGAACTTTCCATTAGGAAAGAAAGAATGGATTTTAAAGAGATTAGAATTTTATCGCTTGAATAGGAGTATTCGGGTTTGATCTTAGAAAGATTAGGAGTATGCATATATGAATTGTTTGCATTACTTGTCTTATTGTAAAGTATAAGTGATTTTCACTCCAAGGGTGTCCGTACATATGGCGTTATGCTTTAAGTTGTGATTGAGCATGCTAGCTAGATAATATAGAGTTGGATGATCTTGCTAGTTTAGTTTCAAGATTACAGTGAATGATTGATGATTTCGGCTGTGAAAAGTCCTACCGCGGAGTCTATGCATGAAAACGAGACACAGTAATCGAGAAAGTTAGAAACATAACACCTAGGGTGTGTTAAAAACAAGGCGTGATTTGAAAAAGGAAAATGGTTTAAAAACCGCAATGTGGCCGGACTTGCCCATTGTGTGGTGTGTGTGTGTGTGTGTGTGTGTGTTTTTTAGAAACCCAATGGGAACTCGGAGCGGTGGAACCATTGTGGTATACTCGGGAACCCAGAGCGACGGAACTGAGGGTTTGAATTGTGGATTGGTCATCTGTGGAGAGGAGCCAATGCCAAATTCCATGTTTTGTGTGCCAATGGGAACCCGGAGCAGCGGAACTATTGTGAGGATACTCGGGAACCCGGAGTGGCGGAACCGAGGTTGAGTGTGTTAAAAAATGATTTTGTAAATGTTGATTTGGTATATGAAAATGATGACACAGTCTACGATGAGTCGTGTTGGAGACACTAAGAGAATCATGGACACCAATGTTAGTTTGGTTAGCGAATGTGAATGTGTCATTGTTAACTGTTTTGTTAGATATACATGTACTATGTGGAAATTATTAACCTTATTGTCTATTGCTTGTAAGATATGGGTTAGTGAGTTTGGATTATTCTATTGAGCTCCTGTAGCTCATAGTGAGGTGACCCTGACATATTATATTGATGGCGACGTCGGTATAATGTGTTAGACCTTGTAGATGAACAAGGTGAGTTGTACACCTTGGAGGATTTTGGAGCCGAAGAGCTGGCTAAAATGAAAGAGCAGGCGGAGCTGTAGTTAGGAACCTTAGTTACCCTACCTTTGTGTAATTATGGGAAATATGATGTAATAATGAGCCAAACTCTATTTAAATTTTCAATAAAATAGTCTATTTAACGTTTTCAAAATTCGGACGTTACAGAGTGACTTATTTTTTTTTGTCCTTATTCATTTTTTTTTTGCATTTATTTGTTTTGCGTCAAACTTTTGTGACTTATTAATTCATTTCAACAAGAAGAATCGAAAAAGTAAAATTTTTTGATCAAAACTCATAATTTTTTGAATAAATATAAAATAAGACAACTTTTAATATTCCTTCTCCAAATCGATGAATTGAAACACAAAACCCTAGCTGTAAATTGGAAAAAAAAATGAAACAAAAGCGAAAACTGTACAATAAACATCTATAGGGTCTCATTCAAATGACTATATTCGAGGAAACGTTAAGTAACTCCATTAATAGAGAAATTTTTCGGCGCCGGGTGGAAATATCTCACGTGGTATCCGCTCGGTACTTCCAAGTCGTCCAATATACTTTTGGACTGCTCGAATTAAAATCCTCCTTCTCTTCTCATTCCAATAATTTCTCTCTCCAAATACGAGCCGTCCGAAAACGCAATAGACTGCTTGGATGCGCCGAACGGGCACCACGTGGTACCCACCCGTCACTAGAAAAATTTTCCTATTAGTAACGATGAAATTGATTTAGAAACAAATCTATCTATCTATCTATCTATATCTATAATCTATCTATCGATCTATATCTATATCTATATCTATATCTATATCCTATAGGAATGTAGTTGAAGCCAAAAAGCTTCCAAGCTTCAATCCTAAATTTCTAGAATTTAGAGTTTTTTTATAAAAAAAAAAGGAAGAAAAAAGCGTGGAGAGCTGTTAAAGTGGGGAGAGTGGAAGAGAGAGATTGGGGGGGGTGGGGGTTTTGGTTGTGGTGGAACGTGGGAGGGGGAGAGGAAATTATTCTATACCGCAAAGATACCATTACGTGGTACTCCAAATTATTTTACACCACATATATGTCTTTTAGTGTACAGAATGAGACTTTTGCTAGCGTGTATCGAACATGAGACAAAAAAAATATTAGATTATAAAAAACTAATGTTAATTTTTTAAAACATGCATTGAATGGGTACAATATTTGATTTTTTTTGTTACAAATTAATTTGATTTAATTTTTTTGAAGTTATTTAATTTGATTTAATATTTCTTGCAATCTGAGTCGTCCATTGTTGAGTATGTACGGTGCATCCACCCTGGATTCTTTTTTTATCGACTAGCGTGGTTCCCGTTTGATGCACGGGACAAAAATATTTGTGTGGCTTCGCTATATAAATATCCTATAGGAATGTAGTCCACCTTCCAAACCCTTCAAACCTCCAATCCTAATTTTCTAGATTTTTTATCCTATAGGAATGTAGTCCACCTTCCAAGCCCTCCAAACCTCTAATTCTAATTTTCTAGATTTTCCATTTTTAAAAAAATAAAAAAACCCATGTTCCACACACTTCTTAGATTAAAAAAAAAAACCCCATGCCACTACTCCTTAAAAAAATGCACCCTGTTCCAGAAACCTTCTTACAAAATAAGTAATTTATTTTACATTTTCAAATTCAAAAATAATGTAACTGAAAAATAAAATTTTGATTTTTTTACACTGTTCAAAAGATCTTAATGATATTTATCAAATAAGATCTATATTGCTAGAAAAATTATTTACATAAATAAATAATTTTTTGAGCTTGGAATTGCAAAAATAAGAATTGTTTCTGAAACTCAGTCACACTGAATACAAGCAGTAAAGATTGGGGTACAGCTGCGGCTGTACAGCAGCCCAGTATAGATGGGTTTTGCACCCGTCTGGGTCCCGCAAAGATGATCGGAATCGCTCATTTTGTTTAAAACATGTTATTTACGGTCCTTGTAAAAAATTATCTCAATCCGATATCGGTAAAGACGTTTACGAATCATCCAACTTTGCTTCAGAATTTAGCCTTTACTTCTAAAGCAAAGTTGAATGATTCATAAACGCCTTTACGGATATCGGATTGAGATGATTTTTTATAGGAACTGTAAATAACATGTTTTGAAAAAAATGAACGGCTCCGATCATCTTTATGGGATCCGAGACGGACGCAAAATCCATCTGTACTGGGCTGTTGTACAGCCGCTGCTGTACCATTAGCAGCTCTCTAACAAAAACCCACGCCACTACTCCTTCCACTCCTCCAAATCGGCTGAATATATCCCTAGCTCTATCACAACTCCTCGCGCAGCGCACACCCCTGACTCCGGCATACATCTCCTCCATGTCTCTCTCTCTCCCCCTCTCCACTCCTTAACCGCCCCAACCCCACGCCTCTCTCCCACGCCCACGCCCACGCCCACGCCCCCACCCCCACCCCCACCCCTCCCTCTCACTCACTCTCCCATGGGCTATGAATATCCCTTTTGACTCCTCCCTCAATCTTTCACAAAGGTGCTTCGCCGCTAACCACCCCCCGCTCGTGACAGAAAGGTAGGATTACTCCTCCTTCACTTCTTTTCTCCCTCTTTTTCGTCTTTCCCCATCTAAAACTCTCTCTTTTAGAGGCGAGGTTCGAAGGCGAGGTTCAGAGGCGACGGACGGTTCAATTGTTGATCAGGGTTTTCTTGAATTCAACCAAGTAAGTTGATTTTCTCTTCGTTGAGTTTGACAAAATTGATAGATTGGACCCCAATTCTATTTTTTGCCATTCTGTTTTTTCCCCTTTTATTTCGTTGAAGTTGACTGTTATTATTTAAAGCTATCGCATGAAAGCTTTACAAGGGAAAGAAACTAGACGCTGTTTTTGCTTCTGTATTTTCCTAAAACTAATCTGAATTGCTAGGGGATTGAGATGTGTTCCTGTATTGAGTGCATTCAGTTTTTTAGTGCATTTCGAAAGAAGCGACAGAATGCTTCACTCATCCTTCATGTGCATATTTTGGCAGGTTTAAGGTTTTGACAATTGAAAGCAATTTGAATCTCGCACCGCTCAGCTTTGCTAACCTCTCGGTATGATTTCCTCTTCTCTCATGCTTTATACATGCTTTATATACCTATCTTTTGTTGGGTGTTAATTTTTTTTTGGGGCGTCCGGCCAGCTTTAACTGTTTTCTCTCTGCATCATAAGTTTGTTAATTGTGTCTAGGTTGGGTGTTTTTTTTTATCTGATCAAAGGTTGTTTCACGTTCTGTTTTTTTCTTATAAAGTTCAAAAGTTTAAACTCCCCTCAAATCCTTAATCCATGAACACTTTAGTTATCTTTGGATCATGGATTCGTGAAGGCATGTATGATGAGAATGGAAACTAATATGGAAACCATAAAAACAATTAGTTGCTTATTCTATTTTTTTTTCCCCCTTTGTGACTCCCTCTACAAATAAAATTCCAAAACAGCCTGACAGTGAATCTTGCAACTAGATCCTGGGGCGAATCTTTCTCCCCGGTGCCTTAAGTCAGTAATGGGATGTACAGCACAATGTAATATCCTCACAAAAGGATTAACCAACTCCTTACAAGAACAAGCCAAAAAAAAAAAAAATTCAGACCTTTGAGTTCATCTTTGCCTACATTTTACTGTGGAGCACACTATAAAATAGGTTTATATAGCAAATAAACACGATTGTTTGGTATTAGTCTTTGTGAATTTTATTGCTGCCATTATTTTTGTTGGGGAAGGCTTAATCAGCTTTCCTTTTTGTTGTTTGGAGTTAATATGCAGTTTGAGTTTTTTTCATTTTGGTCTAAATAGATTAGTAAATAAATCACACAATAAAGCATTCCAAGTTACAATATTCCCCACCAGCATTTCATCAAACAGATTGCAAGCATCATGGATGGCCATTTTGATTTTGAAATGAAAACATAATTCTCTCCGACTGAGAACCACTCCCACACTCGCACCTATTCAACTAGCGTTTGTGTCCGTTTTATGCACGGGACCACCGTTACGTGGTACCCCAAATTTATTTTTCACCACACGTCTTTTGGTGCATAAAATGAGACCAATGCTAGCTTGCATTGAACACGAGACTGAAAAAATATATTATTGTACGAAAGTATTTATCATTGTTGTTACATTAGTTATTTCTTTAACTAGCGTTCAACCCGTTCTATGCACGGGCAAAACTAACCGTTCAAGTATTGTGCCTGTTCGATGCACGGGACAATTAAAAAAAGTAGGTTTGAATGGGCACAACGCTAGAACGGGTTAATTTTGCCCGTGCATAGAACGGGTTGAACGCTAGTAATCAATTTACGTACCTGTAATCGGACCCAGCAAACAAGACCCAGCACAGTGGGCTCCTTTCTAGAAAAAGTCGGAGACTCCTCACAAACAGTAGCCTTCGTGCATTTTTTGTTGGGTAATCTTTATGACCTATTGGGCATTTAAATTGACCCAATTGAGACCCAATTAAGACCCAATAATAAATGGGTTTGATGGGTTTGAACCCATTCTAACCCAACTAATAAATGGGTTGGGTTGGGTCTATTTTTTAATAGGTGGGTTTGGGTTTCTTAATGGGTTTGGGTTCAATTTGCCACCCATAATTTAAACCCTAAGAAAGGCCGGAAACATGGAAAACGGGAACGAGAATTGTGCGAAGAAAAGGTTTATACCCCAAACTCTAGCCGCTTTTTGGAATCGAGCAAAGACAATGGGGAGAAAGCAGAAGATGGTACTTCCACCTGAGCTGCCGCCGGAGATTTCTGCGGACGAGGTTGAAGTATCCGACGAGGACTTGCAGTTTGTCAACGAGAATCGAGACTACGTTGGCTTCGTCTCCAATCTGGACACTCATTCCATTACCAGGTTGTCAATATTTTTAACTTCAGTTTCACATACCTTTCGTCTTTTCTGTATTTGTATCTGTTTGTTCTGTATTTTTTATGGTTAGCTTTGGTTCATAAAATCGGTTCTTGCAATGGTAACAAATTTGTTGTTTTGTACCGAGATGGCGAGACTTGGATTGGAATCGTCTAGGGTTTGGTGAGCAAAAATGTACGAAGGATAACTCTTCAGTGCCTATTCCAATCCTGCCATCGACCATGATAATACAATAAATTTGCAATTGAGATGGAACGAGTGGAAAGTGTTATAGCAATATTGTAATGACATTTTTGTTCAGCCTTCGTTTGTATGATGTTTGTATCCAGTGCTCAAAGGTCCCACTCCACATAAGTTAGGGTCTTCGAAGGAAAGGTGGTGGGTAGAGTGAAGTTGTGTGTTGTTCCACCGAAAGCCATAAAACTTTTTTTGATATCAGGTGTTCATGCAAGCTTATGCGCACCTTGACTCTCATTCGACTTATTTTGTGGTTGTCGAAGAGTTCTGCAATTGCTACTTTATTAAACCCTCAAGTCGCTTGCTTAAAGTGAAATAAACATGTTGTATCCGCCTAAACTTGGTTGGAGTAAAAAAAAAAAAGGGAAGTATATTGCAAAAGAAAGTTTGTTTAGTGCAGATACTCATTTGCAATAATTTGATGCAGGAACTGAACTTACGTTTGCTCTTTCTGAGGTTGGAAATATAGTTTCCAATTGGTTTAGAGTATTATACTTTGGAGTCCATAATTTAAGCAAATTAAGGTGGGGTTCCTTGATCTATTGGAAGCTGTTTATTTGTGTATATTTAGTTTATTTAATTACTGTAATTTCACTATTAGTTTCTATGAACCATGCTTTTGTAAATATTTCACTTAGATTATTTCAACTTGATGCTTTATGTATGCATTAATGGAATGGGGTTATTGTGTTATCAATTTTTGTTTCTTGTTGTCAAAAGAGTTGTTACCTCATTATGGGCTTACATTTGGATTAAATTTCATTAATTTGTTTTGTACTTTGAAAGGCATGTTAGTCGTGTTGCTGATGTAAAAGAAGATGCTTTAGAGGCTCTATATGAAAGGAGATCAAGGAAGAATTCATTCGAGAAGGAAAAAGAGGAAAAAGGGCTTGAAGTTGATCGTGTGGATGCCCTTCCGGTGAAGACTTTGGATGGAAAACTTTACTACAAAACAGGTGTGCTCTAGTTCTCTTTTATTTACTCTTTCCATCATTTCACTAGCGCGTCGATTATAATTGGTTGTGAAGGCTCATATGTTTTATTTTCGGTATTTGCCCAGTGCCAAAGACATCACAAAAGTCTGAAAATGCAACAAATGGAGAGGACATAGGTGACAATGAAGCTGATGGTGCGGACAAAAGTTTCTTCAAGTTGACGAAAGCTGAAAAGCGGGCAAAGCTAAAAAGAACGAGAAAAGTGGAAAAGCAGCAGGCCAAGGAGGTTGCTAAAGTGGAGGAAGTGCAACAAACCCCTCAAGTTGAAGTGTTGGTACTTATCCTAGCTTGTTGCTAATCATTCTTATATTGCTACATTTGTAATATGTTGATGCAGCCGTGTGCACGTGCAGAGATGCAGATGAAAATAGAGAAGAAGAAATGTGGATAGAGAAGGAGAGATGCATCATAGATGCTTTGTTTCCACATCTTTGAATTGTTGCGTGCATTTAGGCTGTCATACGATGGTTAGGAAAAGTATCTTGGAAGTGTTCATATTTGGATGTGCATGTGCATGTTAGATGCTTCGTTCCACATTCAAAAGGTTTAGGAAGGCGTTCATACTACGATGGTTATGAAAGTGTCCTGAAGTATTCTTGTTCCCCTATGCATGTTAGATGCTTAGTTTCCACAATTTTCAATTACTACGTACATTTAGGCTGTTTCATGATGGTTATGACAGCTTCTAAGCTTATGCGTTGTTGATATTTGCTTTAAAAAATATGCCTTTTTCTTTATAGAGAATGGTGATGTGGTCTCAAAGTACTGAGTTCTCCCAGCTTTGATTTGAAATTCCTCTGGACATTACTTTTCGTTATTGCTCATGGATTGGATGTGCTTAATGTTTTTTACCCTCGCCACATGGAGCCTTACATTGATGATAAGGAATTTGTTTGAAACATAGCTTTTTCTTTTTATTTGGTTGTATCCGACAATTGGTTCTTACCAACTTGGTTGCGATTTGTCCTTTTTGGTTTGGGTACTTTGCTTTCATTCAGAAGTTCTCCTGAACTTCCTTTTTGTGTAATTGGGTTTGGTGTTCTTTTACTTTCAATAGGCTGAGTTGGAAAAGGAGCTAACAGTTGAAGAAGCCAATAAAAGAAAGAAGTATAAACTTGCAGAACTTGGAACAACACTGCTCATGGATCCAGAATCCAACATTAAATCTCTTAAAGAGATGCTTCAAATATCAAAAGATGAAGACCATTCTGTAGCAGTCCTTGGGCTAAAGTCTTTGCTAGTTGTTTTCAAAGACTTATTCCTGGGTAAATTTCGTTTAGTTCCTCACTGTTTCTTGTGCAGTGTTCTTTGAACTTGTTATTGTTCCTCTTTGCATGACACTCCAAGTCCTTTACTTTTTTAACGTGTGCCACAGCTATCGTGTTCGGCTACCAACTGAGAAGGAGCAGGAAATGGTTGTTTCAAAGGCTGTTAAGAAAATGCGGTTCTGTGAGTCCACCCTTCTATCTGCATACAAGGTTCGACTTGGCACTTATTGTAGTTAATATGGAGTGTTGATGTTGATTTTAACTTTGGACTCTAGCTTTGGTATTTGGTACCTTGTCTTGAATTTTGTCCTGATGTACGTATGCAGGCATACTTGCAGAGGTTGATAGCCTTAAAACAGAAGGCCTCATTTCAGCGTGTAGCAATTCGTTGTATCTGTACTCTGCTAGATGCAGTTCCCCATTTCAACTATCGCGAGAGCTTGTTAGCTGCTGTCATTCACAACATAAGCTCCCCAGATGATGTTGTAAGGTGCTGATATATTTTTATCTTTAATACTTTCTTTTCATTGATAACAGGGCTTAATTGGGAAAACATGATGGAAAGTTGTTTCTGTTTCATTTTAGCATTTTTTCTCATGTATGTTTTGATAGAACGATATGTATGAGACTGATGTCACTAGTTTGCACTTGCTTCCAAGTGTGGAATCCGGCATGGTATATACAAACTAGATATTTTAAGTAGCATGATGTGGTGAAACTGTCATTTTTCTTGGGGTATTTTATGAGGTGGGGCTGGTGTGAATAAGTCAGATATTGGGGTGATAGTGGATTAAAGTTCTTTCTTCTTCTCGATAGAATTGTTGCACTTATTTCCAGCATGACCAAATCTTTTTCTGGGTAAAGATGTCTCCCATTTGGTGACAGGAAACTCTGTTGTGTCACTGATAAAGTCACTTTTCACCAATGAAGGAAAGCATGGTGGTGAGGCTACAGTGGAGGCTGTGCAATTGATTGTAGAGTATGTGAAAGCTCATGATTGCCAGTTACATCCTGATTCCATTGAGGTATTGGATTTCCCATTCGGTTGCTGATATTTTAATGTTCTTGCCTCCGTTTATGTCTGTAACTTAAACAATTGGCTTGGTTTGCATGATTTAAATTAGACTTGGAGGAATAAAAATTTGAAGTGTTGAGTTGAATAGGGACCTTTAGAGTTGAAGTACATTATATCCGATTATCATTTAAGTGTTAGGTTCTTTTTCTCTATGTTTTTTTTTTTGCTTTCTTTCTTTCTTTCTTTTCTTTTGTTGAGAAGACTGAATGTATTTATTCTTGTGTTTGGTTCCAAACATATTGTACTTGCTATTTTCTGTGGGAAATAGATTTTTGCACTTGCCTATCCATTTGCATTCCTTTTTATGGTGTCATTATTTTGTAGTTCTGAAACTGCTCTTCTATTTGTTGGTCCCTAATTACTTTTTCACGCACGAAAGGGCCACGCTACGCTGAAGGGTAGTGGGAAAATTGCTTCCTTTTCTGTTCTCTTGACTCGGTGGAATTTATGTCCTTTTAAGTTGTGATATATGTCTTCACTGGAACCACAAGTTGTATGCGTGGATTAAATGACTTCAAATTTGTATGTACTGTTGATGAGAATTCCATAGGTCAACCAAGAGGAAACCTGTGTTGAGGCATTAATCGATTTAAAAATTGTCCAATCACGCAGAGACGAACCCTTTGTATTTGACGTTGATCATTGATCCATTCTTGATGACGAAAGAAAAGTTTAGCAAGTCAATATGATAGTTTGGGTCTAATAGCTTGGGGTCATTGTTAAGCCTATTTCTAGAGGTAATTTTGGTGATCTAGCTTGGTATCAGAGTTATGGTTCGACTAGACTCAGGTCTTGTTAATTTTCTTTGGTGTCCCATCATGCCTTTTTTTGCAGACTTTGTTCTATTTGCAATATTGCACTTGTTTACTTCAGTCTGTTAGCCTCTTCACGTGCCACGTGCGAGATGGAATTGCGTGTTGTGTTGTGTCGCGTGTGCATGTGTGTGTTAGCTTGATATTCGTGTTAGGCCATTTTTAAACAATTTAAGCCTTTTGGTACAATGTTTATTTAATCATATTCTAGAAAGGAGTTTTATTTATTGACAAAGCCATTTACTTATAATTTATTTGTCATTGCTGTCTTCACTTATCTTTCTTTGTGCTTTCTCAGGTTTTAATTGGCTATGTTCGTTTGGATGTTTGGATTTGATTTGATTTTGTTTTCCAATCATTACCCTACTTCTTTTTCCAATCATTACCCTATTTGTCCAATTATTACTTTCTCATCTCTCTCTATCTCTCTCCAATCATTACCCCTATTTCCAATCATTACCCTATTTCTCTCTCCTCCCATTACCAAACTAAACTAAACTAAACTCTTAACCAAACATAGCCAATGTCTTTGTCTTTTGATGAGGATTTTGGGAGGACTGAAATGTCGAGTGCAAATAATAAGGTACAAAAAAAGAACAAAAAGGGAAAAAAATTTGAGGAGCCTAGTCAATTGCAAGAGAATGACAAGAATAAAAGTCGGAAGGAACTAATGTCGCAAACAAGAAATGAGGTATTGACCCGTCCTTGGAAGTTTCATCTTCTTGATGTTGAGTAGTCTTCAATTCACTAATTCTGTGGCATAAAGATTTCCTAATGTTTTGCACAGGTTGATGCTGACTTTAAGGCAGCTACATTTGCCCAAGATGTTATGGAGCGGAAAAGGATGCAGTCTGAGACGCTTTCTGCTATATTTCAGACATTCTTTCGTATCTTGAAGCACACTATGCATACAATCGCAGCCAGGTATCTCCCAACCTTGGCATTTGCTCCTTTTCCATTTAAGAGCAGAGCATGGACTTGGTAACAGAATGACTATTCATGGTTTGTGAACATGTAAATTTGTAAAAACTCAAAGGGGCAATAGTTTGAAAACCACACGAGTCTGAGGAATATGATTTACGCTAATCTAAGCACTTAATGTCTAGTTGTACAAATGTGTTAATGGTAGGGTTTTGGTAGTTTTGAAGTGCAAAGGGGCCGGGATTTGCTCGTTTAAATTGGTTCCAATGACGAGATGCTCAGAACTGAGATTAACAAATGTTTTGAGAAGCTGAGTGCTGTGAAGGAGATTTCCGACCATATTTGGTTGACACTAGGCTTAGGTTCCCGAATCGTGGGATGGCCAAAACGATTGCAAATGGATTTCCCATGCAACAGTGAAGAGAAAAGGAAAAGGATATCTTGTTCCTCTGCCAACTGTCTTTTTGGGTGACTTGTTCTAGTATCATCTTTACAATACACTATACTAGTACTTTTCTTATAGTTAAGTTTTTCCCCGGCCTACCATCTGTATTATTGGTGATCATTCCATACTAACATACGGGAGGCAAAAGATAAACCATAACCCTATGGAAGACGACAAAATCACTTAAACAAAAACTTTGCAACTATGATTGGTCCAATGAGCTCACCCCCTTAAATCTTGTTCTTCATTACGAATTCTTTTTTCTCCAAATAAAAAGAGGGAATCAGAGTATCTTGATGAAAAATTGGGTATAGAAATTGGCGTGCCGCACGCTCGTTTAGAATATAGTGGCCCCTAAGTTAAAGATTCTGTAATCAGCTTAAAGCACTGAAGCCCTTCTTTCTTTCCCTCTTCTGCGACTCTTGGAGTAATCCATATGTTGCTGCGCAGCGTCCAAATTTGTGGCTCACACTGCGACTTTTTGCCCCTTCCAAATCTGCCTCGCTCTCTGCTAGGTGTCCTTTCTAGCCTTCTAGCTAAGTTGTATCCAGCTACGTGTCCTTAGATGTGGAGGTAGCTATGCTCCTTTCTAGGTAACCTTTGTTAGTTGAGTAGAAACTCAAGTAAGGTTAACGTAACAAATGAGGGTTGACGAGAAAATGGAAAGAAAGAAGGATATTATATATGCCTCCTTGGGCTCCATTTGTATCTTGATTGTTCGTTAATCAATGTTTCACATTCTGTTAACAGAAGGCAAGTTTTTTTCGTTTCTTATCGTTTCTCTATTTCTAGGTTTCTACTCATTTTCCTTTCTTGTTCAGATCTGAAGGGATTTCAAATTCATCAGCTGGTGCATCTGGGGGTCATCCACTGCTTGCTCCTTGTTTAAACGGAATTGGAAAATTCTCTCATCTAATTGACTTGGATTTTATGGGGGATCTCATAAACCATTTGAGAAAGCTTGCTGGGGGAGGCAGCAACTCAGATGGTTCTCCAGAGAAGTTTTCGAGACAGTTGTCTGTAACTGAACGCCTGCGCTGTTGCATTGTGGCCTTTAAAGTGATGAAGAACAATCTTGATGCCTTAAATGTTGATTTACAGGACTTCTTTGTTCAGCTTTACAGTATTATGCTTGAGTACAGGCCAGGAAGGTTGGTATCAGTCCATTCCAAAATCGCATTTTTTTTTTGTAGCATTGAAATTTTACTTGCTGCTTAATATTTTGTGGCTTGAAATCTATGCATCCATGTTCCTTTTACATTTTTTTTTGATTGGCCATCTTCCTTTTACTTGCTCCTAGGTTATCTGAAGTCTCTCTCTCTCTCTCTCTCTCTCTCCTCTCATCTCTCTCTCTCTCTCTCTCTAATAAGATTGACACTGTTGTAGTTCTTCTGATATCTTCATCTCTGTTTTGTTTCTCAGTAACCTAATTTCCTATCCTTCCCACATGGCGAAATTGTTAGAATTCTGTTGGCAAGCTAATTGTTAATGAGGTCCTTACTGTATCTTCTGAAATGTTCTTACAAACTTACATGACTTCTCTTACAGAGGAAGATAGGTAGCTTGGAGCTACAAACTGGATGAATCTTGGTTATTTTCATTGTAATTTAAAAACAGTTTGTTATGAACATTAATACCTGATTGGAGTGCATCCAACCAAATTTTGCCCGTAGTACTGGGTTGTCTGCCACCTTTTGATCTTTATTGGATCAGTATGAACGTAGATCTTGCACATTTTCTGTTCGATCTGCTTTCCGTGAGTTCCTATAAGACATTAACTTTCTCTATCACGAGGGTTAAACTCATTAAGTTTCCCCAACTTATACTTGTTCCCACTTTCTCTCATTTTTAGTTTTCGCGATAAAAATGTAGCCACCCACTCTCTTATTTTTATACGGATTTTCTTTTGGTTTTATATATATATATATATATATATTATATATTCTTTTACCGCTGCTACTGCTGGTGTTAAGGTTGTGGGGAAATGTGGAGTTCATTTTCATTGAACAATGGAAAAGCCCAAAATTTTATTTTTACGATGCAACTGATATTTTTTAGATCTGCAGCTTATTGCATTAGCACATATTTAAAGAGATTATGTTCCTTATTTCTAAATGTGAAGTGCAAGATGGTTACTTCCTTTACACGGTTGTTGGAACAGGGATCATGGTGAAGTGTTAGCAGAGGCTCTGAAGATAATGTTGTGTGATGATAGACAACATGACATGCAACGGGCTGCTGCATTTATAAAGCAATTGGCTACATTTGCTTTATGCTTTGGATGTGCCGAGTCCATGGCTTGGTATCTTTTACTAACGTGCAATTCATACTTAAACTATTTGATTGCCCCCTTTTGGGTGTTCTGTGTCACCCCTTCCGTTTCTATTGGAACTTCTTGCAGCATTGGTGACTGTAAAGCATCTTCTCCAAAAAATGTCAAGTGCCGGAATCTGTTAGAAAATGATGCTGGAGGTGGTTCGGTTTCAGGCCCCATTGCGGTAAGCTTTCATACTACGTTTTTAACAGGTAGAGATTCACTTAGGCTTTGTTTGGTCATGATGGATTGTGTTTGTGATTTCTGGAGTTTAAAGAAAAGAGGAAGAACAAGGTGCTAAACGTACTTTTTAGTTGCCTCTCACTTTCCTTTCTCTTGGTAAACTCCTCCGACATATTCATCCATGATGAGAACATAGCCTTGGGCCGGCCGAACGTATGTATTGAATTGAAGTGCCTAAAATGCCTGCATTAGAGTTGTGGCCCTTTGTTTTGATTTCCAAGCTCTTATTTTTGACCATTTTTATTGCATGCAGAAGTATCAGCCTTATGCCTCAGACCCAAACATTAGTGGTGCCCTTGCTTCAGTTCTTTGGGAACTCAACCTTCTCTCTAAGCATTACCATCCAGATGTTTCGACACTGGCGTCTAGTATTTCAACCATATGCTCTGCTCAGAACCAGGTTTACCACTCCAATGTGACCCCTCAACAAGCTTTCATGCAGTCATCGCTTGAACAGGAGTTGTTCAACCCGAAGACTGACAGAGAAAGCTATTCTCAAAAGGAAAAGAGGTAGTGGTCTTCCTATGCCTAACGGTAGCTTGACAAATAATGATGTATCAAGCACGATTGATGAAGATATGGTGGTGAAGAAACTTTCCGAGCATTTCTTGCTTGTTCATGAAATAAGTGAAACGATGCATTTGAGGAGGGAGTTAGATGATGCAACCTCGTCCCTGAAATTATACGAACAGTATAAGAAGCAAAAGGAAACAAAGAAAGATGGCTCAAAACCAAGGAAAGTGAGAAGATCTTAGCCTTCATTGATTCTTCTGTTTCCAGTGAAATTTTGGAAGTGTCTTGAGTTATTGAAGTTCTTTTGAATGTTGTGGTTAATTCATAGTATTGTTTTCTATTTCCACCTTTCGGCAAATTTCTTCTCCTTTTCTCGGGGGGGGTTATAACTTTTGATTCATTTGTTAAATGGATTTTGCAATCATCACTGAAAGTTCTTTCTTGTACGTATTTGAAGCGTTGGGGAGGAGGAGTTGAACCCTGGAAAGTTGAGGGGATAATGGAGCATAATTTAATGAAAGAAATTAAGAAACAGACAGCCTAGCCAGCCGTATGATAGCATATTCATCATAGGTTCTGGCACGGGCATGTCAACTTAACTTAAAAGCCGAAACAAACTTTTACTGTATTTAAAATTTATTAGTTTAATATGGCTGGCAGAAGATTATTCATGAACCCCATATCCTCGATTTTCTGTTATTAATCAAATGGAACTCATTAAGAGCTGTGGGCTGTGGCTATTATTTTTTTGGTTCACACCAGTTGCTTTTGATTTGCCATTAAGAAAATGGTAAGTAAAGCTAATTGTGGTGTGGGCTTCATAAATACTCCATAATCATTATCGTAATATTCTACATGTCATTCTATGTTCCTAAGGTTATTTTGCCGTGTTGGTTTGATATTTGAAAAATAGTAATCTATCTATACTACTTTTAAATGCACGAAAGTGTTTCCTACATTTTCTTTCCACAAATGCCCCTTGCCTCTGCAATTAATCCAAGCCCCATCCTACTTCTCTTCCCAAGGGACCAACGCAACGTTCGAACGAAAACGATACAAAACAACAGCAGCCTCCCAAACAACGACGCCCCCCTTCCCCAACTCATACACAAACAAACCAAATTTCAAAACCACGTTTCAGAAGAGGGAGCGGCGAAATATGATGCGATGTTTGCCGGAAATTTTAAGCGTCGCATCCAAAACTTGCCTAACAAATTGCCTTCGACCTCTGATTCCAAAATTCCTACTCTGTCAACAGCGCACAGTCGTCGGGGAGCCCACAGTACCCATAGAAGTTCCCCAACCACACTGCCAACGAACATTGTCGACGTAATTTGAAGTTGTTAATTATTCAGGCAGTAACGAATCAGTTAGAACTAAATTCAAAAAACTTTATGTCCTTAATTTGTTTTCAACCTACATAAGAAACGTAAAATAGCATTTGAAATATCTGTATTCATTTACTCTGGTCGGTTACAAAGAGATTTGATTTGGACTATTGAGATCAACACATGATAGGTGCTTGAAACATGTTTGACGAAATGTTCTGAAGAGGGAAAAAATAGCTACTCCATCTATGAATATATCATTGTCTGAAATATTGGCACGCAAAACTCTTATGCAAATGCACCTGTCCTGATTCGTGGACATATTGTTGCAAGTAAGGTGTTCGACATATTGATTCTTTCAGGGTTGGATACAGGTTTGGATTTTGGTTGTATATTGTGTGGGAACTTCATGTATTCTTTTCATATTTTTTCATGGAGAACATAAAACTTCAGACTTCTTCTTCTTTGACCAAATTGTTTCGATCATATCATATTTGAACATATTTGTCGATTACTGCGTGATTTTTAGTTCAAGTATGTGGTGTTGTTTAAGCCTGGTGGTCTTCGTTGGGTGGCTGTGGATCATTATCATCTGAAAACTATTGCGGAACTTATCTATTAGGTCGTGTTTGAATTTTTTTTTCCTTTTTCTCTTGATATTTCGAGCCAGAAAAAGTCTGGACTTCATGCTTACCGAAAAAACATGACTTTCACATCAGTAAATTTGGTTATATCTGGGTTGACACCCGCAGCTTTGTAAGGCATTTTGGAGAGCTATGATGGGTGGAAACGAAATAACCATCATGCTCTGAGATTGTCTTAATAGTGTATTAGCTACGAAAAGGTCTTGTTAGCCTTGAATGATGTTTTCTTCTCTTCAAACTGGTGACAGGAAAATAGGGCAAGGGAGGTATAAATCCCAATTGTGAAATTAACTTCAATGTGGGAATCACTATTTGTCTACAGAGTCATGCATATGTTGATTTGCAATTACCAAGACTATTGCAATGAATAATGGTTCTTTACTACTGTATTGATATTGGAGTAGTGGAGTGTTAGCCATTTGTGTTTTGCTGATAGAGAGAAACTTATTCACGCAGGAGCTGTGAATAACTAGCTTATTCATGGAGGTATGCAATCTCACCGGTCTCTTTCGGCAATCAATGGTTGGGGAATGCTTTAAAACTTTGACTAATAATAAATATCTCTGACTGTTAATAGTTTGTCTTTAATTTTGGATCATCCAAAACACTTTTGGACACACGAGATTGGCCTCCGTAAACTTTATTTACAGAGCCTCTGTAAATAAAGATTTTCCGTTGCTGATAATGCGTTATTTTTTGCTACAGCTGATGATAAAAGCTAAGATTCTGTACTTGAAACCTTGTAACCTTTTTGGAAGCTTCTGGTCTAATCATTAATTACCATAATTCTAAAATGTTTATTTCCCCCAATGTTAATAGGATAGAAGCTAAGGCTTTAAGCAGAAAATGTAGCATCCCTCGCACCTCTGACTAGGAGTTTATCTTGGCCGGTGTCCCTTTGTTGCGTGAAAGAGTTCCTAATAAGCGCTATCGATTAATATTGGTAAAGATGCAAGAAAAGTTATCTGGCTTCAAGGCTAGCTCTGGACAGCTTTTTGTATTCCTATTTGGGACAACATTGATAAGCTTATTAAAAAATTTTGGTTGGTGAGACACCAATGATAAGAAGAAAGTCCACCTGGTTGAATGAGAGACTGTTTGCAAACCTTAAAATGTTGGTAAGCTTGGATTTAATAAAGCTAACCTTGCTTTTTTGTGTAAACTCGGTTGGAGGATTGATAATGAGGAAAATAAATTATGTGGATCTAACTTATTTGGAAGAAACATTTGAGTATCCGCTCTTTTCCAAGTGCCTCTGAATAAGAAAGAATCTCATGTGCGAAACATCATTATCCTCACAAGTGATATTCTCCATGGGGGTATTGAATGGGTTGTTGGATTTAGGGAAGATACCCACGTGTGGCAAGGTTGCTAGGTTGCTGGTGTGGTGAGAAATCTTTAGAGGATGCTTGTAAGGAGCTTCATAGGAATATTGATAAACTCGGTATGTACATTACTACTGAGAAGGTCTGTGATGTGGCTTTGAATATATTCTTCACCTGGTGGATCTGGACCTTGTTACTAATGTTCTTTTACCTCAGTTTTCTCAACAAAATGATGCTCCTTGCAAGGTTGATAATGGTAATGGACAATTCAACCTCAATTCAGCTAATAATCCAATCACCTCCAATGACCAAGATCTTCTGACATGTAGTTGGCTTTGGAAGCTCCATCTCCGTTACAAACTACAAGATATTTTTATTGATTTGCCCCCACTTTAAGTTATTTGACATCGTCATGTGTCATAATAGTGCTTGTACTATAGGAGTTTATGCAATATGGAGGTTGAGGATCTTGATCATTTGTTTGTTAGTTCACATAGTCTTGAGATATGGGCGCATATTCCTAATCTTCAGGTATTGGATGAGTATGATTTTCATTGTTTCGATTGGATTGCTAAAGCTGTAAAATATAAGTTATGGACAATGTTGGATGTTCCTGGAATGTTAGGTTTATTGGTTTTTTAGAGTTCTTTTGGATTAGCAGAAGTCTTAAAGTTTTTTTATAACATTGACCTCCCAATTTCCATGACTGCTATGAATATCAAGAAATTGCACATCAGAAATTTTTGAATCCTCTAAATCTACTGTATGATTTCCCTTACATGAAACTGATTAGTTGGACCTTTCCAGGTTGTGGTAAGATGAAAATGAACAATGATGGCAGCGCTCAAGGAAGCTCAAGCCAAGCAGTTTTCGAAGGGGTAATCCGAGAGGAATGAGGTCTATGGGTGTTGGGATTTTATGGGCTTCTCGAAATTGTTCCAGTCTAGAAGCAGAAATTTTGGGGATTTGGACATGAAATGCGTGCTGTTGATCAAGAATCAGATTCTCAGATGGTGGTGACTCTCATCAATGAAGGACCCTCCAGAAAATTCCCAATACTCTTTTTTTTTTTTTTTTTTGACATCAAAAAAGAACTTCATAGATAGATAAAGGTCATTACAAGAGATCAAAGAAAATAAATATAACCCCAATTACAAAAGGTACCAGAACTAAAGCTAGATAAGAGAAACAACAAGCATAAAAGATAGACAACTTCCAAAACAAAAAAGATTCATTATGAGAAAACTATCCATTGTCGAAGGGATAAGATGTGTTAACTTCAGAGTGAATCCTGGAAGAGGCTGCAAATCTTGCCAAAAGAAAAGCTTGATGTACTCTGGAGCGCTCACATAAAGATATACTGCAAATATGGACTTCTTGAGCAAGAAAGCATAAGTCAAAAAACAGAGGGGCTGGTGACGCTGACCACTCTTCCCCAACCCAGGTTCTAGACAAGTTAGCCACAGACGTTCAAAAGTAGTAGTTGTCAGGGATCATCCCCTAGCTAAGTTTGCTCTTTATGTGTTTCTGTTCTGTTTTAATTTTCTGGCGTATCAAACGGAAGATATTGAGTGTTTTATTTGCAACATGTTTTAAAATATGTTCTCAATCTTGCACTTTATCCTCAAAATTTTAAAAGATGGTCACGATCAATATGGTACATCCATCCAAAACTCATATGAAGATTTGAATCCTATTATGTGAAAAATAATACAATATGTAACCGAGCTAAAGTCCCAATTAATTGGGTCGCTCAAACTCATAAGTTAACCCCATCAAAAGAATATCTGTACAGTTACATCACTAATCTAAGTGGACGTCTAGATAACACCAACAAAGAGCAAATCGTCCTTTTTGTTTCAAAGTAGAATTTCTTTTAATTGGAAGAACTCCACGTGCAAAGCATGTGCACATATACTAGTGGTAATAAGTGAAGAGAGATAGAGAGAGAAATGTTGAAAGTAGAAAGAATTCAGGAGGAATTTTTTGAAAAATGCTTTTTGAAAAGGGAAGAGAACACAACATTAAAGTTCTAGTACTACTATTTTGAAAAAAAAAAAAAAGAAGGAATAGAAAAATGAGATATGGTTGGTACTAGTAATATTTTCACGTGACACGACACAGCATATACTAATATTATATTCCCATGACCTATTCCAATGCAAAATTACGAGAATAACCCCACACCTAAATCTTTAAGGGAAAATGACGGGTCAGAGGTGTTGACCCGGAATAATTCTAAAATCATGGTCTGGAGTCTTAAAAGTACCACTTGCATGACAGTAGGGAAAATATTGACAAATACATGGTATGCCCACTTGAAATGTCTATTTACCCTCTTTTACATATCACTTATAAGCCCTAGAATTCATTCCTCCCCCAATCTGTCATTCGTTCCACACACCAGGCGAGTCCTTTCTCACTCAATCTCTCTCAACTAATCACACCAGGCAGCGACGACGACTCCTCTCTCACTTTGCGACGGCAACTCTCCTCTCTCACTCGGTCTCTCAGTCTGGTATCTCTCTGTCTCTCGCTCTTCTCTCTCTCTCTCCCTCTCTCTCTCTCTCGCTCTTCTCTTCTCTCTCTTTCTCTCTCTCTCTCTCTCTTACACACACAGAGACACAGAAAAGACACTCGTTGTGTCCAAGTCGAAGATGGGTTAAGAAGCTACAACTTTCCAATTTTGTTTGTGATTGTTCTTATTTAGCATATAAATTCATTGATAGAGTGAATGTGGATCATTGAACCCTAGTTTTTGGTCGTTCTACACAAGATCTGGCTCACATTGTTGATTATTGGCTTGCTCTTGTTTGACATGTGACTAATGTTTACCTACAACAGTTGTACTGATATATTGTTGGTTGGGTCGATTTGTTGACCCTTTTTTGTTTCCATTTTTGTTGATTGTTTGGTCTGTTCGATTACATGACTTGGTTTGTACAGAACATGTAGTTTAGTCCATATAAATATTTCACTAGGCACTGGTGTCTTGTTAGAATTTCAATTAACTTTGGCAGACAATTATTTTAAGTGAAATTGGTATCTTTAGTGTAGGTTTGGACTCTACAGAATGAGACAAATCATGTTTTATTTCAACCATCTCGTGTAATGCAATTCTTATTATTATCATGGAAACAAAGTCACATACTCGATGCACTTGTTATTTATGTTATATGACAGGTACATATTTAATTTTGGTTAGAGGAGGCATGGAATCTAATTCAAGCAGTGGAATGACTGGAAGTCCTGTGAGGATATGACTTTGCGAGCACAATGAGCAAGTGGTCTTGCACACCTCATGGACGGATAAGAATCCAGGTAGAAGGTTCTTCAGGTGCCCTTATTGGTATCCTGGTGCGCTACAAACTGGTGGTGCACACTGTGATTACTTTGATTGGTTGGATGGTCCCATTGATGAGCAAGAGAAAGTGATTCTCCGATCCCAGAGGGACATAAGGTCGCTCAAAACAGCATTTTGTGGAATATGAGACGAAGATGGAAGAAATTGAGATGAAGTGTAAGGAACAAGAGGAAAAATGTAAGGAATATGGGAGGAAGATCGAAAAATGTGAGAAAAAGAACAAGGAATATGGGAGGAGGATTGAAGAATGTGAGAAAAAGAACAAGGAATTGGAGGCAAATGTGAGGAAAAGCAATGGACTGATGTGGGCAGCGTGGGTTGCTTGTTCCATTTTGATTGTTATTCTTCTTGCTATGATGGGGACCTATAGTAGGCCTGGAAGTAAGCATTTGAGACTGCCCCATTCAAGGAGCGGTTAAATGGTTTGGTTTTAGAATTCTAGGAAGCAGGACTAGTAGGTGGTTGCTTTTTGTAAGAAGACAATGTAATCTGATGCTTCTACTTGAAACGGTATATGCTAGTGGTTGGTTCCTTTTTGTAAAAAACATATGTAATCCAAGGCGAGTCGTTATATGTAATATGTGAACACAATTTCAAGAACTAATCATGTAATATATTTGTGGCATGTAACATTTTGTGGACAATTTGTAACTAAGTTTAATGTGTTGTACATGAACATTAAATTTGTGGGTGCTATGTAACAGTATTAGTATTAAAATGTTAAATTTGCATTAAACTGCGTCAACACCATTGACCCGTAATTTTTCCTTTACTTATCCTCTTAATCCCAATTAATTTGCAGATGGTGTGTAACATATGGTTTTGAAGATTTTAGTGGTTTAATCTTTTCGATTAAATGACGTGGTTTTTGCATAGCATTGTAGTTAGTCTATACAAATATTTGACTTCCTACTGCTTTCCTGTGTGATTTTGGTCCAAATTACCTCTTCTAGACAAGTATTGTGGGTGTAGGTTAAAGGGTTATACAGCTACATGCACTTATTCTTTTGGACTCTTCGGACAATTGAACGTCCCTTGTATCATGTAATTGAGTATGAATTGCGTAATGCTTATAAATTTCGTTGATGTTGTGTAGCCATGTCGATGACTCCTCGGAAATTGATGTGTTTTTGTTATTCAGGTGGTGAGCGCATGGCAAATGCGGATGGTAGCTTGGGGAAGTATATGGGTGGTGTATCTGAAGCCACAGTCATTGAAGAGGGTATATCATTTGATGAGTTAGTTATCAAAGTTTGCTCTCGCATGGATATGAGTTACGATGGAAAGTCATTATTTTATAGTACAAGCAGAGACAAGTCAAAGCATTTACGTATGAGGGATGCAGATGGTGTTTCTATGATGTTCTATTTGAATGAGGATGAGGTTGACATATTTGTGGAAGAAGAGACCCTTGCTAACACACCAAAACAATGTAACATAAGTAGCAGGTATATATACACATACACATATATTAGGATTTGCATGTTTATGTTTGAGTGAAGAGTGAAACAGTTTTGAAGAGATTATTATTTTGAAGAGGTTACACATGGGTAAGATATGGTTTTGAAGAAGAGGTTACTGTTTTCAACTTTTTCATTAACTAACTTGGTTTTTGCATAACATGTATGTGTTCAATATATGCATTTCACTGGTAACTCCTCTACTCTATGATTTACAGAATAAGTTCCTTAGTTAAGTGTTGTATTGACAAGTTTTTTTTTGTAGGGAGTCGAACTTGTTAATTAGCAGTCCATCCACTGCTGAAGGAGAACCTCCTTCAAATAGTAAAGATAGTTTGACTATTTGTCATGAAATGGGTTTGGAGCCGTATTCGCAACAGCGAGGTGAAGACATTCTAAGTGGGGATGGTCAGTTGTTTGACAACCATAGGCTATTTAAGAAGACTGTTATTCTTTTTGCCGCATTGAACAAGTTCACTTTCAAGTATTTGGACAATAGTCGTCATTATTATAGGTTAGCTTGCGTGGTTGATGGTTGTTCGTGGAAGTTAACAGCTAGAGCGCAAGGCAAATCCGAACTCATTAGAGTCATCAAGACGAAGAATGAACATTGCCACACTGCATAGGACAACACTAATTTCAAGCCAAGGATTCGGGCAAAAGAGATGGGTATGATATTTGTGGACAAAATAGCGGGGCAGCCCAATTTCCTCCCGAGGAGCATATGCAAGGACTTTGAGCTTGCGTTCCATACTCCCCTAACTTACTCGCAAGGATGGAGGACTAGGGAACATGCCCGTGAGTTGATAAGTGGGCCGGTATCCATGACGTATCACTTAGTGCCATGGATGTGTCAACGACTTATAGAATCGATTCCTAACACGAAGGCAGTTTGGAGTTCTTCCGAGGATGGTAAGTTCAAGCAACTTTTTGTCGCTTATGGTTGCAGTATTACGGGGTTCTTGGCAGGATGTCGCTCGATATTGTTTATTGATGCATGTTTTTTGACTGGTCCATATTGCGGTAGTTGTTTGTTTGCAGTCGCGTATGATGCGAATGATCAATCATACCATCTTGCATATGCTATTGTATCATCAGAGAACTACGAGGATTGGTTATGGTTCATGCATAACTTGAAGGAAATTGTTGCAGGAAAAAAAGTTGTGGTTGTGACCGACCGTAATCCTGGGTTGTTGAGGGTAGTTAAGGAATTGTTTGGTGAGGAATGCAATGCATGGTGTGTTCGCCACGTCAAGGAAAATTTTAGCAAATTCGCCACTGGAAAAGGAATGAAGGGGAACCCCAAGAAGACGGGATTGCATCTTTTCACAAAAATTGCCTACGCATGTGATGAGCGCCTATATGGGGTGTACTTGACAAAATTGTTTGGATTGTCACCTGAGTTGTCGAAGTGGGTTGAAGAAAATGGTCCACAACATTGGTCGAATGCGCGATTTCTGTATCGGAGGTGGGACAAATTGTACACCAACATTGCCGAAAGCTTCAACAATTGGATATTGAAATTGAGAGACTTAGACATCATCCAATTCATGAAGGGGCCGTCACCATGACCACTGACATGTTATATAGGCATAAGATGGAGGCAGGTAAATGGCATCCCTTACCTGTTGGTCGTAATATCAATAAAATGATTAAGGAATCTCAGGAAAAAGCCCGGGGTTTCACTTGTCGACCCACGTCTCCCACAGAGTTCATCGTGTCTACATCCGATTGGAAATCTCATGCGGTCAAGCTCCATCCTTTTTACTTCAGTTGTTTGCGTTGGCAGATGAAAGGCATCCCTTGCAAGCATGCGGTGCGTGCAATAGAAGGTTTGTCGTACAATATATATAACCTTGTGGATCGTTTCTATAGGGTGGAGTCACAACTTCTTATTTACATGACTATAATGTCTCCTGTCCCTTTGCATGACATGCCTTCTTCAACTGACATGGTACCACAAGTTGCTGAGATCCAGTACGGTTGTGAAGACCTTGACATAGCCACCTCTTCTTCCACAGCCACGGAAGCGCTTCGACCTCCTGCTACAAAGCGACCGGCTGGAAGGCCGAAGAAAAAAAGGATTGAGTCACAATTTCAAGAAAAACAAACTATTTTTTGTGGGCCTTACCATGAACCTGGACACAATCGAAGCACGTGCAAGTCTCCATTACCTGGGTGAGCGTTGAAAATCTAATCGAAGCTGAAGCTTTAGCTACGTTGGTTGAATCTTTAAGGTTTTTTTGATTTGCAATCTAAGCGGTATTTTGTATTTCAATCTAACGTATGGAACTGTTGTTGCCTCTAATTTGGATCTTGTTGAATGTAATGGATTGGGACGTTGTCATATATGCATATTTTTGCATGGAAATGTATAGCCAAAATGATTTTGATTGCATATATGACTATATGTTATATTAAAAAATGTCATCTCCCATTAAAAAAATGGAGTGTTAATCTGAACCAACCTTATTTGGGCCAAAAAAAGGGGCACGTCAACAATTGAAAAAGACTTTATGCTATATTCAAAAAGACTATTACGTTTGTTGAAAAAGACCAAGTCATATATAGTTCGACGAACGTCATCTCCCAGTCAATCTCAACCAACCTTGTTTGTGCCAATAAAAGGGGCACGTCAACAATTGAAAAAGACTTTATGCTATATTGAAAAAGACCATTACGTTTGTTGAAAAAGACCAAGTCATATATGGTTCGACGAACGTCATCTCCCAGTCAATCTCAACCAACCTTGTTTGGGCCAAAAAAGGGGCACGTCAACAATTGAAAAAGACTTTATGCTATATTGAAAAAGACCATTACGTTTGTTGAAAAAGACCAAGTCATATATGGTTCGATGAACGTCATCTCTCAGTCAATCTCAACCAACCTTGTTTGGGCCAAAAAAAGGGGCACGTCAACAATTGAAAAAGACTTTATGCTATATTCAAAAAGACCATTACGTTTGTTGAAAAAGACCAAGTCATATATGGTTCGACAAATGTCATCTCCCAGTCAATCTCAACCAACCTTGTTTGTGCCAAAAAAAGGGGCACGTCAACAATTGAAAAAGACTTTATGCTATATTCAAAAAGACCATTACGTTTGTTGAAAAAGACCAAGTCATATATGGTTCGACGAACGTCATCTCCCAGTCAATCTCAATCAACCTTGTTTGGGCCAAAAAAGGGGCACGTCAACAATTGAAAAAGACTTTATGCTATATTGAAAAAGACCATTACGTTTGTTGAAAAAGACCAAGTCATATATGGTTCGATGAACGTCATCTCTCAGTCAATCTCAACCAACCTTGTTTGGGCCAAAAAAAGGGGCACGTCAACAATTGAAAAAGACTTTATGCTATATTCAAAAAGACCATTACGTTTGTTGAAAAAGACCAAGTCATATATGGTTCGACAAATGTCATCTCCCAGTCAATCTCAACCAACCTTGTTTGTGCCAAAAAAAGGGGCACGTCAACAATTGAAAAAGACTTTATGCTATATTCAAAAAGACCATTACGTTTGTTGAAAAAGACCAAGTCATATATGGTTCGACGAATGTGATCTCCTAGTCAATCTCAACCAACCTTGTTTGGGCCACGTAATGGTCAAAAAATGTAATGGTCTTTTTTAATATAACATAAAGTCTTATTGAATTTTGGAGGTGGCCATTTTTTTGGGCTAAGGAAGGTTGGTTGAGATTGATTGGGAGATGACATTCGTCGGACCATATATGACTTGATCTTTTTCAAAAAATGTAATGGTCTTTTTCAATATAGCATAAAGTCTTTTTGAATTCTTGACGTGCCCCTTTTTTTGGTCCAAACAAAAAAAGGTTCAGATTGACTGGGAGATGACATTCAATATAGCATACGGACTTGGTCTTATTTTTCCTTGAAGAGGGTTGGTTGACGAGATACCTCACATAACTTGCTCCATAAAAACTGACAATATGGTCATCACAGATATATTGCTCATGTTTACTTCCGAGAAGGTCTGTTGACGTGGAATGGGAGATGGGTCACCTAACTTTCCATATTTGTGACTTGGCTCAAATGAACACAATGTATCCTTCACATATTTGTGACGTAGTCATTTTGAATGACAGGCTTGGTCTGTTTGTCCACACTTCGTAATTTCGTCCTGGTTAAGGTATTAATTTGCTCTTTATACGTCGAACATTTTTTGTTCAACTAACTTTCCAACATTTTATATGACGTAGTGTATAAAAAGAGATACAAGACTCATTGTCATTATCGGAGAGGAACTCTTCTCTTCAAGGCAGCAACATGCCATACACGGCCACCTTTAAATTTAGAGTTGCCATAGGAGATGGCATTCATGTAGAGGAAAATAAAAGTGGTGTCATGGATAGTTAAATGGATTTCCCTCTCGCTTTTAGACATTCTGTTTATTTGTGGAGGTAACCAAAGTGGTGTCATGGATAGTTACGTCAACTTATCCAAGAAGACGGGACTAACTCTCATCATCTTTAGTTTACTCTTGAAGCAGCATAGCTGAAACCTGAAGAAGCGAAGGAAGTTTGTCAACGTAGGGAAGCAGAACGGAGCGCTGTGAAAGCATCTTACGTAACCATGTAGACATATGGTCCACAAGTATACCTATTGTAGTTTTATTAAATTATTTAGTTGGTATTTATATACTCATTCCGTCCCTTTTGAGATGCCCTGCTCCGTAACTCCAACTTATTAAAAAGATATCGTCATTATAGCTCTCATCTATGTTGGTTGAGGTTATTGTGACTTGCTTTTTTTTAACTCAGAGATGACATTCGTCGAACTCTATTTGACTTGGTCTTTTTAAATAAATATAATGGTCTTTTTAAATATAGCATAAAGTCCTTTTGATTTTGTGACGTGCTCTTTTTTTGCCCAAAGCAGCTTGGTTCAATCACCCCAAATCATACAAAACGCACCCAGGATCATTTGAAAAAGAACCAAATCAAACCCACCCCCAATATATAGCTCGATGTAAGATAGGGAAGCCCTTTTCTGAATTGAATAAACGTTGAGAAGAATTTTTTTCTCTCTAGATTTGAAGTGCCAAATATATGTATTTCTTTTTTTTCCAAAATTCAAATTCTGAAACAAATTAAAACACTTCCATAACAATAGTTAGAAATAATTTGCAACATGCAACATGAGTCTGAGACAATGTGAGTGTGTGACACATCATAAGAAATTACGATCATCAGTCAAGGATTAGAGAATTCTTATGTAACCTTGGACTGTCAAATACTCTCCCCCTTACGAAGTCAAACCATGCATATCGATACGAATTACGTCCCAAGAATTAGGTACAACTCCCCCTAATGAATAAATACTCCCCCTCAATCAATTAATCCTCTTTTTTTTTTTTTTTAATGATAACAACAATGTATTTTTTCCTTCTTTTTTTTTTTTTTTACCCCACTGCTGTTTGACGCAATTATTGAGATTAAGAATACCTCATACCCAATGTCTGATTACTAAGCAAGTGGTCCAATAAGGATGCCTTCACAAGGTCTATTCATTTTTTGACGCGAACGCTCAGAGAGAGAATACCTCACCCTAATTGTCTGGTTACTCAATGAATTCCCGGATAAGCATTATAGTCTCACGCATAACACATGTATGTGTGTGTGTGTGTGTGTGTTATATATATATATATATATATATATTAATCAATTGAAACAAGTGGAACACCGTATCCACACAACTATGCCAAAACGGTCAATCATCGAGGGAGTGCATGACACATGCCCAGGAACATGAGAATCAACTTGCATCCAAAAAAAAATCTTGCTAATTTTGACGTGTGTAGAGGTGGGGATCACAGAATCATAGAACATGCCACATTTAACTTCCAAATACTTCGCATGAATGTAATCATGAAAAGATGTGCATGCATTCCTAAAAAGCACTCATATGACTGAATCTCATAGCCAACAACTAAAATCGTCAAAGGCATGCCCAATGATTCTCAACTCAAACTTTTGGTTTTTTTTAAAAACAAAACAAATTTTTTTTTTTGATTTTCCAATTCGATCACTAAGAAGGTTAAGAAACTAAGCACCAAAAATAAATAACCAAAAACACATCATAGCTCTAGGTAAAAAAATAAGTAATGTACGTAAGTCACCCTTGACTAAGAAAAAAAATAGCAAGCCTAAAAAGTAAGGTCAACCTTTTTGGATGATCCGTAGTCATCTAAAGGATTAGAAGGCAAATCTATACGAGTTCTCAAATCCAATTTTCTTACCCAAATAGGTCTTGTCTTGACCTTCTCAAATTTCTCAACAATTTTAGGCACATGTTTAGACATTACATTTGTATTCTTTCCACTCTTCTGACATAGATGTATTTGTAACTTAAATTTCTTAATCTAAATTTCGTAATCTCCTTTGATAGAAACGTATGTAAATTCAAAATTTATCATACTTTGTATTTGTGTAATAGTGGGCCGAAGTGCCATCGTTGTAATTTCTTTAAACTTTGAAGTCGGATTTGTAAAGAAGTATTTATTCGAATTTGGAACTCTTTTGTTTTGAGTATTACTTATGTAAAGCAAAGACTTTATTTCTGAAATGATTTATTTATTTAAATTAAAAATCGAGGGCGTGACAATGGATATGATGGGCTATTGTTTTTCGGATAGTTGAATTTGTTGGACAGGGGGTGAATTTATTGCACACGAGTTCAGTATTTATTTGAGTGTGCTGTTTGTTCGAGTTGTATACTGCACGCGAGTTCAGTATTTATTTGTTTGTACTGATTCTTCGAGCTGTGCCTTCAAGAACGGACATGCGCTAGATCTCAAATATCTTTAAACCACAAAAGGGTAAATTCGTTCATTTTCAGTGGTAATCTTGCTGCGAAGCTGAGCAATAGTTCGGCCAATTTCCGATTGGGCCATTTACCGATGATTGGAGAAGTAACCCATTTTTTGACGAGGACGAAAAGTTACATTTAGAAAAAAATTTTTAAAAAGTTAAGGAAGGTACTGCATTTGTTGAAAACCTCAGGGAGGTCACTGAAATTACCCGGAAAACCAGTAGTACTCCGTAAAAGGCAAAGCAAAAGTAGAAAGAAACAAGAGTCTCGAGTGACACGCCGTTCGGATAAATAGCAGAAAGTTACTCCAAAAGTAAATCGTTTCTTCCACAAATTCAAAATTCCCTTCTTGTGTTTTGTGTCCGGTAATGAACAGAACAACGGCGATGGATACAAAACCCTTCTTCAAACCTCGCTAGAAACGCTCTGTTTCTTGCTTCCTGGAAATGCTTGAGGTACTTAAAAGCTTTTACTATGTTTTGGCCTTTTTATTCAGTACCGTGTAAAAAGTGATGTACTGGTTTTTAGTTGCTCCGTGTTTTGTTGTCGAGGATCACGTAAAGAAAACTGGGAACTAACACTATGGAACTTGGATCACCGGCAATTGCCTTCTATGAGTTTTTCATGCCTTCTTTCGTAGTATCTTTCAAAATGCGCCGTTATGACATCACTGTCTAAGATTTAATCTCTATTTGGGTATAATCTGGCCGAGAATTTTGGGTTTTGTTTTTCCCCTCTTGTCAAGCTCCATTTACTTTTTCCCTGCTTTTATATGGCTTTTTGTTATCTTGATCTGTTGGAAAGTCCACCCAACTTGCATCTATTGCTTAGGTAACATAATTATGTGGCTAACCCGAAGGGGTTGGCCAAGCGGTCTTGGCTTTGGAACTTAGGGTTTCCTCTCTCCTGAGACTGTCCTACGTTCGCACGTTCAATTCTCCTTGCCAGCTCCTTTGGGCCATAGCATAGAATTGCCTAGTGGAAGGTCTAAGGTTCGAATGTCAAGGGGTGGACCTATGGTCAAATTCCATGACTAGCTCCCCTTTAGGTTACCGGCTTAGGCCCGGTAATTACCCGGTACATGTGGGACAGGGGGACTGCATGTACCCAAGGGATTAGTCAAGATAAAATGCTTCGGACACCCTTGATAAGCAAAAGAAAGAAATAAAAATAAAAAAAATACATGCTTATGTGGCTGATTTTGTGGTCTGCATCGAAAATTGGAAAGTGGCAGACGTTTGTTCATGAATTTGGTATCAGACATAAGAAATATATTTGGACTTTGTTCCCCGTTTGAATTTTCTTCTTCTTCTCCGTGAGTGTGTCTCATTTACCGGCCTAAACGACGATCAAACACTTGAACGCGAGAACGAAGGATAACCCAGAGGCAACTTGTTACATAGCTAGCTGTCTGTGTTAATAGCTCCCCTTCCATATTTGTAGTAGCAGCAGTCCGAATCGGTAGCTTAGTTAAGGTTTAGTTTCTTTATTATGAAGTTAGGTACGGTTATCGTCATTTGTCCCAATATTCAGCCAATGGGTACAAACTTGCTTTGTTGGAAATGGTTAATGAGCAACAATAACTGGCAACGCTATCACTGCAAACCTTTCTCCTGCTCCTGTAGCTTGTGAGAAATTTTAGCTCTGAACTTATTATAGGTGGCTCTATTTCTTTGTGAGGTTTGGGTCTTCTGTTATTACTTTCACGTGAGATCAGCATCTTCTTCTCTCAGTATACTATTTAATGCGTTGACAGGTTTCCAGTGAATGTTGGATGTGCACGGTTTTGTTGGCTTGACTTTTCTGTCGTGGCAGCTGGGGAAATTCTAGGAAATGCACTGAACTATTTGAGGCCATGATTTATGGGTATTAGATTTTTGGATTGCTTGTATCTCGGGATTTTAGGAAATCATACCTTTACTGGTAAGATGGTTTCAACTGGTAATGTGGAGAGTGGTCCTAAAGCAAATATTCAAATCCCTCTTTCTGCGTCAACATCTAGGAAGGGGCTATTAGGAGACAGTGATCCTCATATTGGTACTATCAAAAAAAAACTTCCCAGTAGATTTAGCACCCTGAATTTTAGTTCTGGTGGTGGGTTGCTTTCCCCCTCGCGTAAATTTCAGCGTAAAGGAGTAGAAAGAGACAAAATCTTCCAATCTGTACCTCATTCTATCGGTAAAGGTCGTCACAAACGTCTCAATGGGGTTTTTTCCAGGAAAATCAATTGGGCTTCTGTATGGAATAGGAGTAAAGAATGGACAAGGAAGCCTTTGAACATGGCACTTCTTTTATGGATAACTTGTGTTGTTGTCTCAGGGGCAATCCTCTTTCTGGTAATGACAGGAATGTTAAATGGTGTTTTGCCAAACAAAGCACAGAGAAATGAATGGTTTGAGGTCAATAATCAAATCATCAACGCTCTCTTCACTCTTATGTGTTTGTATCAACACCCAAAGCGTTTCCACCACTTTTTCCTCTTGTGCAGATGGAGCCCCAAGGATATCACCCAACTTAGAGCAATATACTGCAAGAATGGCACTTACAAACCCCATGAGTGGACTCACATGATGGTTGTCATTCTCCTTCTCCATGTGAATTGCTTTGCTCAATATGCCTTGTGTGGACTAAATTTGGGTTATAAACGATCAGAACGACCTGCCATTGGAGTTGGTGTATGCCTTTCTGTTGCGATTGCAGCTCCAGCTGTTGCTGGTCTGTACTCCATACTTAGCCCCCTTGGGAGAGAGTATGATTTGGAAGTGGATGAGGAAGCACAGGATCAAATCCTCACAATTGGCAGTACTTGTTCAAGTAAAGTAAAGGTGAAGTCCTTGGAGAGGAGATTTTCATTTGCATCAAGCAAGGACAAAAGAACTATTGAGAACAATCCCGTTTGGAGAGGTGGGGTACTCAACCTATGGGAAGATATTAAACTAGCATATCTCTCTCTCTTCTGTTGTTTTTGCATTTTTGGTTGGAATACGGAAAGACTTGGATTTGGGAACACATATGTTCACTTGGCGACTTTCCTCCTCTTTTGCACGGCTCCTTTCTGGATATTTACCTTGGCTGCTGTAAACATTGACAATGAGACTGTCAGAGAAGCTTTGGGAATAACTGGAGTTGTGCTTTGTGTCTTTGGTTTACTTTATGGAGGCTTTTGGAGGATCCAAATGAGGAAAAGATACAATTTGCCTGCATATAACTCGTGTTGCGGAAAACCAGCAATTGCAGATTGTGCGCTGTGGCTGTTTTGTTGTTGGTGTTCTCTTGCTCAAGAAGTCAGGACCGCGGATTTCTATGACATTATGGAAGATAAGTTCTGCAGAAAGCAGATGGATGAGAACAAGCCTTCTCTAACCCCTTTACCTCGTGAAAATGGGTTGTTTGTGTTATCATCTGGCCCTACTTCTCCATCTTGGAACAGTACAGTGCTACTGTCCAAGCTTGCAACAGAGGATTCCCTTGGTGGAAGCAGATTTTCCAGAAACGGTAACGAAATGGATGCAGAGGTTCCTGAGGTGGTGGAAGATCTGTTTAGTAAAATGTCTACATGTTTGAAGCCACCTATTCCTCCGTTGATTCAGAGAGAATATCTTACCAATTAGAGCATTTTATTTTGAGGAGAAAAAATCTTTTTTTGCAGAACAAATTTTTTCCATGTAACCGGAGAAACTTTTATATGTAGAGAGAGTGGATGTATCTTGCAGTAATTACTCAGCATTCTTCTTGCTTTGTTTGCTTTTATCTTTCTCCTTTATTGGTTAGTTTTCTCCATAAGGTGTACTCAAATTTGAGCGTTTTTCCACAAGGGGGGTTTTGAGGACTACTAGGGTGGGGAGGCTCCTTTATTGTGGTGAGGTCTTTTGGGTTACCATTTGTGAAGAGTTCCTTAATTTGTCCTTGGCGGGTTCTACTAGGGTTAAGTTCCCTTTGAGTTCGACGAGTATTTATGGTTGATATTGGGTATACTTTACAGGAGTGACTGTCTTGGCAAGTATGGCTAGCTCTTTGGAAACTTTTCTTGATCAAATTAAATCATCTCGCCTGTTTAAGCTTACGCTTTAGTGTAACCTCGTAAATTCTTGTGTTATTGTGTGGTTGCTTGTTAGTTTGTTTTCTCCTCGTCGTCATAATATGTCACTTTAATGTTCCCCTCTCTGCTCCCACGTTCACAAGGCTTTTGTAAGGCTGTGCATGATTATTGGTCATCAAAGAAAATGGATTCGTAAAGTAAGAATCAATGAATCCTGAAAGTGGCCGTCCAAATTTGTTAGGTGAGCCATAGAGGTGGCAAACGGGCGGGTTTGGGCGGGTTGAAACGGGTTGTGGGTCAAATATGGGCGGGTCAAATATGGGTCAAAAAGTAAACGGGTTGAAACGGGTCGGGTCGAATATGGGTCAAGCCAAACCCAAACACGCCCGACCCGACCCGTTTTCTTCCTTCCCCCCCCCCCCCCCTCCTCATCTCTCTTCTCCCCCCTTCTCTAATTTGTCGGAGGATTCAAAAAAGTAAATTTTATGATTAAAATTCAATTTTTTTTGAATAAAAATGAAGCAATTAGAGGCCGAAAAAGCTTTAAAAATTTAACTTTTTTTTTTGTTTCTATTCAAATTTTTTGTATTTGTTTGTTTTGCAATAAACTTTTTATTCCTATTAGTTCGTTTCGACGAGAGTTATCGAAAAAGTAATTTTTTTTACTTTTACCCCAATGGTTTTTGTAATATCCAAGATAAATTCCAACAACTGGTTTTTTAGGCTTTATCTTGAATGTTGTTAAAAATATTTGGATAAAAGTCATAATTTTTTACTTTTATGATTGGAGCAAATCAAAAATCGTAAAATACTTGTCGCAAAACGATAAAAGTGAAAAAGTTAAATAAAGACAAAAAAAAATCCAAAAGAGAGAGAGGAGCTCAGAGGATTGGTCTTGTAATTATATTATTTTTGTCTTTTTGTTGCCAAACAGAGAGAGATGGGTGAATTGGAGAGGGAAAGAGAGAGAGAGATGGGTGAATTGGAGAGAGAGAGAGAGAAGAGAAGAGAGAGAGAGAGAGAGAGAGAGAGAGAGAGAGATGGGTGAATGACAGAATGTGATTGGATTGTAGTCATTAATAATTTAATATGCCGTGAAAAGTCGGGGAGCTTTGAAAAGTCGGGGAGCACTGTAGCTGTGCGGGCAACGGAGAAAAAGGAGTAGTGGGACTATTTTTAATTCTAACCCATATTAAACCCACTCTCAACCCATCTAAACCCATAAAAATATGGGTTAATATGGGTTGAACCCATATCAACCCATTATACAATATGGGCGGGTTGGATTGGGTTACAAGTGGGTGAATTTGGACGGGTTAAGAAATATGGGTTAGAATTGCCACCTCTAGTGAGCCGCAGACCAGAAGTAAAATACTCCTACCGAGATTAGTCCAAAAGTAGAAACAGTTCCACAACTTGAAGACAGACCCTTTTTTTTTTTGGCTGTTAACCTGGAGACAGAGACTACGACTGTTCATATGGCGGTAAGTTTGAGTTTTGACAGCAGATCGTGATTGAGCTGTCCCTAACTCGAGCTGTGGATTTTACCCTTGGAGCCAATGTGGATTGCGAGGCCAAATCAGTCAAGATAAATGGATGCTAAATTCGTATCGATTGGCCCACATGATTTTAGGCACAATTGACACTCTAAACAAGATCTGGAATATATACGATTTCGATGATTTTTTTTTGGACTAAAGAATTCACAAAGAATCTCAACTCCTGGGAGGGAATGCAGACAATCGTCTCCAAAGCTTTCTTATACAATGGGGCAGATTGTCCAACAAATATTCGTTGTTAGTATTAAAAAATGGATTTGGCTGTTGGGTTCCTTAGGTCAGCTTTCCTACCAAAAGATTTGGACTATTTTTTTTTTTATCATCTAAAGATTGGGACAATGAAACCCTGATTCACGTTTTCCCCCTCCTAAACGAAAAATTATTCCATGGTCTGGTCACCGATACCCTCTTCTACCACACATTTTTTTGAGGTCCAATACTATGTGTATAGAACTCATCACTTCACGTGGTGATGCTCCAAGACTACTAAAAGAGTAACTACTCTTCACAAATACTCTTAATCAAAGGAATGCTTTTCATATTTGAATCAGGAAAGGTTTGTTTAAGTGCCAGTTCTCAGGTTGTAACATTTGCCAATTAGCTGGGAAATTAAGGAATAACTAATTACTGTCAATTAATTTAGTACTCTGCGTATCGAAATATGATATTTCCAGTCCACTGCTCCCACCAGTGGAGCCAATGGACTAGCTATGCCAGTTGATGATTATACTCGATCGATGTTGTAATTACAAAAATATTAATTGAATCAAATATTAAAAATCATTAAGCTGTTTAAGATCATTTGATGATAAGAGAATAGTGAGTACGTACGGCCATGTTTGACGGACGTTATAAGGATTGTGTTTGGACTGTTATGGCTACGGACCTCATATTGGTCTTTTGGTTGCATTTTCATATGACCTGACGATTAGTCCCAGCGGGCTATGAAATGAGGTGGGATTGCAAGTGAGAAATGCACCAGTACGACAAAAACAAGCGTGGTTAAAAGTCTCTGCCTAGCTCCAATTAGAAGTAGATCAAATGTGGGATCAAGTGGCCTACGCGTATGGGTGATCACACTATCATCTGAATGTGGTGGCCCACCACTCAATGTTTTACAGAATAGTGACGGGAGTATCGAATGATACGTAACAGGGAAACACTTCTTGCGGTTAGAGTTAGAGGAGCCCAAGACATAAATTTTAACTTTGTTATACTATCCCCCCTATAGGATGAACAACTTATTTTTAACCTTTGCAAACGCTTCTTATGAACAACTTGTTTTATTTCTTTTGGGTAATTAATAAAGAGTCCGACTATTCACACAGATTTTTTGTGCACATATTGTGCACAGATCATTGTGTGGGACCCACTAAAGATCCCACACAAATAATTCGAGCCGTTCATTAAATTTAAAATATTTTTTCAAGGGTCCCCACGAGAAATCAACTCAATCTGATACCTATAGGTGCTCGATCCATACATCTAAACTTTCATACATCTAAAATCTGAATGAAAGTTTAGATGTATGGATCGAGTACCTATAAGTATCGGATTGAGTTAATTTTTCGCGAGGACCCTTGAAAAAATATTTTAAATTTAATGAATGGCTCGGATCATTTGTGTGGAACATTAACAGGGTCCCACACAGTGATCTGTGCATAAAAAATCTGTGTGAGTAGACTTTCTGATTAATAAAGGGAAATGATATTGGCACTTCAAAAATTGATGCATGCACTCCAAAATCAGTGTATCTCCAAAGCCACTTTCCTTTGTTTTTTGGAGTGCCTGCATCAATTTTTGAAGTGTCAATATCATTTCCCTTAATAAATGAACAACTTGTTGCACCACTAATCTTGATCTTGATTCTTGTATTTGTATATTAATGCATGGGGGATCTTGGGACTCCAAATGACAAGCTAGAAATGCGATTTGACTCTGCCAAACACATTAATTAATTAGCAAGTGAAAAAAGGCCAGTTGGATATTGGAAACCAGTACTTGAAGAAAATCAACCTTATCAACTCTCTTTGACCTTTAAATATTCCATGAAATCATGTAAAAAGATTTGGTCGACCACATGGGTTCTTGTCTGACAGACTGAAAATTGAGACTTCAGTTAAGGTTGTCAAATTTTGAACAGTACTAGAAGAAAATTTTCATGCTTTAAAATCCACCTTATATAATTTCATAAGTTTCAGTACGTAAGAGTTCAATGATTTTTTCACTCCATTTTCTATAATTACACTTCAAAATTTTAGTTTTTAGTATTTAAACTGAAACTGAAAATAAATCTAAGAACTGAAAAAGACAAAAATTTGGAGTGCATTTATGATAAAATGGAGTGAAGAAAAAACAATTCTCTACATTGAAATGCATATATATGGGCAACCATTACATATGTTTTACTCCCTCCGTTCCATTTTCATTGTCCATTATTCCTTTTTTTACTTTTGTGTCTATTGCGTTTATCATTCAATCTATAATATTTTTCATGATTTTGACATCTTTGTATTATAGAACAAATTGAAATCTATCAAATAAGATCCATATTGCATATTTTTTGAGATTCACATAGGAAGATACAAGCGATTGAAAACTGACACGAACATCAAAAAAGGACAATGAAAATGGGACGGAGGGAGTAATATTCTAGATCAATGCGAAATTGATATTGAACGCCATTGTTAATGCAAACATGCCAGTGGTCGCACACATCGACTTTGCAATTTTTTATATTTTGGGAAGTAATTTCCATTTAAGAAACTCAAAACGCGTACAATCTCAAAGGATATTTTGCAATGTTGATTTCACACAAAAAACAAATACAAATGAAGATAGAGTACAAATTAATATTGAAAGTTACTACAAGCCAACACAATTTGTTGAGGTGGTAACCCCACCATCCACAACAAGGTTATGACCACTTACATACTTGGATTCATCACTAGCAAGGTAAAGGGCAGCCTCAGCAATATCTCTAGCCCTAAGAATTTCACCTTTCAAGTTAGCCAACCCTCTCACAAACTCCTCCATTTTCTCCACCTCGTTCTCACAAAGTCCCCCAAAGCTCCTGCACTCATCTTCTTCTTCTTCATCCCCTCTCCTCCATGCCCCAACCAGCATTTCCGTAGCCACCCCAAAAGGTGAAATGCAATTAACCCTGATTCCATACCTCCCTAACTCACAGGCCGAGTTCTTGGTTAACCCCACAATCGCGTGCTTTGAAGCAGTGTAAGCATGCGGACCCATCCCTCCCATTACTCCGGCCACACTCGATGTGGAAATGATATTTCCACTCCCTCTTGGAATCATCACACGCGCCGCGTGCTTCATTCCCAGGGCAACCCCTCTCACGTTTACTCTCATAACGCGGTCAAATTCGTCCACGTCAAAGTCAACTATGCTCTTGTGCTTGGACTGGTTTCCGAGCACTCCTGCATTGTTGAAGAGGATATCAAGGCGCCCAAAGCGAGAAACGGTCGAGTTAATCAAGTTTTTGACGTCTTCTTCTGAGCTAACATCACAATGTGTGTAGGTTACTGAGGGAGATAGTGAGGTGGCAAGAGCAATTCCAAGAGTGTCCTCAACATCGGCAATGACCACCTTAGCACCATGCCTTGCAAAGAGTCTCACTGTTGCTTCACCAATCCCTCTGGCACCACCGGTCACAATTGCTATCTTTCCCTCCAATCTACATTCATAATACCACGAGAGAAATTAGAAAGAAAAAAAAAAATTCTCTATGTTTCTTTGTTTTTTTTTTTTTTTGTCTTTATTCTTTTTAACATCCGAGAATTTCTGATATCAATATTTATGACCGGCCATATGAGACTTTTTCTTCTCTGCCGATGTTGACTATCAATTCATATATGACTATATCTCTAATACTGATACTGATACATATCTTGACACCATATTTAAAACAATGGTCATTACCAATATTTCTGGATAATTAACGAGGTCTCTCAATTGTGCTGTGGAGTTGTAGACTTGTAGTTCATAACAATAACCAGAATGGTAAACTCAATTGCCCCCTAGAGAGAGAGAGAGAGAGAGAGAGAGAGAGAGAGAGAGAGAGAGTACCTCTTGAAGGAGGGAGAAATATTTTCGTTGCCTGAGCCATGAATTCCTTCGAAACTTTTCTCAGCCATCACTTGAGCAGGCATTGTTTAACCACACTTGAATAAATATATGAAGAAGAATTTGTGCGTCAGAGAGAGAGAGAGAGAGAGAGAGAGAGAGAGAGAGAAGTGAGGACTGGTCTTGGCTGTTGGTCCTATGATATTTATAGGCAATGGGTACGTACAAGTGGTAAAGAGTTCTCTCATTTCCGATTAGAGCGGTAATGACAGTACTAAGTAGTTTCTCTTGGATTGCTTAAAATAATTCGGTTCACTAATTTAAGATGGGTTTCCCTAAAAAGTTTGTCTAATGGTATAAGAAATTTAGATAAGTTATTTTTACTAAATGAACTTTTAGTTGATATATGTGAAGAGAATTACCTATCTTGAAATTTAATTATTTTTAGACTTTAGTCCGTTTAAGCCTTTCAAATAATAATAATGAAAATCCAGGCCATAATGAGACAACCTAATTATAAGAAAAGAAATCCAATTCAACCACTCACAAGGTACAAGTGGATGAATAAATATATTAGTACTAATAGTACCCATATTCTGATGAACTGCTTCCCAATATTTCTAAGGCGACTTCCTGGATAAACGTCTCCTTCTATGCCAAACCTTGCATCTACTTTCTCGTTCTATGCGTAATTAATATCCCATTTATATGACTAAACTATCCCTCAAGGTTCAAACAATACTCTCTCTCAACGCTTCTTTCAATATTGCTTTCTTGTATAATAACACTCGGGTGTTTGAACTAATTAATTTATGTACAAATCGACTAATTAATCCAGAAATCAGAAATTAATGACATGACAAAATTCCAAGTTAATGATCCTACAAGTCTCCAATAGTCCCAAAGGTTTTTGGCTGGTGATGAGAGTCTAACATGGAACGTTAAGAAATTTATGACAATCTTTTTTTTCCCCTTCTTTTAGTTATAATAATTTGTCACCATCGTCCATCTTGCTACTTGAATCAGCAACACAAAAGTGAAACCATCATTTGTAAACAAAATATGCCACCGAAAGAAGATAATCAAACTAAGGTATTATTTATATGTGGTCCATATTAATGGGAGATTTTGTTGGAAATGACAAGATTCAAGTCTCTCACATCATTGTTTTATTGGTGTTTTCTATTTTATTTTATATACCATTTGGAGATATCTACTCTCTCTGTCCTTTTTTTAGAGTTAAGTATTCTTTTTTGGGCTGTCTCTAAATATGTGTCCATTTTGTAAAGTTAGTGGGTAAAATATGGTGAATATTCTATTTTGCTCCTAAAAGTAGATTCTATTTTGAAAAATTAATGAGTAAAAATGTAATGATAATATTTTCATAGAGGGTGAGGAGAGAAAGTGGAGATAAAAATTGATGTGAAAGGTATAATAATAATTGTTTTAATAAGTTAAAATTACAAAGCAGAACATTTAAAAAATGCCAGGGGAGTAATAATCTCAAATTCGATGTCGTGCAGTAGGTGGAAAAAGTGTGATTTGAATAGTATATCTGACCAAATAATTGGTCAGATACATGTATACTTGACTTTCAAACCTTTGAAGGCTGCTAGCTGTTCAAAGATTGTGTAAAAAGGCAGAAGCCTCTAGTATATCATGAACAGTTTACCATTTTCCGAAGAACTTTCAGATTCAAATACTTCCTATTCAACTCTTTAATTCAATTGTACAATTTTGAATAGTGCATGCTAATTCACTGAAACTCCAACCACAATTTTCTAGTTATATCTTCATTTTTCAAATAACACACTCAAAACTCAATCATCTCCCCTTTCCCTCCAAAATTTTGAATATTAATTTTTCACCATTACCCAATGCTTAGTGGAATCCTAGACCTAAAATAACAGGTTGCCCCAAGTGTAGGGTTGAAACCATTGTAGCATAATATCTGGTAAGACTGGAGTTGAAATCACAGAGACGGTGATATGTGCTGACTCAAAAATTCGGATTATTACTATTTAAACTGGCTTTTAAGTGGCCACCTCGGCCTTGTCGTTTGATGAAAAGATCAACTAATCCTAAAAAATTATTTGGTTTTTTAATAACTAAAAAGGATGTACGGTCGTAGAGTTCATAGCACTCGCGACCAGTCTCGGACTTATCTGCTTCATTTGGTATTCTTAAAAACTTTTGACTTTTGAGCGGAAAAACTACCTCAAAAGATGCGAACCTTTATGATTGCCGTTCAGCCATGAGCAATGGAGAACAAGTTTTGGTCCCCCATTCCCCGCCACTCATGGGCTTTGACAATGCCCGGGCTCGTCAACGAAAATACTTTACTAACTTAAAATTGCCTTTTTATTATTATTGAGAAATAGGAGCAGAATGTGTTCGACCTGACCACGGTGTGCTAATCACTTCGCGATCCTACCTATACGACTACTCACTATGCATTGAACAAGAAACATGAGAAACCCTAATTTGAAACATACTTCTAAATACGAAATAAACAGAAGATATGAATTAAACAAATACCAAAGAACAACTTTATTAAAGAAGAAAAATTTATAAGAGTTACCGAAGTACGAAAACTTGTACGAATCATCAAGAACTTGAAAGAGAAAATATTCTTGTTATGCGCATGAGACTGCTTTTATATGTTCCACGAGCCGACTTCATAAAAGCCCTATGTTTCTCTTCTTGTTAATAGCCAGCCGAGAATTGCCTTTGGAAGGCCCACAATTTTAGTCAAACTAACTGTGAACCATTGGGCCCACTTATTAGACATAAGTTCAAGTCCAATTCTTTTACTTTCAGTGAACATTAATTCTGTTAATGTAATTGGCAATTTCCGGATGCGATAAACCGTTGGAGTCTGTATTTATTCTTTTTCCATTTGGGTTTGGGAGGTGTTTTCATTTTGTCTAGATTAGATACTCCGCCCGTTGGTTCAAGAGTTGATCACGAAGGCCGTGCCGTGCATTTTGCTTGGAAAGGTATATGCATCTCATGTGCATTTAGCTTAATATTTTTCCATGCATCATTAAAGCTTTTCAATGACTTAATCTTTTATGAAATATCTTTTATGCACTATCCTTATATTTTTGGCCTTGTTTTATTTGAAGGAAATTCTTGTCTAAGGCCTTTTATGTGCTTGCGCCTTAGCAGCGCCTTACCAGACTAAGGCCCTTGCACGCGTGTTAAGAGAGCCTTAGCAGTGCCTTAGCCGAGTAAAGCCCTTGTACGCGTGCTAAGAGCGCCTTTGTAGGGCTCTCCCGTTTGTTTCTTGACTGGTCATATATAAGCTTTGTGTTCACAATTCTAGGGCACGGAGGAGATACCACAGCCCACCTTAGAGAGAGAAATCTCTCTCTCCTTTGCTCATGTGCCTTCATTTGCATTTTGGATGAGTTGAATCTAGCATTTAACCATCTTTGTTCAATCTAGAGAAATGCTTTGATGATCCATGTATTCTCTCTAGATTGATTCTTTTCCATAAAAACCTTCACTCCACAAAATCCATACTTTCATGCCTATGATACTACTTGGCCGGATGATTCCGGAGCCGTGGTGAACGGAGATCGAGGCGTTGGACTCGTGGTGGCTATGGGATCAAGAAGGAGTTCGGGGAGCTACATCAAAGTGGTGGAGTTAGGATAAGCCTTTGGGGTAAAGTTGTTATTCCTCTCTTTGCACTCTGTAAACCTTTTGATCTATAGCAATTTTGGTAGTTAGGCCGTGGTTTTATGCTTAGGATTTGATTGACCCTAAGTAGTTTCCACGTATATCTCGGTGTTTGCTTTCTTTAGATTTTTTGCTCTTAACTTATATTTTTAATTTGGATAGCATGGACATGGAGTTTGGATAGTGGCTTGAATTGTTGGTTGATTTAAATTTAAATTGGTCGTCCTATTCACCCCCTCTAGGACTTTGTAGCGCATTAGATTATTTCAAATTCCTTGGCCAATCGAGTTGCAAATCAGTGCTCCATTTTGGAAACTCAAACAGCCCAACTTCGAGCACCATTCAAAATTTCAAACTTTTCACTTTTATATCAAACTTTCCAAATACCTACACAACAAAAATAAAGCATAAAACTTCAGGTAATAATATAAATAGACTTAGCAATGGTAAATTAATTAGGGGGGGCGTATGTGAACATTTACGCGCCTATCACCCAAACGTATTCTACATTGGTTTGATTTTAAAGATATTTGATACTAATTTTATCACTATTAGATCACCATGTTAAAAGTTAAATATTTATGGTGCAAATATACATGAAGTCCGTTCTTCGTAATTTCGAGGAGTCTTTATAGATGAATAATCAAATGAAATTCATCATTTTGAAGAAACAAAATGAAGCATGGTTGGGGAGATGCAAGTCTTCATTTTGAAGATTTCAATTTTGGTTGGAGATGCTCTCAGATTCCTTTGATATGTAGCACTTAAGTAAATAAATTCTACGTCAAGTATAACAATAAAAAAATTGTCTAATTGAGAAATAACAAGTTTAAGTAGTACTCCCTCCGTCCATTTTTAAGTATCCTGCTTCGTAACTCCAACTTATTAAAAAGTCATCATCATTATACCTTTCATATCAACTTTTTCTTTCACTTTCGCTACTTACCCATCATCATTACACTTTTACTAACTTACTTTTCAAAATGGAATTTACTTTTAGGGACAAAATAGACAATGTACCAACTTTTACCCACTAACTTTACAAAATGGACACTTATTAAGGGACAACCCAAAATGGAATACTAGACTCTAAATAAGGGACGGAGGGAGTACAAAATAGTCTTCTAGAGTTGAGGAAAACCAAAGCAAATTGATTTGTCCATGAAAATAACTAAAAACTAATCTGAATGGTGTGGTCTCAGGTAAAATTAATTAAGCAGAGTATAGAGATGTTATGAAATTTTTAATCCAATTCAGTGTTTACAATGTCCGCACTTTTTATTTTCTATTATTACTGTCACAACTGAACACGTCCTTAATTATTTAAAACTAAAATACAACCTTGTCAAGTACTACATATTTGGTCTTAACTCTTACTAACTTTGTAAGTATATATCCTTTAGTTTTAAACTTTTAATTAATTAATTGTGTCCACATCCTAAAGATGGCATCCGTATCCCATTAACAATAGTCTAATCTAATGACGGGATTTTGGTCAATAATGAAGAATCGTGTCACATAAAAAAAGTCAAGGAAGATCACTCGCTAGCTGTTGTACAATACTGGTGTCGGGATTTGTGGTATTTTAATATGGGGATCATTCAAAGGGACTTAGGGATTGTCCATGGCATGTGTGGCCCTTTACACGCCTTTTTGATAATTGAAGTAGTTTGACAAGTTAATTACATCGAAAATCAAGTTTATCGGATTGGTTAATATGTGCATAGTAAAAAATGAGAAGAATAATATGATGTGCATATGGACTACCGTGTCATTTAAGCGTAAAGGACTTTATAATTAAGTGCAGACTGCATAATCTTCCCAATCACTATCTTCTCTAATGATAGTTTAAGAGGCTGATAGGAAGATTCTGAATTACTTGTTTCAATTGATTAGCACCGATGGAAAGGTGACAACCCTTCTGTATCCAGGACAGGAAACTTCCAAGATGCAAACAATTAAATACCTACTATGAAGAGTCGGCCAATCTCAAGACTTGGGCCACTTAAGTTTCATTTTGCTTTAACTTTAAAAAAAAAAAACCTTAAATGGTCCTTACAAAATATAGTCGGTTTCATTTTCGTCCTTGTAAAATTTTTTGTGTTAATTTCGTCCTTTCAGTTTGTGAATCAGTTCAATGTCACCCTTGCCGTCAACTAGTGGACGGAATTTGCCTACTTGGATAACGGAAGCCTTCTTTACCTGGCCAATGTCTCTTCCCCCCAATATTACCCACATCGTTTTCTACCAAAAAAGGCGCACAAGATCAATCTGCCATTCAATTACGTACATTACGAACGTGCGACAAAAAAATCACAAATGATATGGGTTAAGAGAAAATGCTTTCTAGACTCTTTTCATTCAATAATAATCAATCACTATTGCCCCGAAGGCTTACAACTTGTTAAATAGGTAGAAAAACCCTAACTCTAATTGATTCGCCTCAAAACGGACACCAAATCAATTAATAACGAAAATTATAAAAAATGAAAAATTCTGGAATAATAGCAAAACTAGAAAACAGAGAAATTCTAAGACTTCTCCCAAAAGAACAATTTAATTCGGATTTTCCTTACCCAAGTTATTAGCAAGTCAAATATTTCATTAAACGGAAAATTTGGGCTTCTGGAGGCCTAAACGGCCTTAAACGGCTAAAAAACACGCGGCACATGGCCTAAGACCATGTGTATTGACCGTTGGGCCGTTTCGGATCGAACCCATAATGGCCCGTCGCATAATTCCGCAGTTGAATAATTACGATTTTGCCATCCTAGGTTTAAAATGTCATTAGCATTGCTATTAACCAAAACCAGTACACAACTGGCAAGTCCGTTATCCATGTAGGCGAATTCCATCCACTGGTTGACGGCAAGGTTGACATTGAACTGGGTTACAAATTGGAAGGACGAAATTGACACAAAAAATTTTACAAGGACGAAAATAAAACCGACTCTATTTTGTTAGGGTCATTTAAGTATTTAAGCAAAAAAAAAAAAAAAAAAAGGAAGAAAGAGATGCTCGTAATAAGTTGCTGCCATTGATTCTTTGAATACGTTTAATCTGTATTCATTGAAAAATGCTCTCATTGAGTTAACCTTGAAATTTTGAGGATTCGAGTCTTATTGGTCATTTGTAAATCGAATTAGTTTTGGGTAGATATAATATGAGGGGAAATATGATAAAATAAAGAATATAGATAGAGGGGGAATATGATATAAATGGTTTGTTTGAGTAATTTATAAAAAAACCCCCGGATATATATCCTTGGTTTGTTTTGAGGTGGATATGAGTAGGTGGATATAGAATTAAAAGAGGACGGTAATTAAGAGAGGCGGATATGAGAGCAGATATAATAACACCGGCCACCTCTTCCCCCATCCTTATTATATACGCGGAATATTATGACCGTGATCTATGTTCGGGTGGCAAACACAAGATATAAGTGCTTCACATATACTATTTGGGTGATAACATATCCACCTCTTATATCTCGTCGGCAAATGGGCTGTTAGATATGTTAATGGTGAATGTGGATTGAAGTTTAATTGTATCAATAATAAACTTCTCTAAAGTTGCTTTTTTAAGAGAATTATATTTTGAGTCTCCAAAATGGAGAGAATCGTTGGAAGATTGGTCGGAGATACTAAAAAAAAATTTAGGCAACCATAAGGTAGCAAAAAAAGAGGCTTAGGACCCGTGATGGGACAATAGGATGGAAAATATAGTTTCGTAGGTTGTATGAGCCGGGTGTTTGGGAGCATATTGTTTTGCATTTTGCAATTTATATTTTGGATTTTTTAAGTTAGAATGTACATATATGTGCTTAATATATTTTGCAAAAGGAATAGTTCTTTACATATGTGTGAGTAGTCTTTTGGTTAAGTCTTGGGTTAATCTATCCTAATGATTTAGGATGTTATTTAGTTCTCGAACCCTCAGGCTCAAAAGCATAGTTTTCAGTATTGGATTAACCTAGCCATTTTTGGTCAAGACTAAGGGTGTTAACTTCTTGGCATGTCGTTTAGCCAAGCGGTCTTGGCACGCGGCATGCCTAGAGCTCGTGGCCTCCTACGTGTTCGATTCATTAGTAAAACAGTTGGTTTGACTCTAACAAATCACATCTTTCGATAAACGTAGTCGTTAAAGATAAATTTTCCGAGCGTGAGTGTGCGGTCATGACTCTCGCTTGAGTTATATTGAGAACCGGTAACAGCCTTAGTCACAGGATTTAAGATTCCTAGACTTGCCTCTCTTAGTTTATTAAACTCTTTTCTAGTGTTTTCGCCTTAGTATTTCCACTTTCAAAGCAAAACCAAAGTACGTTGGTCGTCTTAAACGCCGAAATCCATTACATAATACTTACTCCCGATCAAGTTATATGAAATTCTCTGTGGGTACGATCCCGGTTTTACCGATTATTATGTTATCGACGATCTAGACCTATGCTTGGGGTTTTTAACCTTATCTAAAGGCAAAGTTATTGGCTAAGCAACAATGGTACGTGAGCTTCGACGAAGTGTCCGTACTACATAGCCAGCGGTTATGAATGAATACCCTCCATGATGTGAGAATTATGGCACATATTTCATTCCAGCGATCTCAAGTGTATTGATTCTTAGCATCAATTAAGTGTCTCTATTTGGCTATAAATTGGTCAATCATGTTTCAGAGTTCTACACCAATTTCTTATTCCATACACCAAAGTTCCGAGTTTCGATCTTTGTGTGAGAGAGAGACAGAAGCAAGTTCAAGGCTGCTTACAGTGGTTTTGTGGGTAGTGGTCCTAGCCGGATAAATCTTGGGAGACGATGCCGGTTCAATCTTTACACCTTTCAGTATTTGGCGAATCTATTTTTAGGATATTGTGTGCAACATAGGTTTAGGTTTGTATTTTTGGATCGATTTTGTTTTGTCATTTCATTTACAGTTTATACACGGTTCGTACATGTAATCTGTATCTTTCAGTTTGTACATAATGGAATTGTTCTCTGGATTTGCCAATTACTTTGTATTTTTTCTCAACAGTGGCATTGAGAAGATCACTAATTCAAAAAATCAAGCTGATCTGTTGGGTTTTTTTGCTATGTGAAAATAGCTGTTGGAAAAAGAAAAGAAAGAAAATGCTGGTTAGTTGTGTATTTAATGGCATTAGTTTGCATAGAAAGTGTGGATGGTTCGGTGGAGTTAATTGGCTTTAGGTGGTGCAATTCTCCAAGTCTCATAAACAATTGTTGAGCTTGGTTCTAGAGAGTTCTCGGCAGTGGAAGAGTTTCTTGTGCTAGTGCCAATGCTATGTGTATTTAAAGAGGTGCATGTGTGGTAAGGGTGTGTGCTGTGTGAGTTAAAAGGAGATGGCAGTCCATTTGGGGCTGCCCGCTACGCTGGCCGGAGGTGGGAGGAGAGTAATGTGAGAAAAAAGAGAGATATTGGTCATGGGGTGAGTGAAAAACATAGTGTGAGCCAAGTATTAGGAGTTCAAGAGAGGATTTTTCATCTCACAATTGTAATTGTCTATTTTTCGTATAGTGGAATATCTCTCCCACCCGTGGATGTACCCAGGTTTAGAGAACCACGTATTTTCTTGTGCACGTGATTGTTTTTCTTGTTACACTTCCATTGCGGGTGGGATTTGAAAATAATCCTAACAAGTGGTATTAGAGCTAATGGTTGGCAATCTTGGGAGAAGTTAACGGTTGCCGATCTGGATTGTGGTTAGCGTTGGCACTGTGAAAGCATGTGATGACATACGTACACGAGAAAAAAAAAAAGTGGAACAAAATGGGGCTACTGTGCTTGTTTTTTGGGTTGTGATTTGGTTTGCCAAATTTAGGAAGGTGGCAAAGGAAAAAGGTGCAGGAACCTCAGAGGTGAGGTGTGGGGCAGATTTTACCGGCAAGGAGAAATGGGCACGCAGGAGCGCTCAGGCGGGGAGGCGCAAAACAAATGAGCCGCTGCTATGGAGCACAGAAAGGACATTGAAGGGAATGACACCGGCACTGTGAATGCATGGTGGTGGCATTGGAAGTGGTGCTGGCCCTAAGAGTGTGCAGGTGAATAGGTAAGCCGCGGATGACTATACGTTCACTTGAATGCTCCGGTTCAGATTCGTGGCGGCGTAGATACCTTGGGAGCTAGGTATGGATCTCTCGGTTGAGTTCGACTACGAGAGATGAAGTCACAATAGACACCCAGTGAGGGGGTGCAAGGTGCTCGAGTAAGGGGGTGCATTTTCACATGAGCAAAAAGGTGGTGTTTGTTGGGTATTTTGCTATGTGGGAAAAGCTGTTGGAAAAAGAAAAGAAAGAAAATGCTGGTTAGTTGTGTATTTAATGGCATTAGTTTGTATCCCAACATGATCAACCATCCATATCCTCATAATGGAATCGCATTTAGCTTATAAGAACGAAGGATCTAAATTGAGAAAAACGATACGATTTGGCCTATTTTAGATAAGTTTTGCTGACCTGATCCAATCATTCTCGGATAGAATCACAATTAGCTTTTCTTGGGGAAATTGATGCTTGAAAGTTGAAACTAACTCGCTATCCCACTCTCCGTTGCTGATCTGGATTTCAGGAAATTTGTAGTGGTATCCTTTCTGTTGGTGACCCTGGCAGCAGGAGTCTATAGTCTGTAACTTGTTTTTGTTGCTACCGTGGTTTCCAGAATTATGATAAAGATTTAGTTTAGAGGAACAGGGGTGAAGTTTTTCTTATTCTCTTGGACATGATAATGTGAGTAATGATAGAGTGTTGATATCCATGTTGAAATTGTGGTCTCCTTTTTTATCAGGATGTTCTTTTAAGACAAGATTCGGTGCTAAGAGTAATGGATTTAGGGTCTTCCTCAGCTGCAGCTTTTGCATCTCAAGTCTCATCTCATCATCATGCTCATTTTTTCAAATGACATTATGCTTTTTTATTTTCACTTTCCTTGAACCTGTATGACCTATGATTCACAATGCTATTTACAGTAATTACAAAGAAAAATCTGCAAAATATTGCCAAGAATGCAGTTCCAAAGTTCTGCATTTGCGAGCATTTGACACATTCCCTATGGATACTGAGCTGCCAGTGCAACATTCTATTATCTGTACACTTACTTCAATACTTCATACATATACATAGAAATACACACACACGCGCGCACACACACACACATAGATACATTTTTGAATTCTATTGGTTTCTTCTATGATTTACATGTTTTGCTTTGAACAAGCAACATAGCACATAAATGTTATGGTGGGACCTGTATATGGTTGGGGAGGATAGACCAAACATGATTCTGAAGCTTCCTTTATGGACAAAGTGCTAGGTAACATGGTCTAGCACCGAACCAACTGGTTGATAGAAAGCAGGAACATTTACTTTGTTTCAAGACTAATGCTTTGACTTCTTGACCCTATCGAGACCCTCTTATTAGACTCATCACCCAGAACGAAAAAAATATTAACAAGGCTAAACTAATAACTGGTTAGCCAAAAAGAGAGCCCAGCTAGTCATCTAGTGAAGGTTCTTCTGGGTTCAGAGCTGCTGGTTTGTCTCTTAATTTGCTGTTGTTCTTTAGTGGTTTGGATATATGGTTCTGTGACCAACCTTTGGCTACATAAAATTGATCTTATGCTGTTTTTCCTCGTCCTGCAGGCAGCCACATTGATCAGGACTATTGACTGTAATGAAATTATTAGGGGTCTGGTTTTGAACTTTCATAAAATTGTTCTGTAATGCAGTAGACCAGGGAAAAAAATACTCCTACTTGTCAAGTTTGGTTCCTGTAAAGCTAAGGTGGTGTTTGGTAAGTTTTTGCATTTCATTTTCGGTTTTGTTATTTGGAAATCTGAAAGCTGTAATCAAAACATGTTTGGTAACTGTTTTGGTTTCCAAGAAAAGGTACTAATCTAGAAATTTTCAAATTTTGTTGCAACATAACCAAGTGGTACTTTCAGAATAAATTTTCATTCTCTCACCACCTCCAACCATACTCATCTCTGATCAAGCACCACATTGAAAGACCATCTATGGACTATGGCCAACGCTGACCACCCCCCTCGGTCCACCACCTCAATCTATCGGCTATCTACTCATGACGATACCGAATCATCATTATTTTGTCATGTACAAATTCTAAAGTTCTACTGCTACATTATCTCTACTTTGTCATTATGTTTGGAATCGGAACAGTTGAAAACTCAGAAATCAAAGACTGGTTAAATCAGGGTTAACTTGATTTCCATGCTCTATATGCACTGGCTCACGCTGCAACCCTCTCGCTTTTGCATGCATTCCTATGCAATGAATAAAATATTTTAATAGTAAAAATGTGTCAAAAAGTCAGAGATAAAAACAGCCCAATGATATCTTCTTCTTTTTTTTAATAATAAAATCAAAGGCAGACTATTAAGCAAATGGAAAGTCTCATTGCCGTACAATGTAGTAATTGGGTTTGGTCTAATAAATCGTACTTGGATTGTACCGGTGTTTTAGTCATATGGTGGAGTATTATCTTAATCTTGTTATTCTTAACTTTATTCTGGTGATGGGCCACATGATGTGGACTTATCTTTGACCCTTCCCTTTATTCCCCCCCCATTTAAGGGGTTGTTCGGATAAATAAGCCAAAGTGGCTTATTTTTTGTCCTTATTCAAATTTTTTTTGTATTACTTGGCTTATTGTCAATTTTTTGAGGATTATTGCATCTTCATGACAAGAGGAATCTAAAAAGTAAAATTTTTTGACCGAAATCCAATTTTTTATTTTTTTTGAATAAAGACGAAACAAGTGGCTTATTTTCATTTTTTGTGGCTTTATTTGGCTTATTTTTGGAGGGAAAGCCAGTGGCTTTTCAAGCCGAACAAGCCCAAGTAAAAGTTAAAACCAATAATAACCGCACTTTTTACTATAAAGGAAGGAATATGCCGGTCTAGATAAATTTTGTACCAGCTGTACGTACCAATTCGATATAGTGGATGTCTTGCTGTTCAATACTATGTAATTGTATTCTCCGGCTGATTAAAAATTAGAGTACAAATAAATCGATTCAAGAACGGATTATAATTGAAATAGTCTAATAATATGAACTCAACTCTCATCCAGTTTATTCACATCCCAATCCAGTTATCTTTTGATGATTTGTGAGCTCATCTTATGCTCAAAACAATGATCCTAACCGTTGATTTTGAAAATTCCCTTGGAACATCAATCGGCTAAAAGGTCACTTTGATCGAGAATCGATAACTGAATGAACAAAATAGAATTGTTGAAAAAATTATTAAGTGTTAAAGTTTAAAGTCATATCGATTCTCTAGTTCTAAACATACAAAAGTAGGTGGTTTGTCATTTTCCTATATCTGTTCAAAAAAATTGCTGATTTCGGGTGAGATTGTTATTCTGAGAGAGATCTCGAGATCAACTGTTTAGAATCATTGTTTTAGGCTCACGATGTCCACCCATTATCAAAATTGGACGGGACTAGATGTTATTGGACGGGAGCTCAATCTGCTCTGGCTAATATCAGTAGCTCAAGTTCCTAGAACTTTGTTCAACAATGTTATCTCTATTTAATAAAACACAAGGGTGTAGGGACCACACAAACACAAGTTGAAGAAATTGTTGAGATTCATTTGATCCAAGGGCTGATGTGTGCTATCCAACTCTTTTAAGTAAACACTCACACTCTTACAAATATATTACAAAATGCCATCAAATGGTGGATAGTGCCGTAGGTACGGGCAAATACTAGTACTCCATAAAGGAAGACCACATTTTCTATTCTGAGCGTAATAAAGTTTCTCAAATCAACTCTTCAAACACAAACTCAAGTGTGGAGGTTTTTTTGTTTTTTCTTAACAAATGTACATTTAGAATTTCTGTTTTCAAATACGAACAAAGAAAAACAGTTCAAAAAAAAGTACCATCAAAGAAAACATTAATTAATTTAACAGCTAATGCCTACATGAGACATAAGAAGTAGACAAAAAGCTTGAATAAATAAGTAAGAAGTACAGATTTGTACTAGATGCTCATTACTCAAGAAGTTTCGTCCCAAATGAGATTACAAGAAGAAACACGTAAACCAATGACGGTGTTATCCGCATTAGTATTAACTAGGGGAGTTCAATCTTTAAACTTACTAGTGGAAACAATTCTGCACCTGTTCTCCACATGCCCTTTACCACAACAGGTCTGGTCTTTGTTTCCTTTTAATACGGGCTTGGTTGATGCTAGTTACAATTCATTTGTTGATTTGTGGGATGCTTATGAAGCTCGTTGGCAGAATGTTTCGAATAAGAACTGGCGTTGTTCTCTTATAGCAGTTGTGATGTGGTATATTTGGAAAAATTGGAATGGTGCTGTGTTTGAACAAAAAATTTTGCTACCTTAGTTCTAGGGCAGCAGGTTCTTGGATGAATACTTAGCAGCAAACCAATCAGTGGGAGAAACTCGGGGTACGAGGGAGGAGGATTCTAAGCAAAGGCCGAGTACTGATTTTGATAAAATTAATATGGATGGAGGATGGGGCAAAGTTTTCTGGGAAAGGTGCATACAGTGTGGTTATCAGATATGCGAATGGAATGTTCATGGCTGCTGCATCTAGATGCTTGCCTTGGCCGGTGTAGAAGCCCAGAAATCGTAGAGGCTATGGCAGTTCGTCGTGGAGTCCAAATGGGGCTTCAACTAGGGCTAAATGCAGTTATGGTGGACAGTGATTCTAAGGCAGTCATTGACATGATAAATGAGCATACAATAGTCAGCCAAAGCATGAATTCTATCATCCATGATGTTAAGGTTTTGAGCAATGATTTTCAAGGTTGTATGTTTTTGTTTGCTCGTCGATCTTCTAATTCGGTAGCGCATACTTTGGCTAGTAAAGGTTTAGGTGGGTTGGATTGTAGTCTTTGGATTGAATCCTCTCCTGGTTGGATTCTTGATCCCTTGCCTAGGGATGGAGATTCCTCATGATGTATTTGGTTTGTGATTTATAATACCATCTGTTTTTGTCTTTAAAAAAAAAAAAAAATCTCTAAACTCTCAAGATTGTGCAATTTATTAGATTAACGATGAGTTCCTTGATTAGAATGATAGTACGTAGTTGGCTATTCTATTGTATTACTAGCATTTATCTGACATAGACCTAAAGGAAAAGTACCTAACCCAGATGGATTTAACCTACTAAGGTTTGGAGTATCAAATTTTGGTCATTGATTTGGTTTCATCACTTAAATTCTGATGAAGCGACATAGTTGATTAAGTTGGTCGACAAAGGCCTCCTTTGTGAACTGGTGGGAGGGAGCAATCGTATCTCAGCCACCAATATGGATCGCTCATCTGAAATTCAAATTCGTTATTAATTTTTAATAGCGAAAATTTACCCGGTTGTGACTCACACTAGTAAAAAGAATGTTTTAGCAAATTTCTCATAAATAAAGATATCGGTGGCCGAGATTGAGCGGACTGCTCTATCCGTACTTCAATCAAATAAGCCAAATCCATCTGTAAATAATGTATTTATGAATGAAAAGCTTTTCAAACAGGCAAGACCTCAAGAACCATGAAAAACAAGTAGACAGGCCGATTTGAGGAATGAAACCGAGATACCACTAGTAGATGGCACCAATTTGTTTCTAAATATCCACTATTTCGCAACCCAAAAAAAGAATACAAACTCAAAACTCATCTAGTGAAGGGTTTTCTCAAAAGCGGGCTACTATGCCCATCTCACAACAGCATACAGTTATGTCATTCTTACCGTCCAAAAGTGTTTTGGATGGTCCTGCTATTTATTACCGCTAATAGTATTCTATAATTGGTTATAAAATTACTCTTCTCCAGACCATTAATTGCCGAAACGAATGGTAAAAATGACACAGCTACACGCTGCTGTGAGATAGACACAACAACCATTAATTTGTAGTAATAAGTTATTCCCAAGTTTCTCTGCCGCTATTTCAATTACCTTTATTAATAGTACTCATAGTCAAATAGCAAATATATTCTCATTATTGTGTGTTTTTTTTTTTCCTGATAAGCAATTCTCATTATTGTGTTATTTACCTGAAAAGTTTTGCTCCTACATCATCTCTGCTTCTTCGTAAGGTTTTCCATGATAATGTCTTTTAAAACCACAAAAAGTCGACAAAGGGTACGTCATAGTTATAGTTGCATTACTTATATTTTTTATTCAATTTGAACTCCTTCGAATCTCTATTATGATTTTCTTTTTTATTTCGTCTTTCACATATCTTCAGGGTGGGGATGACCAAAATAGAAAAGAGAGAACTTTGAAGTGGAAGACACTAATGGGTTGAATCAAGGTTTTAATTAGGATTGTGATTTTGGCACTCCAAAATTTGATAAAGGGGCTCCAAAATTGAACTGTGTTGATATACAAAACGACGTCGTTTTAGAGCCCCTCCATCAATATTTGGAGTGCTAAAATCAATTTCCTTTTAATTAATATCGATTGTTGTGTATTATAGCGATTGACGGTTTACATGTAAAGTGATTTTTATTTTGATACTAATAATAAGTGTCTATATATCAATGGCAATGTCTGAAATAGACATACACCGATATTGATCTTTACCCATGATGAATACTTGGCACACACCATCCAGATTTAATGCGAGCGAAGTCATCTTCAAGTGTTGATGGTAGCAAGGCAGTGCGCTGGTTTTCTAGCAAGAAACAAAGTTATTAAATACACTGGTGCTTAATGGAATAAAAAAACACTAATTTTACTTACCATGTGGGGGTGGAGTTCTTCCCAATTTGGATGGAATAGTAATGTCCAATCATACCAAATCTTTATATCATTCTCAATGATGAGAACATCATTAAAAAGCCATCGACGCTCACACGAAAGAATTAGTTTACAGTTTTGCTGAAGACTATGGCTGCATAGAAATTATCCGAACCATCTTGCAACACATCATCCACAACTTGGATACGCCAAGCTAGCTCTTGATCCATGCCTAACTAAAATCCAAATGATTGCGCCCATAAGTTGGAAATGATGCCGACATCCAACTAGTAATAACTACGTAACACAAGAAATACCATGAAGAGCAAGTGATGAAATTAAACTGTAGCTAAACTAAAAGATTAAGTACAACAAATATAAAATTAAACCAAACCATTGAGGCATGTAAATCAAGCTCCCAAATGCGTTAAGTACCAGTAACAGCCAACGCCTACAAGAAATCAAAAACCAAACATATAAAGTGACCAGCTAAGAGCAACTCGAATAATACAAGGAAACAACAAGATATGTTTATTTAATTCCTAACAAACAGGCTACACAAAGTAAACCCAGAGTTTCATTTTCTCTATTAACATGAGAGGAGATTTTTATTTTCCTCACTTGAAAACAAATAAACAACTACAAGCATCAAAGACATACCCACGGTGGTTAAAACAAAAGCAAATGACTGTTTGTGAAAATGTTGGAGGGGCACATGACAAGAATAAAATGGAAGCAGCTAGTAGTGTCAGAAAAATCATGAACACATCAAGATAAAATGAAAGTCTGAAACTATAGGAGAATGTGGAATGTAGAAGCTAAGTTTATAGAGTGATAAATATGCTCACATCCCAAAGACAAATAATGAATCCATCAAATTGCTGAAATATCATCTCGTCAAAATATCTTTTGGCAAGTATTCACCTGAAAAATATGCAACATAATGGCAAATAAGAAACAAAGAGAGAAAGAGAATGGGTAAGAAGCGAAGGCTTGACATCAAAAAGAAGAAGTCAAATTTACTCATGACAATTGCCCAGTCAGGTTGATCGATGTGAGCAAGTACCGCATGCCTCCTTGATATAGGATATGGCCTTAGCGACCTGCAGAATAGTATCACGAATTGGATATTCCTGGGAGAAAAACTAATTTTATTTACATGCCAGAGCAATGAACTGTAAAGCAACAACAACAAAAAAAAACAATTACCCATCTTCAAATTCTAACATATCAAGCACATTGTACTGCCATGTGTGACCAAGTCCACAAAAATGGTAATCAATGTTTCCTTCCCATACAACCACCAAAAGAACAAATAAATACCAACGAAAAGTTTCCCCATCTGACAAATCGACCATGAAATACATTATATATATTAAAATAAAAATTTAAACAATAAATTACCCCGTCCAGTCAAAATGGGGAAGTTTAAGTGTTCGAGCCAGTCCTTTCTTTAAGCAATATAACCAGCCATCACTTGGTGAGGCTGAATTTTTTTCACCAGGAGCACCAAGCTCAAGTGCAAATAACTTTTCCTTCAAATGAATTGACCTATGAGTGCTCCAATATGACTTGAAACAGTTGTGGGTGCTGGTAAGAAATAGCACTTTATAAATACAAATTCTCTGAAGATGAAAAGCAGCTGGAAAATACACATACAAGTCGGAAAATCCAAAAAAAAAAAACCGATATTCAGTTAACCCATCAAACTCAAAAAGCCTATCTCACTACATCTATACCTGCATATTTTCCCTTGGGCTATTGCTTTTGTGGTAGTCAGCAGCAATCAAAACTACATTCACAGAATCCCGATAGTGGTTACAAACCAGAAAGCAACTCCTTCCCAAGGAAGCTTCAATTCCACACACTGGGGGCACCTGAAAACATAGGAAGCGATAAGCAGTGCACCAACCATTACTAAACATCCAATGAACCTGACTTTTTTTCTCTGAAAGAAAACAAATACAAAACCAAAGCTATATAAATGAACCTTCAGTTCAGTTAGGCCAGCCCGTAATCCTTAGTCGACATGGTATAAAAAAGATGCACGAGACATATATAGGCACATGAGCACAAAGTGGATTCCCATAGAGTGCTGGTGTTCTATGTACCGAAAACGATAACCCCGATTCTGAGAAATTCTCAAAACCAAAATTGCTTACGCCTCAACCTCGCCTTTGAATATAAGGTTGGAAAATCCCAAGCGTAGGGTTAGATCGTCGATAGCATAATAAACCTGTAAGACCGAGATCATACCATTGGGAATCAGAGATAGCTTAATTGGATTGTAGGTTTTATAGGACGGATTTCGGCGTTAAAGACGGCCAACTTGGTTTTGCTTTAAAAAGTGGAAGACTATAGTAAAAAGACTAGATAAGAGGTTTAAACTTAGTTAAAACAAGCGGCAAGGTCTAGGGGATCAAAATGCCCGCTGACTTAGTCGATTTAACCGTTTCTTTCTAACAACTCCAAGCCAAGACGTAGACAATCTTAACCCGAAGCACTCAACGTTAAAAGCAGAGCATAATCATGGCATTAACTCGGAAATGACTTAATCTCGTTTAGAATACATTTTACTCAAACGTCGGGAGCACTAAAAGCCCCAAGCCCTGTGTGCAAGCCGAAGATTAAAACTCTAGGCAACACACGATCAAAGAAGGTACTAGCCCTTTGGTTTGGCCGAAAATTAGAGATTAAGCCTTCTCCTTACTAAGGCATTGATCAAGTCATAGAAAAATCATTAAAACAACTAGGCCATGGGAAAGATATCACCCCATGTCCAACCCTAAGTGACTACTCAACCATTAAGCAAGAGTAAAGCATGCTAGGAATTGAGATATTAGATTTAACCGATAAATACAGAAATAAACTTAATATTAATAAGGATCTAGTCAATAGCTACAACTTTAATGAACGGAAACATAACAAACAATAAAGACTTACTTGAGTTCTTGAGGAAATTAGCTAAAAAGCTTGGAAAGCATTAATGGAGTTTTTGCTAGGAAAGTGAAAGACTTAAAGCTAGGTAGGTGAGAGATAATTATGTGAAAGAGAGAGCCTTACATAGACATGGGATTCTCTCTCATCATATATCACAAAATATCCCAAAAACTTGCCAAAACATGCGATTGGAAGACCAAACAAAATCCAAATGACTTGGAACTTTACGGGGAGCTCCGTGATCATAAGAATGAGCTGTTGTATGGCTGGATTGAAAAATCTCGTTCACAAAGTACGAGAATAAAGTACTGTCGGTTTCAAAAATTGCAGTGCGCGCAAAAATATCCAACAGGCTCTATTTCGCATGAAACTTGTCTAGACACCTTAGAATACTTTATATCACTGAGTACAATGTTTGGTGAGGTCTCAAGAAGATTAGGCTTGATCAAGATTTTTGGAGATTAATCAGGTATTTTACCAGTAGCAGGTAAAAGTCTGGTGACGATTCAATGGTGAAACGTCCTCGGATTGTGACGAAACTTGTCATGTCACTTAAAAATGATGAAATAAGCACATCTAACGGTGCCGATAGTGATTTAGATGTTTTGAAGTATATGTTAGTTTTGTTCCGTTTAATCTTTGTAATTGTTTATAAAGATTAATAAAATCTTTTTGCTTAGCAATAAAAAAGTATATGTTGGTTTTTCGGCCCAGATAAGGGTTACTGGGACTCACTTCCTGACTGTTGGCCGGAGAGGCTAGGGGACTATTCTAGTCTAGAAATGTCATGCCTCACCGCTAGATTATGCACATGTAGATGTTTCAGGATACTTATCATATTAAATGACCATTTGACTATTCGTGAGAAAGCTGGTTTATTCGACATCATTTTGTACCTATTTGGAAGCTTCGCACTCTTCTTTGGGATCAACCACGTTAGCATGTTGAAGGAATTGGTGAAATAAAGGGTGGGACAAATTCTGGTGTTCATACATCCATTTCTCACTTTAGGTCCTTTGAATCTTTGTAATTTGTTTTTAAACATTAATAAAATTCTTTTTCTTTCCTCTTCAAAAAAAGTTTGCATGTGACCCAAATTTAAGTTGTTTTGTAGGCGGTGGATAGATTTTAATAGGGAAAATGTTTATTGATAGTTTCATGTGATCTAAATTTCAATTCTTTTAGCTCTTCAAAAAAAAAAAAAATTTTCAGTTGCTTTTTTTTTTGTTTTTTAAAATTGTGACAATGCGGCATGAGTAACAAACCGAAGACAAGAATAAACCAGTCAAACTGAACCAAACCGACTATTAATACGTGGTTTGCATTGGTTTGTAAAAAGTCCAAGCCAAAATATCCGGTTTGATTTGAACAAATGCCCCAAACGGACCACATCGAACTGCTAACACTCTTTGTCATTATTGTACATTGTTTTAAGACTACTTTGTCGAAAAAGTATTCAATGCCCATGGGGCAGCTCCACATGATGATCCAAGCCTCTCGTTCACAACACAGCTATGTGGGCCAAGAACTAATGTATATGAGTTGCACATAAATGTGACACAAGAGAAGTACCGTGCTACATACACAAGGTTTACCTTGATATATATCTATATATATATATATATATATATATATATATATATATTAACTACAAAAAGTCATAAAGAAAAGAAAGTAGTAGTTATGGTTGCATCATATATATTCCCTCTATCCTAAACTTCTATCCATTTTCTTTATTTATAATATTTTTTACGTGTGATGTGGATCTTTTTGATAGATCTTTATTAGTTTTATTGAAAAAGGTTCTAAAATTTAAAAAAACAAATGGCCTTATAAATTGTGAAATATAGGTAATTTTTTAAGTTATATATGACTGTCAAAATGGGACGACCAACTTGGGATGGAGAATGGAGATGAGTAATATCTTAAACAATTTGAACTCTTTAGGATTTCTATTGTGATTTTGTTTTTGCTTCTTTGTTATTTTTTTTTTTTTCACTTTCTTTACGACAAGGGTGATCACAAGATTCACAACAGAGCCGGAAAGTTATTGAAATTGAAGAGTTCAATTAACGGTTGGATAAGGACGTTCTAAACCCGATCGTGTGTACTGTATAGCAGACATGATTTGAAATTTCTAAGCAATAATTATCTACAAATCGGTCAATAATGTGTGAAAATAGACGGATGATCGATATCTATGTGTATCGATCCTCTAACCCTTTATGGGCTTTTTTTTCTGGCGGACGCGTTCCCAGTGGTCATTGTAGAGAGTAAATATTTTAACTACTAGTTTTCTAGCATCAAAAACTTGAATCATGTCCAAAAAAAAAACTTGAAAAGAAGTAGACAACAATAACTACTATAATAATACTCTCCATCATTAGAAACATTAATTAATAATTCAAAGCGCCCCCGGTAGACAAATTCATTTTGAGAATAATATATAATAAGATAGAATCTACAAATAAGAACTTGATCGATCGCGATCGGTGTCATTACCGTACAATTTTCAAAATTTCTGTCCAGTAATAAATATGTTGGTTTAGGTCAATCCGTACGTAGATTATACTGGTGTTTCAATCACATGGTGGAATGCCATCTTGACTGCGTTTTCAGTTGAATAATAGTTTAATCTGGTGATCGATGGGCCAAGTGGTGTAGCTAGTGGCATTATCTAGCTTAACCCTTAATTTACGCTCTTCTCTCCCTATTTGAAAAACTAAACTCGATAGTCCAACTTCATTATTTTGTACTATAGGATAGGAGATAGGAATACCGGTCCGGATAATGTTTGTACTGGTACGAATTCGGTATTTTGCTGTACGATTCCCTATTTTATTGGCTCGTCAGTTGCTATCTCTCCTGATTAAAAATTAAGAAAGCTCGTGTTATGCGGAGATATATGGAGTACTATTGGATTCACAAAAGTAATTTAAACGTACCGGAGCTGAGATATATATTATGGAGTACAGTATTGGATTCACAAAAGTAATTAATTAGTTAGTTTAAACCGGAGCTGGTGATCTATCTTCCTACTCCCTAGACATTGCTTTTAATGCCATTTAAAGGCATGCCCATGCACATTACATATCCCATTTCTTGCCTTAAGCTCCTATATTAATTATTTTATTAACAAAGAAAAGATTCTAAGTTGGTTAGCTAACATGGTAATTAAAGTACACAACTTGTACGTTCGATCGGTAGAAAAGAGCAGAGGACCTTCTTCTGGTTTGGCTCAGTTGTCGATCTGTAGCTTTTCTTTCAAGTGTTAGGTCTAAGATCCAATTTCTATGGACAAGAGATTAGCGCTCATAATAACCTAACAAATACTAACATATATAGTACTGAGCTCGTTTCGTTTTTGCTCCTTAAAAAATAAGTACTTGTTTTCAAGCATAAAAATAGTAGGTAGCATAAAAATAGTAGGTTTATTGAAATAAAAAAAATATGCAATATGGGTCTTGTTTATTAGATTTCGATAAGATCTATCAAACCCTGCAAAAAAATTAAAAAACTTTATTTTTGTAAGTCTATTATTTTTAAGTTTGAAAATAGATCTTTATTTTTTAAGTACTTATTTGAAAAAATAGAACGGGGCCTAACAGTTTATCACCTAACCAAAAAAAAAAAAAAAAGGAAGTTCAGAGGGGCTTAAATGGGACCAGCAATGCGAGTTTGAGTTAATAACATTCAGGCTTTTAGGAATATGGATACGTTTTTTCCCCCAACCAATAGTAAGTGATTCCCCTCCTAGCTATTTCTCATTGCTTTATGTGGAAATTGGTTCCTGCGGTTAGCCTTAGGTGGATTAGTTTCATCTCGTTTAAGTGTGATCGAGGGTACCTCCTATGTTAATTGTCAAAAAAGAGAGAGTATAAGATAACACTGTCCAGTATTACTTGAGCACAAATGTGACCGTATTTCATAAGACTATAACGCCTATTTTGGCTTAATAAATTATTCTTTAATTCCAATTTTTGCGCATCTGTTGGTTATGCGTCACTTTTTCTTTTTCTTTTTTTTTTTCGAATTATTGATTTGTCTGAACGAGAATAATCTAAAGAATAAAAATTAATAACCCCAAAATAGATTAAGATTATTAAGCATGAATCTCCCCACAAGTTGTCTAAGAGTATCTCCAAGCCTTGCTCTTTTAATTGGGCCCTTACCAAATTCTAAGCAAAACCCCTCTAAACTTATTTCAATCCTCGAGTCAAACTCTTATCTGATAGAGCTTTACTCAAATTTTTTTATCAAATGAAGGGAGATTGAAATTTTTCCTCATATATATACTTGTAAGTTTGTTTTGCTCTTCACAATTTGCATGTCATGAATGAAATTTTTATTCAAATTTGTGCTTATATTTTGAGTTTGTCCATTGGAGTGCTTCATACCAAATGAATTGTTTGCTCAAATTTTTACTAAAATAGAGATGCGCGCTCTGAGAGACTGATCATATTCATGTGGTAACTAGTGGATATATATATATATATATATATATATATATCGGGGGCGGTTCCGGGGACCCTTAAAAAAACCTCTAAAAAAACCCCCTCAAGTTCCCGATTGAATTTTGATAATCCGAGTAGCTCAATGTAATCAGAACGTGATTTTAAGAGTACCCGCAAGAAATCAGCAAAAAAAATGACCGGAAAATGCTTCATCTGTATATATATATATATATAGTCCTCTTTTCCTAAGGACCACTTTAACTTAATAAAATAAAGACATTCCTTTCCCGACAGAATTTCAATGATCCAAGCCGCTCAATGTGTTCATAACGTGATTTTAAGGGTACACGCTAGAAATCAACAAAAAAAAAAGACTAGAAAAGTTTCATCTGAGCAGTTTTTGTTTATTTTTTATCGAACGATTCAAATAAAAACTGCTCGGATGAAGCCCTTCCCGGTCATTTTTTTTGTTGATTCCTCGCGGGTACACATTGAGCGGCTTGGATCATCGAAATTCGAACAGAAAATGGGAGAATTGGAAAGATCCTTATTTTAACTAAAATAAGGACTTCCTCATTTGAAAATGAGTGTTATATATATATATATATATATATATATAGAGTCCCCTTCTCCTAAGGACCATATTAACTTAATAAAATAAGGACCTACCTTTTTCGATAGAATTTCAATGATCCAAACCGCTCAATGTGTTTAGAACGTGAATTTTAGGGTACCCGCGAGAAATCAGCCCAAAAAAAATGAACGGAAAGGTTTGATCCGAGCAGTTTTTGTTTATTTTTTTATCGAACTGTTCAAATAAAAACTGCTTGGATAAAGCCCTTTCCGGTCATTTTTTTTGCTGATTCCTCACTAGTACTCTTAAAATCACGTTCTGATTATCGAAATTCAAACTGAAAATGGGAGAAATGGAGAGGTCTTCTCATTTGAAAATGATTGTATGTATGTATATGTGTGTGTATATATATATAAATCTTCAGGTAAAGACCTTAAAATGAAAACCTTATATGCGGACCTCTCATTTCTCGCATTTCCCGGTCAGATTTAGATGATCCGAGCCGCTCAATGTGTTCAGAATGTAATTTTAAAGGTATCCGCTAGAAATCAGCAAAACAAATGACCGAGTAGAGCTTGATTTGAGAAGTTTTTATTTGAACCGTTAGATAAAAATAAACAAAAATTGCTCGGATGAAGCTCTTCTCCGTTTTTTTTTTTGCTGATATCTTGCGAGTACCTTTAAAATCACGTTCTGAACACATTGAGCGGCTCAAATTATCGAAATTCTATCAGAAAAGGAAGGTCCGCATTTTATTAAAATAAGATAGTTCTTATAAGAAAGAGAATATATATATATATATATATATATATATATATATATATATATATATATATATATAATAGTTGCTAGTTGATAGACACAAAAACTAGTATGACATTCAACTAATGAAAATGATCACTATCATCAACTGATCATGGACAATGATACGCGCGTTTGTGTTGGCTTGGCACAGCCAGCGATCATACAATTATGGAGTATTATATTGATGCTAAAGTAGTGGGGGAACGTGCACACGGAATGAACACGGAGTTGTACTTTTAGTTGCAATTGGAGCGTGAACGAGTGAGTCACCCACCACCTTCCTCAGAAAAAAAAGATGCATGGGATTGCTCCACTTTTGACTCCAACTCAGAGAGAGAGAGAGAGAGAGAGAGAGAGAGTAGTATATATGCTTCGCAAGGCACCAACGTCCCTATCTTTCTCTCTCCTCCTAAAACAAAATCTGTACTTTCTTAAGATGCTATACCAATATGGAATCACTTAAAGCAAATTTTCGATAAAGCGATATATATATATATATATATATATATATATATATATACACACACACTACGTATACTACAAGAGCATGCATTATTCCATGAAAATGTATGTTAAACACAACAGAAATAATTAATGGAAACTAGTCCAGTTTTAATATATATAAAGAGGCCAGAGTGCTATTATGATTTTACGGGGGTTTTTTCGGGAAAATTCATACGTTCCTTTTTGATGAATTAATGAACTTCATTTCTTGTCTTTTAGCAAAATTTATGTTTAATTTTTTCACCAAGAAAGTAAATGGAGTGCCTTCTTCAAAAAGAGAGAGTGCAAAAATCGTTACTCATTATTTATCACCAGTATTGCAATTATTGACAGACATATGTGATAGGATATAGTTAAACTAGTATAGTAATATTCTTTATATATGTACATAAACTTTCGAATACAAAATCAATCCAGACCATCAAACTAAAAAGAGACAACGATAACAATTCATCAACATGAGACACTATTATTATTGAGCAGTTTAAAGGGATATACTATTATATGTTCAAAAAAACAGAAAGATTGATACTATTAACAAAAATATTATTACTATATTCTAATTAAGTCATTTGATTGGTAGGAGAACGGTCAAAATTAATGAAAAATCAAAAACTGTAAAAGAAAATTTGTATTAAGCAATAAAATAATAATAAATATGTGGATTATAATACAGGTAAATTTTTTTTTACAAAGCCCTCTTGCATATAAAATCGTCTTTTACTTCTTTCAAAAAACTAAGAAAACTTAAGTTGTCTCATAAAATTTTCACTTGTATTGTATGTTACAATTTTCTCTATTCTCTCTATCCTCCGTAGCAAGTTGTATACTACTCCCTCCGTTCCAAAAAGGAAGATAATTTTTGAAATTTGTGATATTTTTCATTGCTTATATCTTTCAATATATAATATTTTTTATGAATTTGAAAATTTTGTATAATAGAAAACTAATCGAGAATTAGCAAACAATATCCATATTACATATTTTTTGATATCAAAAATTGTTATCCAATTTGAGACGGAGGTAATATTATTTAGAATATCACATATCAACCTAGAAGAGTAATCATAGTGACTGCGAAATTCATACTAATTCTCATTGGGCGTAAAATGACCCCATGCTCCATTAATTATTGCAACAAGAAGAAATTAAAAAAAAAAAAAAAGTGCAATCGATTCCTTATTTTCCAGAACAATGTTTCTGACTTTTATTACTCGTATATTAGAATCTTCCCAACTACTCTAGAATAATCCTCCACTTTATTTGGTTTGTTTTTATATGTTTTGTTTTTTCTCTCTAGCCGTTCTTATCAGGGTAAGGTGCGTACTCCTTGGTCCACTCATAAGTACGGCAACACCTCCTCAAAACGGGAGAGAATATCTTTATTTCTATTTCCACATTAAAATACTCCCTATTAATTATTTTAATCTCCACTCCACCAAATAAAATTGTTTTTCTAATTGTCTGCTTGTTTATACTAGTAGTATTGTGTTTTGCGTAAACTGCACTGATATCCCCTATATTCTGCTGAAATATCCATGTCATCCCCTTCTTCTTCTTCTTTTGCTCAGCAAAAAAGATTTTACTGTATTAATCTTTGAAAAGAATTATAAAGATTAAACGGGTCTCTGACACATACACCGGCTAAGTATGTTGAATGAAATCAAGTGAGTAGAGGTGTGAGTGTTACTATCTGTGATGATGTAATTCTTTTTCGTCTAGTCAATAGATAGATGGGGGGACCTGCAACTGACCTTTGTGTTACTAAAAATCATACTGTAAAAAAGTGAGGGAGTATTTCAGAAAAGAATAGGGGCGACAGTGGTATTTGTATAGAATATCGGGTGTTTTGTGTAGTTTAATGTTTTATGGAGGTGGTGACGTTTTGTTGGAGGATATATAGATATGTTTTCGTACCGTTCCGGACTCGAATATGTCCTTCCTCACATACTTTCTCCACTGAATACAACTGGTCTCGCTTATGACCTCCCAAGACAGGCGTCTAGATTGACTTTTCTATGCCCAAGACTACCCCTACTTGTCTGCCTCCGTCCTTTCTGTCCTTTCTAGTACGGCTTCTATCATTGGGCCTTTCAAAGACCGAAATACCCCTCCCCATTGTCTTCTAATTAAAGACGGAGCACATTATTAATTGTACCTTATCATCACGCTTGAAAATTCGAGACTGACAAAGAATTTGTTTTGGTACCGGCCAAAATGCACCCATAAAAAAATCAATAATGATTCCCATACATACTTTTGTGCACATATTATGCACATACATTTTTGTGGGGCTCATATTGGGATCCCATAAAATGATCTGAATCGCTCATCTTTTTTAAAATATTTTTTGACGGGTTCCTGTAAAAAATCAGCTCCAACGGATATTGGTAAAAGCTTCATCAGAAATCGTAGGGCAAAACAAAATGATTTGCCCTACGATTTCTAATAAACCTCTTACCGATATCCGTTGGAGCTGATTTTTTACAGGAGCCCGTCAAAAAATATTTTAAAAAAAATGAGCGATTCAGATCATTTTGTGAGACTCCGATATGAGCCCCACAAAAATGTATGTGCATGATATGTGCACAAAGGTATGTGCAAGTAGCATTGTTGTAAAAAAATGGAGCCCAATTGAATAATTGCAAATGCTTTATTCAATTCAGGGGAATTAGGAATGGGTATGGCGCGCCGATGCATACACCTTTGGTTCAAATCTCATTCATTGCTATGAGATTTTTGTTAATTTAATTCAACGCTAACTCCTTTCAAATTGAAAACAAGGAAATTGCTTTAAATTAATTTTACAAGATAACTAGATCACAGTTTGTAATACTATTTTTCACATTAAAAATTGCTTTCTTGCTCCATGGTGTAGAAAGGATTGTAGGGTAACATTGACGCAAAATTCTATTTTGTTGTGCATGTATTAGCTACTTACCTTGAGACTATAAGGACTCACTACATTTTTTTTCTACTACCGCATGATACTTGAATTTAAATAAAAGTTTGGGTAAGATGGTGTGGGACTCAGAGTTGCTTGCTATAGGTATAAAGACCAAGAATTGCTGCCGTTCCGCTTAGATTTTTGGGATTTTTGTCTTTATTAAAAAAATATCCATGTTTGTTAGTTTTGAGCCTTAACTTTTGATGTTTTTTGATTCGATTCATCTTGTCGAAATGAACCAATAATCCACGAAAGTTTATCGCAAAATTAACAAACGCGATTTTTTTGAATAAAGACAAAAACAAAAAAATCCCTTAGCGCCACCTTAGAATTACCCCAAAGTCTTAGACGAAATGAAAGTTTTATGGACTCCGTTTGGTTTTGGCTCCCAAAACCAACCTCTTTCTTACATCATGAGTTTCAATAAAAAAAAATTTCCCCCTTATTACCCTAAAACCTCCATCAAAAATCATAACACAACCCATTGTTTTTGAAAAATTATTTCTGCATTTCCTTTTTTTGATTATGACATCCCATTTTTCATCTTTTAGTAAATTTTTTGTGTATATTTTCTCATTAAAAGACAAAAAAAAAAGTGTTATAATTAAAAAAAAGAAATATAGAAATCATTTCCCTTGTTCTTTCAAGGATTATATATCACAGTGATCAACTGGAACAGTCGAGTACAGTAGGTCAACTCTTTCCCCTCAATTATTCTGACACTGTATAAACCGAGAGGAACATGTACGGTATTGTTCACATATAGGTAGGTCATTTATGTCCGCATAAAAAGAGGTAGACCCCACCGTACCAAACTTCGGTAAAAAGCCAAAGGATAGTAGTGTAATTTGAACACCCTTCTTCCTCCCTCTGTTCTCACCTAAACCAACCCCGAAGGTGTAGTCTTTTTCTGGTACTCCAACAGTTACGGACTAGTACTACTTCTCATTTCTCCTCTCTCTCTCTCTCTCTCTCTCTCTCATAATTTCATTCGCCTCGCCACCCAAACAAACAAGATTCCCACAAACAAAAGATAAAACTCCCCATCCATAAATCTTCTTCAACCTTCAAATCCATTGTTGATCATCTCCCTCTCCGTCCATACCATTCCATGACCACAATGAAAAGGCAAAAATCATCATGCAACAACTTCGGCCTCCTCTCCGAGGAACTCATCCTCTCAATCCTCGACCGCCTCGACTCGAACCCACTCGACAAGAAATCATTCTCCCTCGTCTGCAAATCCTTCTACTCCGTCGAGTCCCACCACCGCACCACCCTCAAGCCCCTCCGCTCCGACCACCTCAAAAAGACCCTGACCCGGTACCCTTTCGTAACCCACCTCGATTTCTCCCTCTGCCCCCGCATCACCGACGCCTCCCTCTCCGCCGCCGCCTCCGCCTGCGGCGGAATGCTGAGGTCCGTCGACCTCTCGAGATCCAAGTTCTTCACCCACGTGGGTCTGTCGGGTCTCGTGACGAATTGCTCGAACTTGGTCCAGATTGACCTGTCCAACGCGACGGAGTTGAGGGATCCGGCCGCGGCCGCGATTGGGGAGGCCAAAAATCTGGAGCGGTTGTGCCTGGCAAGGTGCAAGGGGATTACGGATATGGGGATCGGGTGTATCGCCGTTGGGTGTAGGAAGTTGAGGTCGATTAACTTGAAGTGGTGTTTGGGGGTTGGTGATTTGGGTGTGGGTTTGATTGCTGTCAAGTGCAACGAGATCCGTAGCTTGGATCTCTCTTACTTGCCGGTAATTAAATTTTTCTATTACTCTTTTTATTCGATATGGTTTAAGACTGTTCTTTTTAATCCACCAAAGTCATTAGAATAGTTAGATCAACATCTTGGGGAAGCAATTGAACCTCCTGTCTCCTGGCACGTGGTTTGTTAGTGTTATGGTTTTTATTTGTAGTCTTAATAATAAGAAGTGAATTTATGGTTCTGATGGATTTATTGGACTCTCTTTTCATTCAACATGATTTGTTTGGTTGTCGGTTTTTGGACAAGATTTGGAAAAGAAACCCTTTTTAGAAGGCAAAATACATCTGACTCAAGTAGAACCATATAAAACTAATGAGTCTTTTAGTTTTTAGTTCCAAACACGGTTTGTTAAAAAAACTGTTCTGGAAACTACAATCAAACAGTTTTGGACCCAAAGTTGATGATTTGACTGGCTCTTATGTTTGGAGATCTGTACTTTTATTTGGGTATATGTTGTTTAATTGATTTGAGCAGGGTGTTGGTATTATATTGGTTTTTCATTAGTATGATTTTTGCAGTTTTTACGAGTCAACCAATGCTTTTCCTCGAAGTTTGAATTTAATTAGTGCATCTGAAAATGTTCTTTCATGATTGATGCGTTATGAATTAAATCTCTTCCATAAAAGCATGTTTAGTTTACAGGAAAGATCTATTCTTGTTGGACATTTGATAAACGAGATTCGTCTAAATGGAAGGATGATGTGCACATATCTGTCTAGGATTTTGAAAATAGATTTTTGTAAGCTTATGCGATGACGTGGGTCTTGCAAGGAATATGTGCCTTCAAATATAGCTTCATAATTTATGATGTAAAGGAAAAGTTGATTGAGTGCTTGCCTTATGAATTAAATCTTTTCTATCGTAGCATGTAGTTTATCGGGAAGGCTGTATTCATGTTGGATACCATGTAGTTGCGTAAATGTGACGCCTAGACACATAGAGAATATGTAGAGATGAAAACAGATTGTTATGCCTACGGATCGATAGTTATCTTTGCTTAGAATATATGCACTCATTCATGACTGCATCACTACAACAAAAAAGCGGGGGCTGATGTGTGTCTAATCGCTTCCTTTGTCTGTAACAAATAATAGCCAGTTTATTATGAAATACTCGCCATATGTTACATGCTTTGTGATTTTTTTTCTATTAATTGGGCAATTGATGATTTGAAAAAGTGTTTTATTTGATCTGGCAGCTCGATACGTTATTAAAATTATTTTGCATTTATAGTTGCAAAGATGGAGTTCTTATTTGTTCGATTAGTTATATCATGCTATGAGTCTATGACCTCTATTGTGTTGTAGAGGTAAATAAACTAGAAGTAGGATGCACATTACCAACTACTATAAGTTGATGGATATTCATGATAAGTTGGTGAACTGCATCTTCCTTGCTCCAGCATGTGTGATATTGTCACGACATACTTAAGCATGCTACATCTCTTTGCATTATGAGATCTGAAGTTATTTTCCTTGGCTTGTGAGGTGAACATTCAGTACCAATATGTAATTTTATTTTCCTGTTTTGCAATTCTGTTAGCTTCTTTAGCCCTTTCACAACCATCGTATGCTGATTGACTTAGAGCCCGTTCCAGAACGAAGAAAAAGTCCTTATTTTTTAAGAAGGCAATTTGAAACTAAAAAATTATGGGCTTATTGAAATCTAAAAATATGAAATATGGATCTTGTTTGAAAGATCTCATCGAGATCTTTCATACGATGCAAAAAAAATTAAAAAATTATTTTTCATTTATATTATTTTTGAGTTAAAAAATGTGAAATAAGCTGTTTATTTTTTAAGAAAGTTTTTGGAACGGGCCCTTAGTCATCAAGCGTAAAATAAACAAACATTTCTCATGGCAAGCTCAAAACAGTTGAATTCTGCAATGATTCAATTGTTAAGTGATGCTTAGATCTTTTATTCAACACATAACTGGATATTCACATGAAAACAAACTGTGCTATTCTATTCATTTTGGCATGTTCGTGTTGTAGGGGGCCAACTTCATGAATCTGATTCAATTGATTACTAAGATATAAGATTTATATTTAGTATTGTAAAACTCTTGCTTTTAGACTCTGAATCTCCATGCTCCTCCCGAATCTATCAAGGTGTTCTTGACTGAAATTATGTGGGTCTTCTTCTATATGTGGTTCATCTTTTTGTTCACGTCCATGCATGTGGCTAACATGTGTTACTGCTTGTATGTTCATAATAAACGTGGCTTGATCCTTATCTCATTTTCCTCTTTTGCAGATCACCAATAAATGCCTACCATCAATCTTGAAACTACAATACCTTGAAAATCTGGTTCTGGAGGGATGCTTTGGTATTGATGATGACAGCCTTGCAGTCCTCAAACAAGGGTGCAAATCATTAGAGGTACCTATCAATGGATAGATAATAGAACTTATGATTTATGAAGTACACTTTTTGATATGTTTTAAAAGACAATTTCATGATTTATGCTGTTGTTATTTCTGCCATTGCAATTGAATTTACATTTGTCTGAAGTAGCTGTCATTTGATCACTAATTCGTGAACTTATTTCTTTTTCAACAGACCCTTGATATGTCAAGTTGTCAAAATGTTAGTCATGTGGGCCTGTCTTCACTAACAAGTGGTACTGGATGTCTACGGCAACTTACATTAGCATACGGCTCTCCTGTAAGTCCTTTAACTCCTTTGCCTCTGAATACTTGGGGTTACCCCTTGTTTTGTTTTGCTTTCAAACTTGGGGCTCATTTTTCACTGAATGGTGGCTCAGGTCACTCCTGCTCTTGCTCATACGTTGCAAAGCCTTTCCACATTGCAATCAATCAAACTAGATTGTTGTCCAGTCACATGTTCCGGACTGAAGGCTATTGGAAATTGGTGCGTATCACTAAGAGAGATCGGCTTAAGTAAATGCTTGGGAGTGACAGACGAAGGTCTTTCTTCCTTAGTTACAAAACACAAAGACTTGAGGAAGTTAGATATCACATGCTGCCACAAGATCACTCACGTCTCAATTGCCCACATTACAAATTCATGCACCTCTCTTACATCCCTCAAAATGGAGTCATGTACTCTGGTACCAAAAGAAGCTTTTGTACTAATTGGACAGCGTTGCCTTCTTCTTGAAGAGCTTGACCTTACAGATAATGAAATCGACGATGAAGGTTGGGACTTCTCCACTTGAGTTTTTATGATTGCACAGTTAGATTTGTCAGTTACTAATGCTATTGGGGATACAGGTTTGAAGTCCATCTCAAGATGTTCAAAACTCTCCAGCTTAAAACTCGGAATCTGCCTTAACATAACGGATAAAGGGCTTGCCCATATTGGCATGTGCTGCTCAAAACTTATGGAGCTTGATTTGTACAGGTAATAGATTTGAACTTTAATTCATGTAGGTTAAGGTCTGAGTTGTATATTTTTTCCCCTTATTTTTCACCTGTGCAGCTCTTTATAATTATGTGCATGTTGCTTTTTTGTTCAGGTCAGCAGGAATAACGGATTCTGGCATTCTGGCAGTTGCTGGTGGTTGTCCTGGCCTTGAGATGATTAATACATCATATTGTCAAGATATCACTGACAGTTCTTTGATATCCTTGTCAAAATGTTCTAAACTGAACACACTTGAAAGTCGAGGGTGTTCCCTTATTACGTCATTAGGTATAATGGCGATTGCTGCTGGATGTAAGCAACTCATCAAGCTCGACATAAAGAAATGCTGCAATGTCAATGACACCGGAATGATCCCACTTGCTCACTTCTCTCAAAACCTCAGACAAGTGGGCTCTCTCTCTCTCTCTCTCTCTCTCTCTCTCTCTCTCTCTCTCTCTCTGCGAGATAGGGATAAGACGTTGGCATCTAATGCTAACATATTTCTCAATTATATGCACAGATAAATTTGTCATATAGCTCAGTGACAGAAGTGGGGCTGTTGTCGCTTGCCAGTATCAGCTGCTTGCAGAGCATGAATATATTGCACTTGAAAAGGTTGACTCCGAGCGGATTGGCAGCTGCTCTATTGGCATGTGGTGCGCTTACAAAAGTGAAGCTCCAGGCCTCCTTTAAGTCATTGTTACCGAAACCCCTTTTTGAACATCTAGAAGCCCGCGGGTGTGTTTTTCAGTGGAGAGAGAAGGTGCTTCAGGTATGCCCAACTATTTTCTTTTTCCTTTTTAGGTTTTTGTTGGAACCTAATGCTGGTCGTAACTGTTTGTGAGGGGAATTCAAAAACCTATGGTTTGAGCAGTAATAAGGCAATGTTAGGTTAACTGGAATGAAGTTGGAATGGAATGGTCCTTTTCCAAAGTGGAGGCAAAGGAATGACCATTCCATTCGTTTCCAAAATCATTCCAGCGAACCGACCCTACCAAATTGTTATTTCATTCAGAATGTCGAGTGTAGCTGTTTATTTTCATTTTCCCTAGGACTTAATGTTTGTTTTTTTCTATTTTTGGTCAGGCTGAATTGGACCCGAAGTGTTGGAAATTACAGTTTGTAGATGTTCAGTAAGCTGTTTTTGAAGCTTCAGTTTTGTTTGGAAGTTTCACCTCCCTCTCTTCACTCTACAATCACTCTGGATAATGCAGAGGCCAATCGTGTGTGTATTATGGATGTGGGTTTTGTTGACTGAAGAGATTTTAAAATCATGAAGAATTAATGTTCAATGAACTGCGCATGCTCTCTAAGGAAGGGCTGTGTGTTGTGTAGTTTTATCATGGCCAGCAATCAAGGTCAATTAGATAGTAAAGGGTAGAGAGTATTTGATAAAAGGATCACTTAGGTATTCTTCTGCCTATTAAGTTTTGTAACTGGGATCACATTCGGGATATTTTATTACAAGGTTTGGGGTTTTTGATCTATCATGTTTTGCTCCTCCTTGAATGATTTTGATCGACTGAACATGATGAAAGATTGTAGGTTTCTGATCCACAGACATTCCTGAAATGAAAGAGTGCAGGGTGTTCTCAAGAGCAACTTCAACCAAATATTTCTCTAATCTGTTCAAAATTTTATCAGCCGTAAGATATATTACAAATCTACATCGCTAAACGTATATGTTGGATTCAGGACAGCGTATTCCCCTGATTAGGCTTTTACACCAAGGGCCTCCATTGTAGGTTAAAGTAGCCGTTCGTTGTCCTACCAAATGAAGTTTTCATATAGAAAATTTCAAGAACATGCGTTTCTGAATAACACCAATTAAGAGTTTAGACATCTGGCCCTAATGCTACGGTCAGATGTGTTGGAGCCGCGAACATTAAAACGAAATGCCACATTTACACCTCTCTCAGATGCGGCACAGGCCCAAACCTACCCATGTCTTCTCTCTCTCTCTCTCTCTCTCTCTCTCTCTCTCTCCCCGGCCAACCACAAGTCTCCAGCACGACCTCACAGATACTCTTTTCGTCTCCACTAGCCATCAATCAAACCTACATTTGAATCAATAAATATCTCCTCTATAAAATGACTCTTGACCATCCAAAATCACTCAGCAATTTTGGAACATTAGCTGCTGATTTTAGCCGTGGTCCAGAGCCCCATTCCTCCACCGGCTTATTTTCTCCACCTTCATAAAGCTGCATTCGCATCTACTTCTGTTTGTACATCTTCAAGTTCTCTTTCCTCTGCTGTTTTACTTTAGGTAGAATAAACTTTTTGGAAGTTCAGTCGTTGGCTTCAGAGATATAGCCAGCCGCGATCGATTTTAGTCAGTCATTTTGCATTTGGACAGTTGGTTTGCTTATGTTAAAGAGAGACATAAGAGGAGAATGCGAAAACAAAAGACGTGATTGACTGGGTAAATATGACTTTTCAGATAATTGCTTGTGGCTCTTAACATTATTACTCGTGGCATTAGTGCCAGCATAACCTTCTATAACTCCTTCGCGACACACACACACACACAGAACTTGTCTTATCATCCAATGCCATCATATTTAAGGAACAAAAGAAAAGTTATGCTACAGAAATTCCCAAACAAAACATTTATCATTGAAAAAGTAATTACAACAAAGTGAAGAGTGAAGACTACCATTGAGAGGAGGAGTACTCTGTCTCTCAATCTGTTTGGCTTCGGACATTTGAACAAATGGGTGGGTATATTCAACCATACATAGAAGATAAACGAATATGGACACAAACACAAATTCAGGTATACAGGTCATACGTGGCGTGAGAAATGAAGCAATAGTAACATCAACAAAAGAATATTCAGCCAAACGAAGAAACTTCGCTTAGATATAAGATTGATTTGATAGTTTATATCCAGAGATGAGGGCGGAAAATGCAAGCGCAAGGAATGCCAAGATCTCCATGCTAATTGCCGCAGCAGAGGAGTCTGTGAATATGTTGTCAGCCCCCTCTCGCATCCTATTTGTGATGGGAATGGCCGACGATGCTGCAGATATCAACAAGTATGCCACAATCTGCATTCCCATCAATTTTCAAATATCAATGATAAACTACTTAAGTTTGGTATTGGAAATTGTAACGTACTTGCATCAGAGTTATGAGATTCTAGCTACCGCGACAGTACACGTTGCTTGAACACAATACAGCCTAAAAATTATTTCCATCTATTCGGTCAAAGAGAGGGGGAAAAAGAAAAGAAAAGGTATGGAGTTGGCTTCAAACATGATTTGTTTCTGAACCTTTTCTGGCAGGAAATATCCAGAAACACCAAAAAGATGTGTCCACTCGAAAATGATTATGATACAGACATGGGGGGCAATTTTGTTTTCAAAAACACTTTGTCAAAAGTCTTGTGTAAAGTTGTTTTGTAAAATCCAATGTGACTTGGACGATTCCTTTCCCTGGGAAAGGAAAGAGGATTCCTTCCTGTATACCCTGCGTGACTCTTGAACGTCTGGAAATCTTCCAGAAAAGCAATGGATTGTGAATTAAGCCCATTTCCAAGAACAGAAATGGATATGATCGAAACAACACGGTACTCTTAAAATTGAATGAAATTAACGGCCAACCTGATCACCAAAGAAGTCAACCAACGCCAAAGTCCGTGCAGGGAAAAATTGTTTTCCAGTAAACATCTCTTGAACTTGCCGCAGAGCTTGCGCCCCTGTGTACAGGGTTGATAAAATCGCTATCGCCAACACATACCTGCAAATAATAAAAAAACCCGACAAATTTAATCGTAATCCCAATTATATGTATAGCTTTTAGGTTCAATTTGATAGATCACAATAGAAATTTAGATACAAGAACATAGAATTAAAAAAAAAAACCATGGACCTTATTTCTTACGTTAGAATGCAACTCTTTGAGAGGCATAGCGTTTGATAACCACTTATGTTACGCACATCTCAACATAGCAATTTTTATTCTATATTGGTTTTTGTAAGTTGTTTTTGACAACAACGCCCATCATTTTCGAATCGCAATTAGTATTTTTTTTTTTAAGTAATGCAGGATGTCGTGGATCAATTTGTGCGCAACTAAGACTAATATTTTCGAATCGTAATTTTTCTTGAATGGAAACATTCTTTTGCGTTCTTCCAAAAACGATTGTCTGCTCCGATTCTCTCGAAGGGTTAACCAAATAAGTTCTTGTGCTTTTCAAGAAAAACGAACACAAAACTCAATATATATATATATATATATATATATATATATATATATAAAGTTCACGAAAGGATTTGAATGTGACGTGATGAAAAATGAAGAGAAAAGTTCACGAAAGGTATTTCTTCCCAATATTGTCACATCCTTCCTCCCAATCCAATTAGGCTGTACAAGCCTGACCAATCAAGGATGGACCTAAACCCATTTCACATGTATACATTCAAATATTTGCACACACACATACACAGACAGAGAGAGAGAGAGAGAGAGAGAGAGAGAGAGAGAGAGAGAGAGAGAATTGAATTGATTGGGGGAGACCTGTATTCTTCATATTTGTCGAAATCTTCCCAACCGCCGTGACTGTTACTGGCCATGATAATGAAAGCAAGGAGCGAAAACAGAAAACCCATTACCCTCAAAACCAACGACCCTTTCTTCAATAAATCCTCTCTCCTCCATCGGCTAAGGATCACCGGGACCCCGAACCCCGTCGGCGGCGTCTGGCTCTCCACGTCTCCGGCAGGCGGTGCCGGGGATTCCGGCGCCGTCTTCATCGGTTCTTCGGTACTCGTCATTTTTCTCTCGGTCAATTGGAAGCGTCAAATGTTTATTATTAAAGAATCACGAGGGAAAGCTGTGATCTGAACAAAAGGAAGGACAATTCGTAGAGTTTCGAAACCACGGCACCCACAAATACTAAATGAGGAATTGGTCGTTGTTTTCCCAATTTTATATTAGGGAAAAAAACCGAAATGGTCCCTGTAGGTAAGTATTTGTGTCAATTTAGTCTCTGTAGTTATAATTGACTCGATTTATACACTGTACTTTTCATTTTGTTCCAATTTGGTCCAATTGCTAACTGTCGTTAGTCCTTTTAGATAAAGACAAAAATAAGCCAATAAGTCAATTTTTTCGTCTTTATTTAAAAAAATTAGATTTTGATGGTAATTTTTTATTTTTTAGGTTCCTCTCGTCATGACGAAGCAATAATCTCTGAAAAATTGATAAAAAACTAACAAATTCGAAAAAAAAAATTGAATAAGGATGAAAAAAAAGCCATTTGGTTTATTTAGCCGAACAACCCCTGAGTTTATGTAATATTCTGATTTTTAGACATGGTTTTTTATCATGTTGTGACTTTTAGATTTATATCATGTTATGACTTTTGGACATGGTTCTATATATTTTTCCAGTACTATGCAAAAAATAAGGCATCTCAATATTTGTCTACAAGTTGAACAGATAGAGAACACCAATGGTTATGTTACCTTATGGCTGATCATGAAAATGTTGATTTGGAGGGTAACTTTTTGTAGAAAATTATAACCAAATTTCTTCTCAGGTGCTTCCTTATCAATGGAGAATGGAAGAATGAGTTATATTTTGGTTCAGAGGTATATTAGGTAGGCATGTGCAAAAAATCTGTCCATCCACAGACCTGACCCTACTCGAAGGGTCTCGAGCGGGGTCGAACATATGGTTCGGATGGGTACAGATTTATTTTTTGTTAAAAATCAGATTTCGGTTCGTAAAGGAGGCCATTTAATTTTGCTGTTAAAATGACTAACGACAGACTAACGGCGGTTAGTAATTGAACTAAGTTAGAACAACATGGAAAGTACACACTGTAAATCGAGTCAATTACAACTACAGAAACTAAATTGACACAAACACTAAACTACATGGAACATTTCAGTTTTTTTCCCTTTATATTATATTGTCCTCCACCTTCTTTACAACTCATCCGGCGTGTATATATACATAAGGAGGAATTATTAGGTGTTACGAGATCATGTTACAACTCATCCTACGGGTATATAACTCATCCCACACATATATCTACAACCACAAATATCTAAACAAACACACTCACAATCACGTTAGAACCCACGCACACTAGACACTACACCTTCATTATGTGTAGGACCCACAAAATAATATAAGTGTGTGTAAAGTGACTGTACGTGTGTTTGTAGTTCTAGAACAATTTAATTATCATGTCATATGAGGCAGAGAGATTATTCAGTGCTCCAAGTGCATTGTCGTGTAGTACCCCAGATTCCTTTCATGGAGAAATTGAGGTTATTCTTTTGCATTTTGTCTAGGACCCTACATTAGGGACTGAGATACCACTTTTCGGTGCCCAAGAGCACTGTAACGCTAATCTAAAATGTTATGACAATCGAGATCATCATGTTACAACTAGGGCTGCTCAAAAAATTCGGTGAACCGTGAAATCGGTCCGGACCGAAACGATCCGTACCTTTTGAATTTTGTCCGTGGATTAATGGTCCGGACACGGATTGAAAAATTAGAAAACCGTGACTCGCGGTTCGGTCCATAGATTTTCATTACGAAACCGTGGATTAACCGAACCGGACCGTGAGATATTTATTTTATATAAATAATAAATAATAAATATATATATAAATATCTGTGTGTATTTATATAATTAATTGTTAGTAATGTTAAAACTTTTTTCTACTAATTTTAGTATTTTATCATAATAATGGGATATAGTGTAGATGTATAAAATATATGGGGTAAATTGTAGTTTTTTAATATAAGTTATGGGTAATCCTAATTTAGTTTCACTAGTTCGTTTCTTTTCCAGTTTTCCTAATTTCCATTTCTTGTTTAAGTCGCCGCCGTACTGTAGTCACCACCGCACCGTTCTTACTTCTTCACCTCTTCCTCCTCCTCCTCCTCCTCTCTCTCTCTCTCTCTCTCTCTCTCTCTCTCTCTCTCTCCGTTTCTTCAAAGTAACAAGTACTTTCTGGTGGCCGGTGTTAAACTTAATTCTGAATGTAACCTGCTGCACTTTTAGTGTGGGATATAAGTTTGAGCTTTATTTTTGATAAAATCCGTGGACAAAACCGTAACCGATCCGTGAGTTACGGATTGGATTGGAACCGAACCGTAAGACTTTTGGTCCGGACACGGATTTCATTTTGTAGAAACCGTGACTAGCGGTTCGGTCCTCGAATTCCTAGAAATCCGAACCGAACCGGACCGCGAGCACCCCTAGTTACAACTCATCCGACGGGTATATAACTCATCCCACACATATATCTACAACCACAAATATCTAAAGAAACACACTCACCATTACGTTAGAACCCACGCACACTAGACACTACACCTTCATTGTGTGTAGGACCCACAAAATAATATGAGTGTGTGTAAAGTGACTATGCGTGTGTTTGTACTTCTAGAACAATTTAATTATTTCTAAGTGGTTTCAGTGGCCTTGAATGAGAGTGATGGTTCCGGATCTACATTTTACCAAGTCAGACCAAGCTAGGATCACAATTATGTTCATCTTGAAGCAGGCGCCCTGATTAACATTTGAGGCAAAAATCTATTAGCTCGTTTTGGAACATCTCTATTATAAAATAGAAGGGTGTGGAGACAAGTTGTTAGAACGGCTTAGATTCATTTGATCCAAAGGCCGTAGTGCATCCTCCCACTTCCCGGTTAAGTGCCCATGGTTTTTACCTAAATCACACAACTGTCATCCCTTCTAACAGGAATGCGTAGTGCCGTAGGCACGGGCTAGCACTAGTACTTTGATATAATATGATTGGTTACGCATAAACAACCATTAAACAATTGCGCTGAGATCTTATTTATTTTCATAATGAATCCTTTTTATAGAATTCGAAAAATAAATCACTACTTCATCCTAAAATGTGTTGTTCCCCTAGTTTTTCGGGGTTTTTTTTGTGTCCTTATTTTCATTTTTTTTGTGTTTGCATTTGTTAGTTTTGTGCTACACTTTTGTAGTTTATTGATTCATGTCAATTAGAGGAATAGGGAAATTACAAAATTATGACTTTTATCTATTTTTTTTGATAATATCCAAGAAAAGCCAAAAAAAATTAATTAAAACCCAATGACACGGTCTCGGTGGACTAATTATTTAGAGCATCTCCAACCTATTTCTATGTCTCCAAACTTAGCAATCCCTTAACCAATAATTAAATTTTAATTTTCGGATAACCAAAATTAGTAACATTTTCTCCTCTGATAGCCAAATTTAATGGGGACCAAACACACACACACACACACACACACACACACTCTCTCTCTCTCTCTCTCTCTCTCTCTCTCTCTCTCTCTCGTCACACGGTATACATCAGCGAGGGTTTGGAGGAGTTAGCAAATTAGTTTATAAGAGATTCAGAGATTGCGCATAGTCTTGAATCCCAACCGGCTTTCATGGGGCTTGAACTCAAGCCGCATTCAAGTCCCCACTGAGAGAGGCTGTCACGCCCTGAATTTTTAACATAATTATAAATGATTTCCGTAATAAAAATACTCACAATATCCGTACGGTACCCAAAATACTACTAGTTTCTCATTCCCATAACCATCCTTTCAAGCTCACAAAGTTTTCAAAATACTACTACATAGGCTCAACGGCCCCAAATTAACATAAGTATCAAATGCCGAAAGAGGATTAAGGGTTACAATATTCCAAATCAAAAGAATTACAATTTAGTTACAAATGTATCTTTCAAAAGAAATTTACGGAGATGGACCAGTAACTCCTTGGTTAGCTTTCAACAGTAGTGATCACACCCCAAGCACTTCAAGCAATGCAAGCTATGGTTTTGGATTAGTACCTGAAAATAATATAAGGCTTGAGCTACACTAGCCCAGTAGAAAAGTCTACGCAAACTTTATATGCAATTGAGTGAGACGAAAGAATGAGTAGAACAAAAAGAGATCAAGCTCTAGATAACAAATGAGGTCGCTATGGGAACCAACTTCGAATTGTCAAAACCGAGGCTCAAGGAGTGCTTTTCTATCGATAGTCAATCTATTAGTCAACTTTTATCTTTCCTTTTTGTTCAAACTTCCATTTAGAACATTTTTTTTTTTGTGTTAACGACCTCTATTCCGGTTCGAGAAACCCTGCGCACTTCCCATTCATCTCCCATACGAGTATAAGTAATCCCTCATCCATTAACTTGTCAAATTGCGAATTTGGAAGAACTTTCTGGGTCTTAGGGCCCCATATACCCACGACACTTTCCGGGTACTCATGACCCTGTATATCCGCTTCGCATTCCGGGTTTAGGGCCCCATATACCCACGATACTTTCCGGGTACTCATGACCCCGTATATCCACTTCACATTTACTCGTTTCGCATTTCATTCTATGTGTTTCCAAAATTCTAATTTCAAGAGTACGGATGAGAGAGGGATAGTGATGTTAAGTGGATAGTTTGCACGTCAACCCAATCGTATTTTACATTTTGTCCCCAAGTTTGTTATCTCAACTCAACCTTCGAACTACTCGATATTCCGCATCAAGCTGTCGCATGCCGTTTATGTGCTCAAGTGAATCGTTCGTACGAGTGTCGTGCAAAATAGCTCACATTTATCCTCCCATAATTCCACCATTTTAAACAATTCCCATATATATACATATATATATATATATATCACATTGCACATGAAGACAAACAAGGCTACTTGATTCCTTCTTTTATGTATAAAGAAATATATAAACCCATAGAAGTGGTCAAGGCTTTAGGATGAAATGAGACTGCAACGGCACAGGAGATTTTAGGATTTGACTGGTGGCCGACCGGTAGGAATTTGGCACCTACCGGTAGAAATTCAAACAGAAGGAACAAATTTTGGTCCACAAGAGTTCTACCGGTAGAGAAAAAAAAAGATCCAACCGGTAGGAAATCAAAATTTGGCGATTTTCCTCAGATAACAGATTTTCGTCCAGACCAACCCACAACCAATATAAGCTCAAACAAAATATGGAGATACTCAAATAGGACATAAGAGAACCCAAATAACATATAAAGAGAGGTAAAATTCCCTACCTCGAGTACCCAAACACAAATCGAACAAATGGAGCAAGCCTTGCTTCCGGAGTCCCAAACCAAGCAGAAATACACCAAACCGAGCCTCATCCAACGCAATACGAGCCCGGATACGCACGTAGATGATGGAGTTGAGAGTGATTATTGTGGGTTTTGAGTGATTGGGTGAGAGAGTGAGAGAGATCGAGAGAGCCGAGAGAGATGAAAAGGAAATGGAAAAAAAGAACACTTCTCCTGGTATATACACGGCACACACACATGCACAATTACACTAACACCCAATATTTTCCAACCCTTCACACATATAACCCCCATCTTCCTAATTAAACCAGTTTCGTCCTTTTCTTTTCTTTTATTACAACTATCGAAATTAAATAAGAAATTTGCGGGTCTCTACATTCTACCCTCCTTAAAGAAATTTCGTCCCCGAAATTTAATTAACCAAGTCCAATCATGCCGAGCCACATATCAACATGCTCGAACCATCATGCTATCCATCATACAACAATTCAATAAACATCAAAATCTTTGTCAAAAATTCATATCGATCAAACCGCAACAACACGTGTATATCTTTCTAACTTCGTACCCACATTTTCACGTAACCATGTACTAACATCGACTTACCTCTCAACTTTGGACTACGCGAGTCCAGGATACGCATCGGTTTCTCATCATAGGACGCTTTAGTTCCTAATCCAATTCCGGACCTTTCTAACCGGTGCAATGGATTTATTTCATACCTCCTCAATCTCCGTATACATAATGCATCATATATATATTGAAACATTTAAATGACAACGTCAACGGTTCACAGTTTCCAAGTTTTCCTCTGTTACGAAGTTCCTATACACAATTATCTATCTCACCATAGAGACCTTACCTCTTAAGTATAACCAGATAATCCAATTGACTTCCCGAGACTTCCATCTAGAAGGTGCGGTGATCAAGCGCTTCTTCCAATTGGATTTCATCGGTTGTCGCCTGGTTATCCAAAAGACGCACATAATATTCAATACCCAACCTATCTCTCTAGCGGTGAATGCTTCCTTTCCTTCCTAAGACAAGACAAACCAATGTGGTAACACCTTACGAAATACGGAATCTCCCATTCAAAGTGACAATGGGTGTCGACGTCAATTGACATTGTCCTATAGTCGGTCTTGCGCGGTTAGTAGTCTTGACGAATCACTTTGATTTATCCGGTTGTTTCCTTCAAGTTTTCGTACGGCATTGGCGAATAGATTTCATCACACTCCTCGATACTAAATTTAATGGTTCTAGAACTCACACTAATTCTTCTAAGAGTCGCATTAACTTCTCGCTTCAGGTTAGGTTATTCTAGGCTATTAGAAGGATTCAATTGTTATCTCAATGGAGATAAGCAAGCTCCAATACTCAAGCAACGCTAATCAAGAGTTCAAAGAACGGTAACGAGACATCTGAAGTTCAAAGGACACGTGGAATCTTTACGGCGGTTTGGCAACAAACTCGAAGTACCTTTTTATGCTAACCCAAGAAATTTGAAATGACAGATCATAAATTTCTTATTGCTTTACGAGTCATCAGAGTCGGTGAATAACCTTTAGCAACTGAACGATGTCGATACTAAGAATGATCACAAAGAAGTGAAACGGATCTCTGATGAACTAACTAATATGAGCTCATAAATTATCCAACACCAGAAACGATGAGGACTTTCAACAAGTTAAGGCTGAGTGTTACAGAATGAGTCATCACGTATCTCTAGAATTGAAGAACCACAATAGAGTTGAATAACACAGAGAGAAACCTCAACATGTGAATTTGAATTGAGCAACAACTATAAATTAATATCAATCAATATGCCACCATAAAATTAGGCCCCGACAGGTGAATGTGACGACATAAGAATTTGAATAGGGTAAGAATCTCCAATAGATAGACTAGTAATCGCAACGATGGAATCCAAACCAACCAATAAATTTTTGACACGCAAACTGATGTGAAGCAAAAGCAAACTCAAATCATGTAACTTCAAGAGTGAGGAGTCACAACAAACTGTGAAGCCAAAGTAGGCAAGAATGGCCAGTCCACACCTAACGGCACTAATGAATTTGCATGACATGGAATATGTGAGATCTCCCTTTTTAAAGTAGCTATGAACTCGATGCACCAACTCACAATGAACTCAAGAATTCAGAAAAGGTAATCTCAATTCCCTTACTATTCCACAAGTCTAGAAGACGATTACAGACGCCTTAGCAAAAGAATGTCCCAATACATATGATAAGCACAATGCAGAGACAAAGCCCAAACAGACAAAAGACACACAACCAACGTTGTCCAATATCAAGTGGTGTAATACGTTTACTAAGCCGGAATGAAACAATATAGGACAAACCATGTATCTCCGATGCTGAGGACTGTATCAAATTTTTTTTTGAACTCCCAAAAGAGGCCACAATCGCAGCAAGATTTGAACTTGACAACACAAAGGATACAATGTCATTGAAGATATCACTATCAACTTAGCTCTAATAGATGAAGTCCGCAACTGTAGTGATCAAGTGAGTAACAATTACGAATTAAGAAAATTTGTAACCATAGCAATGACAGTAGAACGATAATAAGAGACTAGAAGTACTCATAGATTTCAACGGCAATTACGTCAAATCAATGGCTGGCACATCACATCGTATCTCATGACAAGGGTTTGTACAGCAGAAGTAGCACTAGGAATAATGTTGTGTTAATCAATACAGATGTCAAAATCTATTCGAGCCAATGAACAAACAACTTCATGGATAACAAACCCAGACACAAATTTCAATCACGGTTCAGTTAGACCTCAGAGAAAATAGCAATAAAAGAACAACTCATATAGAGACACGTCCGTCATACGGCAAACAACCTCTGGTATAACCTATCCTTTCTCAAGACAAGACCAAACCTCACCTCTCATAAGACACTGAGATCACAGACAAACGACAACTTGAAACAATCAACTCATAGTCTCGGCAAGTACTGTCTAGAGAGGTTACTCAACAAACACAAACGGTTTAGAAATCCTCGGAGTTCAAATTCAAGTTAAAGAAAATATGTAAACCACGGTAGGATGATATGTTCCTAAATAGAAGGAATCCTAGCAAAGGATTAAATGAGGGAGAAAAAATTACCCCACACGTCTGGTGTCTCTGGAGCCTGAGAAATGGTAGGACTCGCTCCTCGCTCAACGTATGACCCTTGACCCGAAGTAGAATAGAACTGGGAATGATGCCGAACAAAACTCTGCCCTGGTCTCACTGAACTAAGCCCATTACGCTCTCCTACTTTTTGAGGGCATCTTCTTGCAAGATGATCAGGTGTGCCACAAATGAAACATGCCTTCTGCTGTTGTGTACATTGGGCACGAAAGTGACCCGGCTGACCACACCGATGACATACAATTTGTGGTTTGACGGAAACTCCATGACTTCCTGATGAAGTAGGTGGTCCAAAACTTTGCTGAACATGACATGATTGAGGTGGTTCCCATCGTCTCTTCCTCCCTTGGCTCCCAGAACTCCCCGACTGCAAACTTGCACTAGAGGTCGGTTGCTTAGGTTCCCACACGTTCACATCTCCCTGCGCACCCACTGGATTCTCAACACTCCTTGCACATTCGACAATCTCAGAAAACCTCCCAATGCGCTGGCTCACCACTAACAACTTAATGGACGGGTGCAATTCCCTCTCGAAACGCCTACACTTCCTTTCTTCTGACGCCACTAGTTCCAGTGCAAAACGAGACAAAGACTGAAATTTTGTAGCGTATTCAGAGACGGTCATGTTACCTTGTTCTATCTTCTCGAATTGTTCTCTGAGTTTTTCACGATACGTTTCTGGAAAATATTGATTCTCGAAAAGTTCTTCAAACTCAGCCCAAGTCAGGTCCTCTATATCTGGTTCATTTATTCGATTAACCGCCCTTGCCACTCTCCTAGCATCTCTTCTTGCTCCTAAAACCGATTCCCACCACTCATTTGCCTCGCCGGTGAGTTGGATAGCCACAATACTCACTCGTAGGTCATCTTCAGTAATCCTAAGAGCGTTAAAGATTTTACGAACTTGTGCAAGCCAATGGTCAGCCACAAGAGGATCGCTACTTTCCCCATCAAACTCTGGTGGTTTCATACGTCGGAACGCCCTCATCGCTTCCATGGCACGGTCATTCGCGTTAGCCCTAAGTGCTGAATTCAAAAGATTCGACTCTGCAAGTGCCGCTACAATTTCTTTAGCAAGGTTACTCTCACGTCTCGGTGGCATTGTGCTACAAGAATCGAAAACATAACACAATCAATGACAACGACTACCACAATAACAACCACGACTCTATTGTGAGACCAAACGTCCAACTTTCCCAACATAAGTCAACCATACTTTGACAATCTACATTATTGTAAATGCAATGTCATGCCGATGTACTGACTCCTTAATGCAAGCACACATGTCATGTAAAAATTTTGCTATGATTTTGAACCCATGAGACTAAAGTCTCCCCACGGTCATTGGGTATTCAAACCTAGACGCTCTGATACCAAGTTGTCACGCCCTGAATTTTTAACATAATTATAAATGATTTCCGTAATAAAAATACTCACAATATCCGTACGGTACCCAAAATACTACTAGTTTCTCATTCCCATAACCATCCTTTCAAGCTCACAAAGTTTTCAAAATACTACTACATAGGCTCAACGGCCCCAAATTAACATAAGTATCAAATGCCGAAAGAGGATTAAGGGTTACAATATTCCAAATCAAAAGAATTACAATTTAGTTACAAATGTATCTTTCAAAAGAAATTTACGGAGATGGACCAGTAACTCCTTGGTTAGCTTTCAACAGTAGTGATCACACCCCAAGCACTTCAAGCAATGCAAGCTATGGTTTTGGATTAGTACCTGAAAATAATATAAGGCTTGAGCTACACTAGCCCAGTAGAAAAGTCTACGCAAACTTTATATGCAATTGAGTGAGACGAAAGAATGAGTAGAACAAAAAGAGATCAAGCTCTAGATAACAAATGAGGTCGCTATGGGAACCAACTTCGAATTGTCAAAACCGAGGCTCAAGGAGTGCTTTTCTATCGATAGTCAATCTATTAGTCAACTTTTATCTTTCCTTTTTGTTCAAACTTCCATTTAGAACATTTTTTTTTTGTGTTAACGACCTCTATTCCGGTTCGAGAAACCCTGCGCACTTCCCATTCATCTCCCATACGAGTATAAGTAATCCCTCATCCATTAACTTGTCAAATTGCGAATTTGGAAGAACTTTCTGGGTCTTAGGGCCCCATATACCCACGACACTTTCCGGGTACTCATGACCCTGTATATCCGCTTCGCATTCCGGGTTTAGGGCCCCATATACCCACGATACTTTCCGGGTACTCATGACCCCGTATATCCACTTCACATTTACTCGTTTCGCATTTCATTCTATGTGTTTCCAAAATTCTAATTTCAAGAGTACGGATGAGAGAGGGATAGTGATGTTAAGTGGATAGTTTGCACGTCAACCCAATCGTATTTTACATTTTGTCCCCAAGTTTGTTATCTCAACTCAACCTTCGAACTACTCGATATTCCGCATCAAGCTGTCGCATGCCGTTTATGTGCTCAAGTGAATCGTTCGTACGAGTGTCGTGCAAAATAGCTCACATTTATCCTCCCATAATTCCACCATTTTAAACAATTCCCATATATATACATATATATATATATATATATATCACATTGCACATGAAGACAAACAAGGCTACTTGATTCCTTCTTTTATGTATAAAGAAATATATAAACCCATAGAAGTGGTCAAGGCTTTAGGATGAAATGAGACTGCAACGGCACAGGAGATTTTAGGATTTGACTGGTGGCCGACCGGTAGGAATTTGGCACCTACCGGTAGAAATTCAAACAGAAGGAACAAATTTTGGTCCACAAGAGTTCTACCGGTAGAGAAAAAAAAAGATCCAACCGGTAGGAAATCAAAATTTGGCGATTTTCCTCAGATAACAGATTTTCGTCCAGACCAACCCACAACCAATATAAGCTCAAACAAAATATGGAGATACTCAAATAGGACATAAGAGAACCCAAATAACATATAAAGAGAGGTAAAATTCCCTACCTCGAGTACCCAAACACAAATCGAACAAATGGAGCAAGCCTTGCTTCCGGAGTCCCAAACCAAGCAGAAATACACCAAACCGAGCCTCATCCAACGCAATACGAGCCCGGATACGCACGTAGATGATGGAGTTGAGAGTGATTATTGTGGGTTTTGAGTGATTGGGTGAGAGAGTGAGAGAGATCGAGAGAGCCGAGAGAGATGAAAAGGAAATGGAAAAAAAGAACACTTCTCCTGGTATATACACGGCACACACACATGCACAATTACACTAACACCCAATATTTTCCAACCCTTCACACATATAACCCCCATCTTCCTAATTAAACCAGTTTCGTCCTTTTCTTTTCTTTTATTACAACTATCGAAATTAAATAAGAAATTTGCGGGTCTCTACATAGAGGCTGTGGGTGATTCTCTCTTTCTCTCTCATCCATTATTATTAATACTCTCACCCACTTACATTCATTCCCAAGTCCCAACTTTTTGAGGAATTTTTCAGTGCCGAACGGGTATTGCCGACGTGGCACCCGCTCGGTGCACCCGAGCTGTCCGATACATTTTTGGACAGCTCAGATTAAAACACTCTCTCTCCTCTCATCCCAACACTTTCTCTCTCCAAATCTGAGCCGTCCAAACACGTTCTCAAATTGCCGAGCAGGCACCACGTGGTACCCGTTCGGCATTGAAAAAATTTCCAAACTTTTTCTATCTCTTTCTACTAAAAATGTGTTTTTGATTATAGATTATTGTCAAACTTAACAATCTTTTAAAAATGAATAACCGAAAAAAGAGGGTGACAAATTTGATTATCTAAATTTAATCACTCTACTTGGTTTAACTTTTTAAGAGTAACTTTTAAATCTCGGCACAGTTTTCAATAAATCTTTCTCTATCTCTCTCTACTCATTATTACTCGACTCTCAAAAATTACTTTTTAAAATGTAAACCAAACAAAATAATTTTTTGGTTGCGTTGACAAAACAAATCGCACAGAATGTGCTCTTCTATACAAGGATTAATGGTCCCACGGGGTGCGGAAGTGACTAGGAAATTGAGGTGGAGTGTTCCGATAGTACTGCATTCTTATGAACTTAATTTAAATTTAAAAATTTTGTTCTAATTTAAATTTTTTTCGCATTTGTTAATTTTGTGTCAAATTTTTGTAAGGTATTAATTTGTCTTAACGAGACGAATCGGAAAAATAAAAAATTGTTACTTTTTTCCTAAGTATTTTGAAAAATAACTATGCTTTAATGCAAAAGTCACTTTTTGCTCTAAAAATAATTATTTCTAAAAATACTTAGGTAAAAGTAAAGAGATTTTACTTTTTTTATTCATCTCGTCGAGATGAATCAATGGCTATCAAAATTTTTGCGAAAAACTAACAAATGCGATTCTTTTTTCAGATTTAAGTCCGTAAGAACGAAGACGGAATTGCTCTTTGATCGTGATTGTTCGTGAGAGAAGCTTCGCTGGGTTTCTGATTAATGACGTGGCATACTCTGGTAGCCCTTTTCTGTGCAGATTGTTTAGTAGACCGTGGGCCGGCTGTAGAGGATTATCGCCTCACGACCCACTGGACTAAAATGAAGTTCCGGTGGTACCTCTGGTAACTGTCAAGAATTGCAAACTGTAAAATGAAAGTTCAGCTGGTACCGTCTGAAGCTGTCATGTCAAGGGAGAGGATCCCGTCAAGTTTCCCCGTCAATCAGCTCGGTCCAGTTTTGAATTATTTGTGGGATTTTTCCAACTTTACAATAATGATCGGAATCGTTCACTTTTTAGAACTCGTTTAGAATATTACCCACGCAAGAAAACACGTCAATCAAATGTCGTTGATATGCTATGAAAACGCATTGATTTTCAGATAATTGTATTAAACGAATTACAATCTAATTTACACATTTTTTTTTCTTACTAACACAATGCATTTCAAAATTATATTAAACGATATTCGATTAATATGATTTTTGGCGTAATAACAAATTTTCAACAATTTCTAAAAAGTAAACAATTTCAATTATTGTTGTTAGCTCAAAAATAGCCCACAAATGACAGCACAAAACTGGACCAGACTGGTTGGTCCAAAACTGGGTAGGATCATCCCCTCAGATATGTGGGACATAGTGAGTCAACTCGGACTCGAATCGTTTTACCTATTTTTTTAATCATACAATTCAAATTAATCGTTATGATAAAAAAAAAAAATTTAAGGCCTTTTTACCACTACGAATAAAAAATAAAAAGTATTTTTCATCAGTCACCACCAATTAATAAAGTACCAAAATCCTATGAAAGTACCTAAATTAAGTCTTAGAGTGCCCTATGAAAATACTCAAACCCTAAGGTATCCTATAAAACTGCCTAAACCATAAGGTATCTTACGAAAATGTCTAAACTCTAGGATACCATATGAAAATGCTTAAATCGCTAAAACCCTAAAATAAGAAAATAAATTCTAAAACCCTTATGAAAGTGCCTAAACCTAAACCCTAGGGTTCTATGAAAGCGCTTAAACTTAAATCCTAAGGTACCTTAAACCCTAGGATATCCTAAATCCTAAAATCCTAAGGTACCCTAAAATTCTATGGTATCTTAATTAAAATCCTAAGGTACCATAAGGTTTTAGGGTACCCTAAAATTCTATGGTATCTTAATTAAAATCCTAAGGTACTATAAGGTTTTAGGGTACCCTAAAATCCTAGGATGTCTTAGGGTGACACTTTCATTAATAGTAAATGTATTTTGTAAAAAATAGACCTAATAGTAATTAAGTATTTTATCTTACCTTAATAGAAAATACCTTTCATTTTTTGTACCTAGTGGTAATAATTCCAAACTTGGATCATTTTTTTTTTTTTTTTTGCCACAATGATAACAGATATTATTAACAAGTCAAAACAATACATCAATCGGGAGACCTGTCCCTAAAAAGGGGACCAAGTAACCACGACGGTGGGGCTTCCGTCCATAGACTATACCCCGAACCACCCAAACCCTTGCCCGCCAAACTATAAGCAACATTATTACCAATCCTACGAACAAAAGAAAAGCTGCAACACTGAAATTCTTTGTTGGTTGCTAATGCTTCGATCAGTATGGAACATGATCGATCTCGACTCGGCGTTTGTTTATTGATTTCATGGTCACCAGTAAACTTTATAGTCACCAGTAAACTTTTGTTTCAGAAAATTTTTACTGCCATGGGTTAATTTTGGTAGATGGACTATATTGATTGAAGTTTTATTTAATTATAGTTCACCTTCCGGTACTGGTACCATGTGCATCAATGTGGTACCATATTGGATAAACCTTTTTTAATATCAGATTATGGTGCACTGATTGAATCCCAATTTGATTAATTTATTGTTTTTTACTCATGCTTGGTTGAATGCAAAACCACATTACTGTACACATGTTTAATGAATGCATGTTGTTTTGTTTTTATGTAGCCAGTGATAGAAATAAATACTGTAATTACATGCTTATAAAATTAATCTATTTTTGTTAGATTATGTTTTCTGCAATTTATGTATGATTATTTTGAAGCATTTAATTGGGAAAGTTTTTCTATTACTGTGTTACTGTATATGTGAGAGTTATGGTTAAATTGAATGTCATGAACGGATTATCAATCACATAAAAACAATATGTACTTAGTTTTATATTTTATTTTTCGATAATAGTGATTGAATAAAAGAATGATATCGGCATAACTCGAATAAAAGAATAGAGCATATCATTGATTAGTTGGATAATCATAGGGATTACTAACTTGGTAGTCACCAAAGTGGCCTAGGTTAGTGAAACTTATGAATATTAAATTACATTAAGTTTTGTTAAAAGAGTAACAATTAAGTCAATGATACTCTCGATTGCAGTCATAATTATAAGAATGAGACTAGGCCCAAAGGAGAGTCACATTTAAATAATTATGAACTGGGAAGGATGAGTAATTTATGCAACTTAGCGGGTTAGGATTGGATATCCAAAGATAACATGACTAACCTGATAAGTTGTATAAATTATTTAGACCTACTTAGGTGATTATGTTGCACCTAAATGATGAGTGAACAATAGGTCTCTTCCAAAGGACAAATATGTCCGCTATGTCCTCCCAAACAAGTACTCTCTCTCTCCGGCAAACATCAATCAATCTATCAATCAACACCATATACAAATGTGTTTGAATTCAAAAGTCTCCAAATTTTCATTCCTAATTTTCTAGATTTGATTTTTTAAATTGAGAGAGAGAAATCTACAATACACACCCCTTTACTATGCACCTATTGCATGGTCCATATTGTGCCACTTCATAAAAAATTACCGATTGAACTGGCCATTCACAACATTTTAGGTCTATTGTAACTTTTATACCAAAAATTCGTAACTTTTGATACATAATATTTTTCTTACAAATCATAACCTTTTAGTGCATATCATAACTTTTATGAATAAATCGTAAATTTTTAGCAACAAATTCATAATATTTTTAGAATCATAACATTTTGGTGTGTTTCATAACTTTATAAAAAAAATCATAACATTTTAGTCTATTTCATAACTTTTCTATAATCAATTGTGCAATCGAGTACTTAATCAAAATTTTTTTTGAACGGTAGTTAATCAAATATGTAATCTATTATGTGAATGTTCAATTCCATAATCGATTAGACTTTATAATTAATTTTTCAATTGATTAGATATTATAATAAATATATAGTAATTGTGTTTGCAAATGATTACATATTCGATTAGACATCATAATCGAATATGTAATCAATTCTATTATGTTAAATTATGTAATCGATTGTTCAATTATGTGATCGATTATATAATATAATCAATTTTGTAATTGAATTGAGTACGATTGGGTAATAATCTGAAGTTGATTACTCAATCGATTTGCTAATTGATGGGTCTCAGTAAGTCCTCTAATCAATTGCAAAATAAGTTAAAAACAACATTGCAATAGATTTAAAAATCAATTGTTCTGAATAACACAAATAATTGATTACATGATAGATTATATTTCTATGTGGTTTCAATTACGTAATTGATCGAGCAAACAACTGGGCCATAGAAGCTCTCATTTCTCTCTCTAAAATGAGAGCTTCTCTCTCTAAAATGAGAGCTCCCTATTCTTGGCTGTGTCCATAGGATTGCTTTTTCTCGCCTGTTCTCTTTTTGTCTTTGTCCTTTTTTTCTCCACCTCCACCGTCTTTTCCCCTATTACTCTCCCTAGTCCCATCCTTCTTCCCATTCCCACTTCTTCCCCTTCCTTCTTTTGTCTCTCCCTTAGCTACTCTTGCTCTGCTCCATGGAGAATCTCGAAATTTTGGATCTTGAGGAAGGCTCTGGAGACACAGAGGGTGTGAGCAATTTGTGTCTGGTTGGGAAAGTTCTTAACCCTAAAACCATTAACACGGTTGCAATAACCAACATCTGTACGGGTGCTTGGAAAACCAGATCTCCTTTTGCTGTAACCTCTTGGAACAACAATATTTTTCTTTTCCGTTTTGAGGACGCAGAGGACCGAGAAATGGTTCTTGGAGAGAGACCATGGTCCATCATGAATAGCTTGTTGATTCTCCAGCCGGTACTAGATGGAGTGGCCATCCCCGGCCATGATTTCTCTGTATGCCCATTCTGGGTCCAAATCCATGGTCTCCCGATTGGGAAGATGAATAGGTCTAATGCTGAGATTATTGGTAGACGATTCCAGAAGCTATTAGCTATTGAAACAAACCCAAATGGGATTATGCTGGACCGTAGCTTCCTCCGTGTTAGAGTGGAGATAAATCTGAACCTACCCTTACCGCAAGGTTTCTGGCTTCGAGCTCAGTCGACTGCAACCAAAGACCTATGGATATCTTACAAGTATGAAAAGCTCTCAGATCTCTGTTTTGCCTGTGGAAGACTAGGGCATGACAACAGGAGCTGCAAGTTTGCTCCTAGGAACAGTAGCTTCGAGTCTAGCTATGGCCCAAATATTAGAGCTTCGACCGTTCGGAGATCTCATATCCCGATCGAAGTTATCCGTCAGGAAGTGGATGAGGCGGAAAAACGTGTTACAGAGTTGCTTGGGCGGCGGGCGGTGGTGCGAAATCACAATGGTGAAACGCGTGATCCTAACCCCTTGGGTGCGCGTGAGGGGACCTCTATTTCCACACAGATCCCTATGGTGACTGTGGGAGTGAGGACGGTGGCTCTCCACACGCCAGGTGACGTCATCGTCAAGGACAGTCATGCTCCTTCTTCTCGTACGAAGCAGGGGAATATTCTCGAAGGTATCCCTAATCTCCCTTTTCCCACTATGGATAGGGTCCTAATTTCTTCTAGTTCGGATCCTCTTAACAAAAGTGTCCAACCCCCCTCCCCTCCTATAGCCCAAGCCCACTCCAATTCTGGCCCTCTTCCCCCTTCAAACCCCAACCAGGAACCCATCTATTTCGTCACCGAACCCTCTAATAATCCCCCCTCCCCAAAACATAAGCCCAATATTCATAACCAAAACCAAACACCCTTCCTTATTGAAGAACTCGTCCCAAATATCTCAAAACCCATAACTAACCTTTCTGTTACTAACCCTCTTCTCATCACCTCTTCTTCCACTATACCCTCACCTGACAACACTCTACCCTCTATCTTCCGAAACCTAGCAATCAAACGTAAACCTGAGGGTGAATTAGATGATGACAAGAAATCCAAGTTGCTCTGCTTATGTGGTCTTGAACCGTATCCCCCCCTTTCTAACCCTTTACCAAAATCCCCTGCTAAGCGTGTTCCAAAATCCAATCCTTCTCGAATTAGAAAGAACCCCAGAAAGGGGGGGTTATCTTCCACCACTGGCCCGTCAGAGGAGTCGAATTCCTGTCTCTTTGATGTCCCGATGCAGATGCTGAATTTTGAGCCTTCTTTGGTTCCTGGCAATATGGCAACTGATCTCAAATGGAATGGGCGTGTGGCTGGCCCTGAACAGCTACCACCTCAATGATTGTCCTAACCTGGAATTGTCAGGGAGTTGGGCGTACTTTGACAACCCAGGCTTTAGGTGATATTGTGCGCAAAAATCGTCCCTCCATCGTCTTCCTGATGGAGACCAAGAATAATAAGGTTTTTTTGGAAACCATCCGTCGTAGTTTAGGTTTTGATTCTAGCAATTATGTTGATCCCATTGGCCTCTCTGGAGGTCTTGCTCTATTGTGGAAAAATGAAGTGGAGATTGATATTGAAACTTCAACCAAAAATATTGTCCATACTGTTATTTCGGAAAAATCTACTTCTCATGCTTGGGCTGGCTCTTTCTTCTACGGGAGTCCCAATAGAGAAGGGAGAGATCAGGTGTGGGAGGAGTTAAAACGCATTGGATGTTCTGAGTCTTTACCTTGGCTATGCATCGGTGATTTCAATGAAGTTTTGAGTACAAGTGATAAAATGGGGGGTTCCATTCCTAGTCCTCGGAGGTTATCCTCCTTTCATGAGATTCTTACTACATGTGGATTGGTGGATTTGGGTTTTAAGGGACCAAGGTTTACCTGGAGGAACAACAGGTTGGGAGGGGACCTAATTATGGGGCGTTTGGATATGGCTTTTGCAAATGACAAATGGAGAGAGCTTTACGATCAAGCCACTGTTTTTGTTGAAGCTGCTATTGGGTCAGACCACAATCCGCTCATTTTGAATACTTCTTTTCCTTTGAAGAAAGTGAGGAAACCTTTTCGATTCGAATCTTTTGGACAACTGAAGAAAGCTGTAAACTCATAATTGCTGAGTCTTGGGATGCTATTTATGAAGGGTCTGGTCTGGCAAAGGAGTGTAAAAAACTTAAGGGATGTAAAGAGAAGCTTAAGGTGTGGCATGAGCAGAAGTTTGGGGACTTCCATCTCCAAATTGCGATTCTCAAGAATAGATTTGTCCATCTTCAGGAGCAACAAGTTTCTGGTTCCAGCCCTGATTGTATGGTGGAAGAGAAAATTATTAAGAGTAAACTGGAGGATCTCTGGCAAAAAGATGCTATGTATTGGCATCAACGTTCACGGATTAAATGGCTCCAAATGGGAGATAAAAATTCCCGTTTCTTTCATCTGAGCACCATTCATCGAAGGCAGCGAAACCAAGTTGTAAAGCTTAAGGACGAAGCTGGTATCTGGAAAATGGAGGAATCGGACATTTCAGGTATCATCCGAACTCATTTTCAAGGGCTCTATTCCCCCCTCCCCTTAGGGATTTTGGTGATATTCTTAGCTTAATTACTCCTTTGGTTACGCCTAATATCAATGCTTCTCTGATAAAGCCCATCTCTAATGAGGAAATCCGTTTGGCTACCTTCCAAATGGGACCTCTAAAAGCCCCTGGTTCTGACGGGTTTCCTGGCCTATTTTTTCAAAAGTATTGGGATATTGTGGGAAGTGACATCACTGAGGCTGTAAAATCTTTCTTTATGCTGGGTTCTCTGCCACCTGAACTCAATCACACTAATGTCATCCTTATCCCCAAAGTAAGGAATCCAGAATCAATGAATCAACTTCGTCCTATAAGCCTGTGTCGTTTTGTTTACAAGATCATCTCCAAGATTCTTACCAACAGACTTCAGCCTTTCATGCATGGGTTAATTTCTGAACACCAATCTGCCTTTATCCCTAGCTGTCAGATTCAAGACAACATTATTGTGGCTCACGAGGTTTTCCACCATCTTAAGCACAAAAAAGCTCGGTCAAAAGCGGTTGTGGCTACAAAGCTAGATTTGAACAAGGCTTATGACCCTGTGTGCTGGGATTTTCTCTTCAAAGTGTTAGAAAAAATGGGTTTTGACAACAGATGGATAAACTGGGTGAAACAATGCGTGTGCACTGTGAAATATTCTATTTGTGCAAATGGAAGTCAAGTGTGTAATGTGACTCCTTCCCATGGTCTTAGGCAAGGGGATCCCTTGTCTCCTTACCTTTTTCTATTTGTAGTGGATGTGTTTTCTGTCCTTATCCAGAGAGCAATCCAAAACAAATCTATAAAAGGTGTAAGGATGAAAAGAGAATGCCCTGTGGTGTCTCATCTTCTCTTCGCTGACGACTCCATCATCTTCTTGGAAGCCGAGGCTATTTTTTGCTCAAATTTCAAGTACATGGCTGCCTGCTTTAGTGAAGCTTCAGGTTTAACCACCAATGTCCATAAATCCAGTCTCTATTTCTCAGCCAACACCGGTGTGGAAGTGAAGAAGGATATTAAAGAGATCCTAGGTATGGAGGAAATGGATCCCAAATCCAAATATCTAGGGCTGCCTTCTGATTGGGGGAGATCAAAAAAGGAAGCAATGGGCTATATTAGCGACAGGGTTAATGGAAAAATTCAAGGATGGGGAGGCAAGAATCTTAACCAGGAAAGCAAAGAGGTCCTCATCAAATCGGTGATTCAGAATATGCCTATTTACCCTTTCATGTGTTTTAAAGCACCAATCTCTCTTTGCTCTCGTCTTAACTCAACTGTTAGTAAATTCTGGTGGAAAAACTCTGAAGCTCAAGCTGGTATTCATTGGGGGGCTTGGAGTAAGTTGGTTGCTCCAAAAAGAGAAGGGGGTTTAGGTTTTAAGGAATTCGCTGCTTTTAATAATGCCCTCCTTGCTCGTCAATTCTGGAGAATTAATGAGAACCCGAATGCACTTTGGGCAAGAATTTTAAAGGGAAAATACTTTCCAAATACTTCCTGTTGGGAGGCAAAGAAGGGCCATTCTCCCTCATGGGCCTGGTGTAGTATGCTGGAAGGAAGAAAGGTCCTAGAGGAGGGGGTGAAATGGAGTATTGGAAATGGAGAATTTGTCCAGTTTTGGAACGACAATTGGGTTCACACTAGCCCACACAATCGAGTCACTAGTACCCCTCCCCCTGATTGTGCATGGTCCAAAGTAGCAGATTTCATTAAAGGGGATTCCCAATCTTGGGATGTGGAACGACTTTCCACTTGTGTTTCGGACGAAGATATGAGAGCCATTCTTGCAATTCCCATTAGTTTGGCAAACAGAGGGGATAAGCGTATTTGGTGTTTCACAAAATCAGGGCAATACAGTGTCAAATTAGGCTATCATCAGATTTCAAAGAAAATTTCCCCTTTGAATTGAAACCAGGCTTCTACTTCCCATTCTCCTCCTAAATCTTTATGGACTAAACTTTGGTCTGTCCCTACCATGCCCAAAGTGTGTCATTTTATGTGGAAAGTGGTCAAGAATTGGGTTGCGTGCAAAGCTAATTTTTTTAGAAGGAAATGTTCCCCTTCCCCAACCTGTCCCCTTTGTAATATTGCCCCTGAAACTGTTGAGCACTCTCTGTTTCATTGTCCTTGGACTAGAGCCGTTTGGTTTGGCTGTGGAAAATCCTTTTGGACTACTAGTTTGGACATCTCTTCAGCTGCTAGATGGATGGAGGACCTTCTATGTGGACATATAGCAAAGGAAACTACAATGGAGAATATGGCAGCTATTTTTCAGGTGTGTTGGGCTATTTGGAAAGCTCGAAATGCCTATGTTTTCACTGGAAAGGCCCCACTCCATGGAGATACTATTGAAGCCGCTTCGGTAGGCTTCATGGATTACCTTCACGCACTTTCTCAGATTCCTAAACCCAATCCCCTCCATCGCCCCACAATCAGAAGGTGGATTCCTCCACCCCCTCTCTTCTCAAATTCAATTCGGATGGAGCTTTTAAATCCACTAGCAGCGCTGCTGCCTTTGCCGTGATCACCAGGGATTGTTGTGGATCAGCTCAATTTTGGCGTACGGGAAAGGTTATGGCTGCTTTGGCTCTCGTTATAGAAGCTTGGGCACTTAGAATTGCGTGTGGAATTGCCAAGGATTTGGGTCTATCTGAAGCCATTTTTGAATCAGATTGCTTGGAACTGATCAATTGTTTTACTGCCCCTGCTGTTGCTCATCCTTGGGAAATCTGGACTATAGTTGAAGACATTGTTGACTGGGCTAGCCACAGAAACTGGTCCTTCCTCTGGTGTCCCCGAGAAAAGAACAAGGTGGCGCATTGGCTAGCAACCAACTGTCTCAATAGAAAAGTTTTCGTTTCCTCAGGTTGTATTCTGCCTGATTTGCATTCTCTTTTGAACTCTGATGTACTCAGTTGATTCTGTTTTATGTGACTATGATCTTTTCAATAAAATTACGTAATTGATTGGTATTGATAACACTTATAATCGATTACATATCAAATACGAGTATTAGTTATTTGTAATTCGGATGCTTGCACTAATTCACAAAATTCTAGTAGTACGTCTATTAACCAAAAAATAAATAGCACGTCCTAAATATTGTTGTCTTTTACACATATTCTAAAATATATTGGCAAATTTATCTCGTCACTATCACTCTCTTGATCACCTATTAACTTTTTTGTTAGTGTTTCCTACTTATTAATACAGATGATCGACTTCGTTATTCTTTTTATTTGGACTATTTATGTAAAAATTCACTATGCAATTAAAGATATTGTGAAAAATGTTAAACATCATAATATTTCAAAAAAATTCAAAAAAAAAAAAGACTACAAATATGAAACACTTTAAAAATTCTGTAAAAAATGCCTTGACTTTTTATTACATTATGATAATGGTAGTATTTTTTCCTTTAGTAATTATCGAGAACCTATTTTAATGAAGTAAATTATTTCCACTTGAAATAATTTTAGCTTCAAAGTTTTTAAAAAATAAAATAATTATTTTTTACATAAATTAATTATCAAAAATAAAATTGTGCTGCTTTTGTCGAAGGAAAAGAAAGATATACGCTGGTTGGGAAGAAAGTGAGGGGTGAGATTTTCTTTCCATTTTGGTTAATTCACAGGGTTTGCCTGTAGCACTGGTAACAGATTTTTTGTTAGTAACTTATCATAACATTTTAAAGGGTCTAGATCATTTTTCAAGCATCTAATGGTAATTAAAGAAGGTGCATATGATATACCTTCAAATAAGAAGTGTATTGTAGCACTTCTCGAAAGAGAGATGGTACGTGGGACTATGGGAGATGGAGAGAGTGGGAAGTGGGAGAGTAGGATTGTAGGAAGTGGGAGGGGCTATCCCCTGAATTGGTGTTCCAACTCTATGTACCATGTTTCTAATTCCACCAAGTGTTCAAAATCTAATTAATTGGTTATAAAAATTAACAAAGTTATTACCGCTCGCGTTGACAAATATAACTTCCGTTACTTTGGTATAGTCAAATTAAACAGTAAGGAAAGTCTTTAATATCATATGCATCTGTTGTGTGGTTCATATTGTGTCACCTCATAAAAATTATTTATAGGACCGGTCATTCATAATATTTTATTTCGCATCGTAACATTTATACGAAAAATTCGTAACTTTTCATCAATATGATTTGTAATTTTTTAGCAATAGATTCATAACATTTTGGGAATCATAACATTTTGGTGTGTTTCAATGGAGGTGTATATAATACACACTGAAATAAAAGGTGTGTATTGTAGCACTTCCCCTAACCGAACCCCCCCCCCCGCCCCCCCAAATTAGCAGCTAAATTTCGTTTACTTCGATCTTTAAATATCAATTGTACACACATGTCTCTTTAACTAAAAACCGTTACTTACTTCATCTAATTCTCATCCAATTCCTATCTTCCAGCCGTGGAAGATGGGAATTGGATGAAGTAACGGTTTGTTAGTTAAAGGGGCAAGAATGTACAATTGATAGTTAAAGTACGAAATAAACAAAATTTAAATAGTTCAAGGGCAAGTACATATTTTACCCTATTATGCAACGTACCTAAATAACTTATCAATTAAATAGTATCAACTAAATTAAATAATGTAAATTGTGGTTCGGATCGGTTTGGACTTAGAACCGTGAGAATAAATCCACAAACCAAGCAATCTGGTTCGATTTTTTATTTCTCGTAACTGCAACAAAACCATATATACTACTAAAAAATTGAACCAAACAGATTGGTTTGGACTAGTTTGGATAAGATTCACGGTTCGACTGTTTTTTTCCCCACCCCTAAAGCAATCAAAGTGGTTTCTACCGCTAAGTAATTTCCTCATTGAATTTTTTTTTATCGGCAATAAAATTTTATTAGAAACTCGACTGAAACTCATGAATACTTGAGTTTAAGTCTTCAAAGTTGTTTGGTAAGATTAATCATACTCTTTAGCACTAAGAGTTGAATCAAGTAACGAGAAGAAAAATATTTGTTACAAATCAAAGTTTTTTTTTTTTTTTTTTTCCCTTTTCCTTAGACATATGATTGATTAGATAGTTTATAACCAGAGATAAGGGCAGAAAATGCAAGTGCGAGGAATGCGAAGAATTCCATGCTAATTGCTGCCGCAGAGGAGTCCGTGAATATGGTGTCTGTCCACCCTCGCATCCTATTTGTTTGGGGAATCGCTGACGATAATGCAGATATCAACAAGTATGCCATAATCTGCAATTTCGTGAATTTTCAAATGTTATACTATCTTTCTACACAATTTTAGCATATATATACATTGTATCACTACTCAATCGACTAAACCAAGAGCATCATAGTAACTTCAAGAGCCCGAAGCATCCTTGCTGGTTACAACGTTTATAGAAATTTTCTGATTTTTTGATCTTGTTGCGTGTGTGTGTGTGTGTGTGTAGATTAATATTGTAATGTAATGAATATTTTGACTTATAGCTTCCTTGTTCGTCTCCTAAGCATAAGATAGAGATATATTTATTTATTTCTAATTTCTTTATTTAGTGGGGGATGAATCAGTTACATCTTGTTCCTACTCTTAGGCATTCTTTTTCTAATCGGTCTTTCGTGCTTGTTTTCTTGGGTCTACGAGATCCTTTCACTAACTTATTATTTCCATTACATTTTTGAAAAGTATAGAATCATGTAAATAAAATGTAGGAAAAAACTAGTCAAAAGAATTGGTCGTATTTTATAGCATACGTCTTTCAATTCGAAATTACCGTGGCACAATATATACCAAATACAAATTCAAGATTTTCCTTATAAAGTATAATCGTATTGTAATGATCTTTTGAATCATATATAATAATAAGAATATATTTTTTTTAGTTCTATTCCTGAGTAGGGGCTATAACTATACAATTTTATAAAAAAAAAAACGAGAGGTGAATATGCCAAGGAATTTTGAAGATCTAGAAAGTCGGCTTTTCTGGCTTTGCTCGATTGGACATTCTGACATAATTTTTTGTTTCATAAAGCAATTTAAATATTATTTCTAAATTTTCTTGTTTCGGTTTTCGTAAATATTTTCGCAAAACCTATTTAGTACTCCCTCCGTTCCTTTTTAAGTGTCCTGCTTCGTAATTCCAACTTATTAAAAAGACATCATCATTATACCTTTCACATCAACTTTTTCCTCCACTTTCCCTACTTATCCATCATCATTACATTTTTACTCACTAACTTTTCAAAATGGAATTTACTTTTAGAGACAAAATAGACAAGGCACCAACTTTTACCCACTAACTTTACAAAATAGACACTTATTAAGGGGCAGCCCAAAATGGAATATCGGACTATAAAAAAGGGACGGAGGGAGTACTATTTTGTGAGGAAAAAAAATTTCCATGCACCAACCGTAAATGACCTAAACAAAAAGTAATTTGAACAGTTTAGGAGATGAACTGGATTGGAGCCTTTATTTTTTGGCTTTTGCAATGATATGTTACAATGTTCCTAGAATACATAATAACTCTTGAAGTGAATAATCTCCAATTCCACAAATTTTCAAATGCCATTTGAAAAGTCTTAATTAAAGATTACTATCCATATCTTTCTGGACAATTTGTAGCTTACATTGTACTATCCAGTTTTCGGCTTTGCTCTATCAATTAAACTTTCTCACATAATTTTCAAAATTTATTTCTATTTCAAAAAGCAATTTAAATAAATTTCCTCAAAATTTCTTGTTTCGATTTTCAAAATATTTTTGCTACACCTCTGCAATTCTATTATGTGAGGAAAAAAACTAATTACCAATGTATAACCACTGTAAATGACACCAAAACGTAAGATTTGAAATTTATTTTATAAAAACCCAGTTAGGAGATGAATCGGATGGAGTCTTTGGCTTTGTTCAATCGCACTGTAACTAGAAAATTTGAATGGTTACATAGAAGCACAATTGGAATACTTCCTTCTCCAAGAAATGTGGTGTTACTAAGAGAAGCTTTCATTGCGGAGGGAATAGCATACATTCAGGCGCGTGATATGGGGGGAAACTTTGTTCTTCTGAATTTCGATTCCGCAGAGGATATGTCGTTAATGCTAGAAGAATCAGGTATGTGTTGGTTGGGTTGATTTCATTTCTTTAGATGAAGCAACGTCAAACGGGTCTTCTTTTGCAGTTGGAAAGGTGAAAATTCTTACTGGTATCTTTGAAACCATTAACCCAGGAGATTTGTTTGGTATTAAATGGTAACTCATACCTTGTTAGACTAGTGTTGGAGGAGCAGGTGGTTGTCAATAACATCATGAAGGCTAACTTCGTTTGCAAGGATAACATGGACTCTAATCCAGGGTCCGAAGACAAGTCTGACGGAGACATTGAGAAGGATAAAGTTGATGAAGCAAAGGAAGTGAATGATGATCTTAGAGAGATTCCTTCTTCCTCAAATGCAGTAGAAATAGAGGTTGGGTTTTTGGCGAATGAGAAGCATATTGTTGTCAAGGATGTTGAAGCCTAGACAAGAAAAGTTGATGGTTTGGTCTCTAGCTTCTTCCCACTCTGAGTACCACTCCATTACTAGTCCGATTTCTCTTTCGAGGCCCTAAGTGACGGATAGCAGTGTTGGGCTCTGTATTCCAAAAGAAAAGTCAATTCATAAAGCAATCTAAAAATTGGATAGGAGGTTGAAGAGATCGAGAAGGAAAAGCTTTAAGAAGAAATCTCTCTTTGATTTTGAGTTAAGGTGGTCAAGGTGAAGAAAAACAATAAGGTGGTTCCTTTAACTTCTCTTTCTTCTAGTGACATTCCTAATAGAAACTCCATGTTAATTAATGAAGCTCGTAAGTGTATGGATATTGATCCTTTGTTGGGAGTTAAATACCAAGGGGGAGAATTTTAATATCAAGAAATATATTGAACTAGAGGGGGTTGGAATTTCAGAAAAGGAGATTGGGGATTTTGATGAGCTGGAGGATGGTGCCTCCCTCTCTGTGGAGTTCTGATTCGATTGGATTCTCTGTTTGGGTGTTCGTTACTATCCTTTGCTGCGTTCCTTTTCTAATGCAGGTTGTTGCCTAGTCAGGGTTGGTCTTGGCTTTGTTTCTCTATTTGGGTTTGCTTTGCTGTTCTCTTGGTGGCTTGGTGCGGGTGTTTTAAGGTTTTTTTTTGTCTGCTGCTTGCTTGTGCTTGTTCCAGTTTCTTTTCTGGGGCTAGTTAAAGTAGTTTTTTTGGAGGTGTTCTGTTTTTTCTTTTTTTTTTTCCATTCAGCATGGTGTTGGAGTGCTGGAAGTGTTTTTCTTTTAGGAATAGGTGTGTCGGGGTTATTTCTTTTCTTTTTCTTTTGTTGGCTTCTTGCCAACGTCTTTTTGGTATTCGGGTAGATCTAGTCTGCCCTTGTTACCTTTAATCTTTGTTTCTTTTCAGAGATTAAATAAAATTTCTTTTGCTGAGGAAAAAAAAAACTAGAATATGGTAAACTCTAAAATGTGATTTGGTATATTCCCCCAAAGAGGGGAAAAAAGAAAAAAAAAAAACTCTCAAAAGCTATGAATTGTTATCCGAAAAATTCAATTGATCGAAACGGAGTACTGCGGATGGGGGAAAAAAAAAAACCGGGATACTTGTAAAATCAAACCAAATTAAAGGCATATATGTATATCGGTACGGTACCTGATCACCCAAGAAGTCAAGCACCGCCAAATTCCGTGGCGGAAATAATTGTCTTCCAGTAAACAGCCCGTGAACTTGCCGCACAAGTTGTGCCACTGTATATATGGTTGACATAATCGCTATCGCCAACACATACCTGTGAACAATCACAGCGTCACATATTCATATCTGCATTCCTAATTGTTTTACATATTTGTGTTTTGAAGCTTTATTGGATCCTAATTAATACGTGCGGGAAATGTTTAGGGTACACACCTAAAAAAATGGGTGTACAGAATGTATTTTTATATGTTGAGCCTCAAAAATTCATTAACCACCACAAATTTCTTGTAACTGAATGCCAAGAAATTTGCTTATTCGGACCAAATAGTAAACAATACCACAAAATTTTTGATGGTTTTGAGCAGTCTTTTTTGACCTTGTGCTATATATTTTTTACCACAAATTTCACCCTTAACTTGTTAAGTTAAGGACTTCCTTTTTTTTTTATCAAATTTTGATGATCCAAACCGTTCAATGTGTGTAGAACGTGATTTTAAGAGTATACGAGAAAAAATCGGCAAAACAAATGACCGGAAATGGCTTGATCCGAACAGTTTTTCATAAAAACGCTATAAATGCATTTTTATAAAAAACCGGGAAGGGTTTGATTCTAGTAGTTTTTTTCATAAAATCGTTGTAAATGCATTTATTATAAAAAAAAAAAAAAAAACTATTCGGATCATGCCTTTTCACGTCATATCTTTTGCTGATTTCTAGAGTGTACCCTTAAAATCATGTTTTAAACATATTGAACGGTTCAGATTCTAAAAATTTGATCGGAAACAATGTCAAACTCATGAGGTCCTTAACTCAGCAAGTTAAGGGCACCCTCAGTAGAAGGGGACTCTGTGTGTGTGTGTGTGTGTGTATATATATATATATATATATAGGGCCCTTCTAATGCGGGCGCCCGCATTTAAGTAAGTTGCGGACTTTGCCTTTTCCGATCGAATTTCGATGATCCGAGCCGTTCAATGTGTTCAGAATATGATCTTAAGGGTACTCGCGAGAAATCAGCAAAAAAAAAGACTGGGAAGGGCTTCATCCGAGCAGTTTTTGTTTATTTTTTATTGAACGGTTCAAATAAAAACTGCTCAAATCAAGCCCTTTTCGGTCATTTTTTTTTTCTGATTTCTTGCGGATACCCTTAAAATCACGTTCTGAACACATTGAGCGGCTCGGATTATCGAAATTCAATTGGGAAAGGCGAGAAATGGTGTGGTCCGCAACTTGCTTGAATGCGGGCATCCGCATTAGAAGGGCCCTGTATGTATATATATATATATATATATATATATATATATATATATATATATATATATAGCAGTTCAAGGGACACCCAAAAAAATAGCTCAAATCTCAATCTTATAGTTTTCGATCAAATTTTTATGATCCGAACCGTTCAATGTGTGTAGAATGTGATTTTAAGGGTGCGCTCGAGAAATTAGCAAAAAAATATGACCGAAAAGTGCTTATTTTGTATAGTTTTTAATTGAACCGCTCATCAAATCTTAGCTAAAAACTGCTTAGATCAAGCCTTTTTCGATCATTTTTTTTTTCTGATTTCTCGCGGATATCCACATTCTGATCACATTAAGCAGCTCAGATCATCAAAATTTAATCGGGAACTATAAGGTGTTTTTTTAGTTGTCTAATTAATTGTCTCCGAAATTGTCCCGTATATATATATATATATATGTATATATATTTATACAGTCCGGATCTAATGAGGGATCCTACACGGTGCTACCGTGCGGGACTCCCCTTTCCTAATTGAATTGCAACGATTTGAGCCGGTCAAAGTGATCAGAATGTGATTTTACAGGTACCCGCTAGAAATCAACAAAAAAAAAAGATCGGGAAGGGCTTGATCCGAACAGTTTTTTATTGAACGGCTTAGTAAAATACTGCTCGGATCAAGCTATTCCCGATCAATTTTTTTGTTGATTTCTAGCGAATACGCTTAAAATCACGTTCTGCACACTTTGAGCGGCTCGTTTCGTCGCAATTTGATCGAAAAAGGAAAGTCCCGCACCATAAGGCCGTAAGAGATCCCTTATTGGATCCGGACTGATATTATATATATATATATATATAAAACCACAAAATTTATAAACAACACCATCGAAATTCATAAAAGCGAAGCATGAAAATTCATAAAATTAATGAACCACCACAAAATTCATTTTTCAGGCCATAAATATTCATAAAATTCGCCACAAAATTCGTAACATGAGACAAAAATTTGTAAAATATGTCGCAAAAATTCGTAAAGAGGATGTGTACCAAATGCTTTATCCATCACTAAAAATCAACTCATCAAATCATGACCCTAAATTCCAAATTCCAAACATATTATTGGTGTTACATACATGAGAGTGAGAGAGAGAGAGAGAGAGAGAGAGAGAGGAATGGTGGAAGAGAGTTGATTGGGTGAGACCTGTATTCTTCATAATTGTCGAAATTTTCCCCATCGCCGTAGTTGTTGGTGGCCATGATAATAAAAGCAAGAAATGAAAACAGAAAACCCAATCCTCTTAAAGCCAACGACCCTATCTTCAGCTGATCCTGTGCCCTCCATCGTCCCAGGATCTCCGGAGCCCCAAACCCTGACGCCGGCGCCTGGTTCTCCACGTTTCTAGCAGGCGGTGCCGTCGGCTCAGGCAAAGTACTTGAGGCAGTTTTCGTCGAATCATCGGTACCAGTCATTTTTCTCGAAAGCGAAGTCAAATGTTAAGCAATTACGAGGGAAAGATGTGATTTGAACGAACATCAAAGGGAAGGACTCTATTTCAAAACAAAGACTACAAGAACTGATAATTAATCGTTTTTTTTCCCTCACTATTTTCCATTGTCATCTTCTTTGACAACTCAGCCGGCGGGAATGGAGGAATTAGTAGGTGTTACGAGATCAGATCACGTCATACAAGCTCACTTAAATATTACTAATTTTCAACTTCGGCCACTGAAAATTTGTCTAGTGGTTAAGATCTTGAGATTAGTTTAAACGTGCTCAATTCGACCTGCCATTCGTTTATGAAAGAAATTATTAAAAAAAAAGATTATGTGACCTAATTTGAATCACACAATGGCGTGAGGATTTATTATTATTAAGGGACTTAAAAAGATAATTGCCGTGCCTACCCAAAGACGAAAGAGATTGTTCTCGGGAACCGGGGTGGGTGCTGCGTGGCCGCTAGCGTGGCCTTGTCGGCATCGGTCCGACGATCGGAGACGTCCATTGTGTAGAGCTCGTCAAGTACTACAAAAGCCCCAAAAATCAACTTGATCAAATATCGTTAAGTGCCTCATCGGAATGCATATAACTAGAAAAAAAAGATAATTCTAATGGATACAAAACACTAGATCAAAAACCACTGAATCCATTCTTTTCAAGTTATATGTGTTCTGATGAGGCACTTAAAGATATTTGATCGAGTTGATTTTTGGAACACTTCTAGTACTCGACGAGCTCTACGCAATGGACATCTCCGATCTTTGGACCGATGCCGGCAAGACCGCACAGCATGCTGCGCAACACCCACCCCGATTCTTGTTCTAGTTAGCACAAATTAAATTTTGTCTTCGTAGGTAGAATCATATCAATTTCACACATCTCAATGAAAAAAAGTAGGTTTTAATTCAATGTTTCCATTTTTATTTTCTAACAAAAATGTGCAAGTCATAACAGAGAAAGTGTTATGATTCTAACTTCAACTTCTTGCAAGCTCAATTTCACTCTAAATGGTTTCGATTATTCGTGTCGGATATGATCCAACAGTGGGCTGCACACACCGTCTTTTCACTTTCGTTGCAACTGAACCATGATACAACCCAACTGAACCAGCCTCAGGCCCATGTAGTTGCAACTTGCAAGCTACCCACATGGGTCTTAAGCCAGGAAATTGAGCTGCACAACCTCTCTTCTTCTTCTTTTCTAGAGCTGGCTCTCCTATCCTTGGGCCAACACCAACCATTGACGGCCGTGCCCATCCTAATCCAGTGTGCCTGGAATCCAGACACATTTTAGCATAGTCAAATACTTCGATACAACAAATAGAAAAGGCCGGGGATCAGCACTCCTCTTCACACTTTCTCACAGACACTCTGTTCTTCAAACCAAAAGGTGAGGAATTGGCCTGTTCAGGTCAAATCATCCATGAACCCTAAGTGACCCTGACATCGCAGGTTTGATAGCCGAATCTTCAATCAAATATCCGATTGAAATTTTAAATCTACAAAATCGAATTAAAAACTCACATGCAAAACAAAAAATCCATGAAATCGGAAGATTGGAGAGTGGAGGAATTCCAGAAATCACAGAGTGTAGTGGTGGTGCTGGCAAGTTCTAGCCGGCGAGGAAGAGGGCGGAGATAAAGTGTGCTGCCTTTTCAATGAAGATAGAATCAAAAAAAAAAAAAAAAGTTCAGCTAGATGAAGTCAAGAGAGAGATCGAGAGTCCGTGAACAAGCATATACATAAGCGTTCTGTGATCGAGAGAGAGAACGATAGGGTGAGATACTGAGAGGGACAGAAAAAGACTTGGGTTGATTGGAGTGACGGCCGCTGGCTTGTGGCCGCCGGTTTATGTGCTGATGGAAGTCTTCGACGGGAGCATGGCTGCGGGAGTGGAGATCGAGAGGCAGAGTAAAGTGGAGACTGGAGAGAAGAAAAAGAGGAAAGTTAGGGCTGGGTTTTGTTGAAAAGCAAAACGACGTCATTTTGCTTGCAAAAATTTTCATTTCACTTTTTGACAGCCCGCCTAAATGAGCTGGAGCCCGGGAGCGCAAAAATTGGGATCTTTCGGTGACAACTTTATACTTGTCGCCGAAATTTGTCTTTAGTGACAAATATTTTGTCACCCAATCTCATTATTTACCATAGTCACCCAAAGGTTTTCAGTGACCAGTAATAAAATTGGTTGTCACCGTTAAGTATATTCAGTGTCAATATCAATTTTTTGTCACTAAAGGGTGTCAAAGGGCAATGGTGTTTTTTTGTTGTAGTTATTAACGGAAAGGAGTGAAGATCTGATTGATTATGAGATCATAAAATTAGGAATTGTGATTGATTCAATTAGTGATTGTAATTGATTCTTTGTAAATAGCTTACCAAGAATAGTTTAGCTGTAGTTAGTATAAATGTCTTCTTTTTCATTTGTACAATGTACTGATAATAAATAGAAGAAAACTTCCGCAATATTTTGTTTATTTTCATGGTATCAGAGCACCAAACCTGGTGATTCTGAAACCCAACAACGCTTCCGCAAAACTTCAGCCATGTCAGACAAGAACAAGAGCGAGTCTGAAAATTCACGGCATGAGGCCACGCTTGAAGTCTCAAATCCCTACTCCCTACACCACTCGGATCATCCGGGTATGATACTCGTCTCCAAATTGCTTGAAGGAGACAACTACAGCACATGGAGCCGTGCTATGCGAATCGCCCTGAGTGCTAAGAACAAGATCGGCTTTGTCACTGGTTCAATCAAGCCACCTTCCTCGACAGACGCCACTTTTCCTTTATGGCAGCGCTGTAACGACATGGTCTTGTCATGGCTCTTGAACTCTATTCACCCTGATATAGCAACTAGCGTGATTTACGCTGAAACATCAGCAGAGGTCTGGGCAGACCTACAAGAGCGTTTCTCTCAAGGAAACAACTCGAGAATTTATCAGATCAAACAAGAAATCAGGGAACACAGACAAGGGCAACAGTCCATCTCTGTCTATTACACTAAACTGAAAGCTTTGTGGGATGAACTTTCATCCTATCATCAGAAGGTGATTTGCACATGTGGTGGATTGGAGAACCTCAACAAAAGGGATGAAAAGGAGAAAGTCATGCAATTTCTCATGGGATTGAATGAAAATTATGGTCCCGTTCGTGGTCAAATTCTGTTAATGCAGCCTCTACCCGATACACGTCGAGTCTATTCACTCGTTCTCCAACAAGAAAAGCAGATTGAAGTCTTTCTCAATCGCGACAGCATGAACCACCATGCCATGCTTGCAGATCATAATTCACAGGCTCCGACATATTCCTTTGCAGATCAGAACAATAAGACGATTCAAGCTCATCAAGTTCAGAAGCAAAAGAATACGCTGCACTGTTCGTATTGTGATCAAGATTACCACAGCGTCGAACGATGCTATTATCTACATGGGTTCCCGGTGGGACACAAACTTCATGGAAAGAATGTAAAGCCTCCAAATCAGCGTCGTTCAAATGCAAATCATGCAAAATCAGTCAAAGTAACGGAAGCCGGAGCTAAACCTCCATCTTCCAATGATGGACCAAGACTCACAACAGAAGAATACAACCAAGTCATGGCATTGCTTCGGAAAAACAATGACGGTAACTCGTCGCATTTTGCAAATGCCACAGCTATTATTACACCATCATCTGAAGTAACACCCCTTGCCTCACACTCGAGTTTATGTTGGATTATTGATAGCGGAGCCACGGATCATGTGACTTCTTCAATTAAATTAATAGACCCGAAGTGTATGCCCAAGTAGGCTAATATTCAATTGCCAGATGGTGGTTAAATGCCTATCGAGTCAATTGGTTCATTCCATGTTACACCACATATTAAACTTGATGAAGTGCTCAAAGTTCCACAATTTCAAGTTAACTTACTATCAGTCAGCAAGTTGACACGAGCATTAAAGTGTATAGTGATATTCTTTCCCCATTTTTGTGTTGTACAGGACGCTGCTACGAGGAAGATGAGTGGCCTGGGCAAGCAACATAATGGCCTCTACTACCTAGCGCAAGACCAAAACCCAGTCTTGACCTACAACATCCGCAAACACTCCAACCTATGGCATCAACGTCTCGGACATCCATCCTCCGGTCCTCTTCAAGTTCTTACCAAATTAGATTCAGAGATTTATTTTGATTCCAAACATGTCTGTGAGATCTGTCCTCTAGCCAAACAGACTCGTTTAGCTTTTCCATCTAGTTCTATTTCTTCGCAAGCACCTTTTGATTTGATACATTCTGATATTTGGGGACCATATCGAATAAAATCTCATTCTGGAGCTCGCTATTTCTTAACAATTGTTGATGATTTTACTCGATACACTTGGATACATCTCATGAGTTTTAAATCAGAAACACAAGGGATATTGCAATCTTTTATTTCTTGGGTGAAAACACAATTCAATTGCCATATCAAAACTCTTCGATCCGATAATGGATCTGAATTTTTATCAATGAAAATTTTTCTCGACACTAAGGGAATTGTTTGCCTCGATGTGGTTTGCTAATTAGGAGGACATTGGTTCAAGTATTTATGTGGTGTTTGGGGAGCCTCGTGCCCATTAATAGTTGGGAGTCTACCAGCCTACCATCTCCTTGCCTCTGTGCCTCAGGTGGGACAAGGGTTGGCCTTGCACCTGTGATTGGGGGTGTATGGGCATTCGTTGTGTTGTGTACTGACCGCGTCGTACCGTGTCAAAAATATATTTATAAAACTAAGAATTAACTACTACTCCGTAGAATAATGGTCAAGACCGAGTATCGTTCCAACGGAGACGGAATGGCTAAGTTACGACAAATTCGATTAATTTTTAGATTAATTCGGGCAAAGGAAGTTTGGTTGTTTGAATTTGGAGAATTTATTAAACTAAGAGAATTAATTAAATGGAAAGTTTTAACAATTGGAGAGAAAATCTAGGGTTTGAATCCACCTCGACCGCGTAGCTCCAACATGCATAAGCAAGATTAACTATTCGAATCAGAAGGGATTATTTCTAGGGCTTGCAAACCCTAGCAATAATCATCTAGAAAATAATTGAGTTGTTAAAAGGCATAGATTATCCCATAGCACGGACCGTCTCAAAAGTACGGTCTGGCCGCCTAACGGCACGGCCCGTCTTACGAGTATAATCTATCTCAGAACTCCAACCACAATCGATGAAAATCATTGTATAACTCGTATTTGAAAGCATGCATACAAATACCCAATAGATTAAAACTATCAAAATCATTCCATTCAATTGAAACGGAAAGGGTTCCTAGTTATACAATCAATCCGAATAACAAATCTAAAACCCATACATAAAAAGAGAGTTACTTGGCGCGAGGTTTCATCTTCCCCTAGACAAGGGATTTAGCCGGCCATGGAAGCCGAGATCATGCGTGGCTTTTTCCTCAGCCGGATGGTTTCTTGTTGATAGCAGCCGCTCTTTTCTTCTGTCGTGGAATTCGTGCGTCGTTTTTTTTTCTTGAGCAAAAACCCTTGCTTCCCTTATAAAGTTGCTGCCGTGTGATATCTATTCAATATTCGGGCCCACTGCCAAACCCCAAAACTTATAATATGCATCCTTGGACTAAATTTGCCGTGATGCCCAATCATACCAAATGTAGCCTTTACCCGCATGGTAATTTTATTGGGTGCTTCTCCACATGACTTTCCCGTGATAATTTCGACACACAATTGAATTAATAAGCTGGCCACTTGATGCATTTGATCAACTTCGTAAAGACCATCCAATTTACACGTTTTTGCACTATCGGTCTCCAACGTCTACAAACACCACAAAGTGCTAAAATATATCAAGTAACAATGGAAACGGACCGACAAAGCGTAAATTAGGCAGATTAAATGGGTGCTTTTCAGCACCCATCATGTACCTCGTGCATTGGGGCCATTTAGACTCTTTAGACCGTGTTTAAGCAATTAGGACTGCTTAGTCACGCACAAGGAGAGTTGTCACACATTGGCTGCCCCCTTATGTTTTACTTTTTACTTGACAACAAAGGTGAAAAATAGTAAATGTAACTGCAAAAAAAAGTTGTCGCTCTGCATTCTTTATTTAGGATGATTTTTTTGCATCTTAAGTGTTTGAGCCATACGTGCTCCATGAAACATCATCCTACAAATTAGATAAATAAAACTAGTGAATTACTAGTGGATTTGCAAATATATGGCTTATTTTGCTTGCTAACTTCAGAACTTCAACGGTCAAAAGGGCATGTACTTTTGTGCCGTTTTTGATGGACTTGGGCCATCGGGGCACAAAGTGTCACACCAAGTATGCGACTTGTTAGCAACAAAGCTGTGCTCCTCCTTCAAACAGTCACAAACTAATGGATTCTATTGTAAAAATAATGCAAATGACAAAGAACAAAGTGAGAATGTGTTAAAAAATGTAATTTGTAATCTTCTAGAATAATGTAGAATGTGTATTTAAATATCTAAGTATAAAACTATTAGAAGTGTGTAGAAGTAATAATTACATTAGAAGATATTTGTATGGAGTAGTCTAGAAGTTGTGAGAGATGTCTTGTAATTAAGCACATGAGTTAAAGCTAGAAAAATCTAGAAGTTAGGAGAATTTTGTAATGCACATGTGCTTATCTCTAGCTAGTTCTAGAGAATTCTACGTGCTCTATAAATAGAGCATTGTTGTACTCATTTTGAGTAATGAAAATCTAATTAAAGCCTTACACAACTTGTCCTTATAACACCTCTCCACCATCCTTTCCCACTCTCTTGTCTAATTTACTACAAAATCTAACCTAGCACCCCAACAATTTTGGTATCAAAGCTAAGTTAACCGATCCATCCTTGTCCTTCTTTCATCCACCAATGGAGTCCAACTCTTCCACTTTCAACTATGCACAAAATCTCATCCCTATATTTGAGGGAGAGAGCTATGACTATTGGAGCATCCAAATGCAAACTTTATTTGTCTCACAAGAATTGTGGGATCTTGTTGAAAGCGGATACGAGGCACCGGCAAATGCCGAAGAAGAAGCAACTTGGACGGAAGCAAGGAAGAAGAAGTTCAGGGAGAACAAGAAGAAAGATGCTTTGGCTCTCCTCAACATTCAACGTGGGGTAAGCAAATCTATCTTTCCAAGAATTATGGGTGCAAAAACTTCAAAAGAAGCATGGGAAATATTAAAAATTGAATATCAAGGTTATGATAAGGTTATCTCCATTAAACTTCAAACACTATGTAGAGACTTTGATAATCTAGCAATGAAGGAAAATGAATCCATTCAAACGTTCTTTTCTCGAGTTGCTGGAATTATCAATCAAATTCGAAGTTATGGAGATACCCTTCCGGATAAAAGAATCGTCGAAAAGGTTCTTAGGAGTCTGCCTCCAAAGTTTGATCATGTTGTAGCTGCTATCGAAGAATCCAAGGATTTGTCTAAACTTACTCGACATGAACTAATGAGTTCTCTCGAGGCCCATGAACAAAGAATGAGCAGGTTCACAAATCAATCCTTGGAGCAAGCATTTCAAAGCAAAATCAATTTTGGTGGAAAGAACCAAGAAGATCAAGAGAAGGGTTCATCTCGAGGAGGAGGCATAAACGGACAAAGACGTGGAGGCCAAAATGCATTTCAAGTCCGGAACAAAGGAAAAGGATACGACAATCAGAGGAATCCTAATGGCGGTAACTCTAACTCTTCTTGCATTATTTGCAAAAAATCTAATCATGCATCCAAAGATTGTAGATTTAAATGCAAGAGATGCAAGATTTCTAATCATTCTGATCGAGATTGCTGGTTCAATCAAGAAAAAAACAAAGCTAATTTTTCAGAAGAAAATGAAGCTGAACACCTATTCTCTTGCATGAATGCTCAACAAGAGTCAGATAACATTTGGTATCTAGATAGTGGATGCAGTAATCATATGACAGGCGATCATAAAAAGTTCGTGCAGCTTGACGATAAAATCTCTTCACAAGTAAAGCTGGGAGATGGGAAGCTGCAAAATGTGAAAGGAAAAGGAGTTATCGCCGTCTACACGAAGGGAGGTAACAAAAAATTAATTTCAGATGTCCTTTATGTTCCTGGGCTTACTCAAAACTTATTAAGTGTGGGACAATTACTTCAAAAAGGATATGCACTAAACTTTGACAAAGATGAGTGCACTATCATTGACAAGAAGAAAAATTTAAAAGTGGCAAATGTCAAAATGACTCCAAATAAAGTTTTTCCATTAATAATGCCACTTAATGAAAATTTTGCCCTTAAAGGAGAAAAAATTGATGACTCATATTTGTGACATCTAAGATATGGCCATTTAAATTACAAGGGCATGAGATTGCTAAAGGAGAAAAATATGGTAAAAGGGCTACCAAACATTGATAAAATTGATAAAGTTTGTGAAGGATGTATATATGGAAAAATGCACAGACTCCCATTTCCAAAGTTCGCTTGGAGAGCTAAAGCGCCTTTGGAATTGGTGCATTCTGATATTTTTGGCCCTACTAGAACACCATCTCTTGGTGGCAAAAGATGTTTTCTCCTATTTCACTACAACAAAAATCTCATTAGGTGACGAGTGAAAATTGTCACAAATTGCATATTTTTCGTCACGAATAATATAGGTGACGAAAAAAAATTTGTCGACTAAAGGTTGTCGAGGATTCCTCCCTGGTGACGAAATCCGTTTTTCGTCACCCATAGTGCGTTTTGATGACGAAAAATTTTGTCACGGAAAAATCACTTAGTGACGAAAAAAATTCGTCACCAATTGTGTTTTTTATGACGAAACATTTTGTCACCGTTGCCATAATTATTTGTCACCCATTTTCAATTTCGTCACTAATTGTGGCAAGTAATTGATCCAAGTTAAGCACATAGCTGACAAAAAAAATTTCGTCACCGAAGATTAATTAAAAAAATAATAAAGGTGACAAAATATTTTGTCACCTAAAATTACAAATTAAAGGCAATCAGTGACGAAAGATTGTCGATCACCTACACTCTCCTTACAATACTATATTATCCTGTTTATTTCAATATTCAGACAAACAAATAAATTATACATTACCCCATATACAATAGCCAACACATCTTCATAAACCAATATAATCATGTCCAAATTAAACATCCATTAACCACGAGAACTATGTATTCTACACCAAAATATCCATCCACCCATAGGGTCTAAAGCATCAATGTCTCCATGAAAAAACCATGAAAGTTAGACCATACCATATATGTTCATCGTAGTTCGGTAGCATCATTAAAATAAAAAAAAGAAGACTCGAAACTTCAACCAAAAAGGAGTCTTCATAGAAGCATATATCCCGAAAAGAAGACTCAGAACCTCATCCAAAAAAAGTCTTCATAGAAGCATATATCCAAACAAAAAGTCTTCACAGTAGAGTTTATATATACCATCTTCCTCGCTACCAAACTTATGCATATTCAATCTGCACACATGAAAAGTAGAATAAAGTATTTTGGTTATGTGTTAATAGAACACAAAATATTATGTAAACTTTACAATATACAAATGAAACAAGTGAGGATCTAACTCAAAATACATCAGTACCATGACCTTAAGCAAGGAAATAGAGTAAGGCCCAAAAAACTAAGGTCCAGATAGGCATCAAGCTAGACTAGACAGAGCATCACTAGAGCATGCATGTATCAACAATCATCAGAGAAGAAAGGGGCTCAATCGATAGCATAAGAACACCAGCATCAATAAGAGACAGACATATGTAGACCAGTAGCAACAACCACCTTAAAGGAGTGAGTAAACAAAAACATCAGCAGCATCACGTTTCTCAATCAGTGAAACAGGACATCATGTAGGCCACAAAGAGAAATTCAAAGCTTTGACATCTACATCTATGAATTGGAAACAGGATCTCATGACAACTTCTTAGCCCTCCCAAATATTGGACCAAAGTTCATGTTTTGTATTTGGGCTAAATGTTTCTTCTGTAATAGGCTAGCTTATTTCTTTATGTTATTGGGCTCATTTGTTAGGTAAAGCCCTAATTTGTGTAATGCCCTAATATTAAAGTTGTAGTGGAATGAAAAAAGTGTGTACTAGCAAAGTTAGGCTGCCCCCTTTTGAGATCCAGATAGCAACATTTCTCTTCCCCTATTTTTTCTCTTCTTCGGCTGCTACTGCCACCATTAAGGCAGTCCATATTTCCCATTTTCTCGATCTTTCTCCACAAAAAACTAAAGATTAGGCTAGTGCATAGCCAACAAAAGCAACCTCGTGGAATCAATGCATAGACAAGATATGCACATAGGTACCACGACTTCAAATGTACATTTGCTCCTTTGAAATAGTCTCACACACACACACACGACACAACCAAAGCAAAGACAAGATATGGGGGATCATAAAATCGTGGGCAGAAGGATTTGCCTATTAGTCATACCAGATAACACCAGCTTTTTTCTAAAACTACTGCAATATAACATAAATTGGTGTTCTTACTTCTTATACCATATAAGAGCAGCTATGAACTAAAACTTCATCATAAAAACAGAATCTTAAAGACATAACACTTGTTGCTGAGAGAGAGAGAGAGAGAGAGAGAGAGAGAGACCACTATCTTAAAATGTGACTACTCATCTGAAGATAGAGTTACCTAGCTACTAGAACTTAGAACAAAACCAAGTACTGATCAAAAACTTTTAAAGTGTTATACCAACTAATTAAAAAAAAACTGAAGGAAAAGAAACCTGGAATTGCAAGAGAAAGACCAATCCAGCTTTTACAAACAAACACCAACTGTTCCACAACTGAAACAAAACAAAAATAATACAAGAATTAGACCAACTTTAGACTGGGACGCAAAATATTACCTTGCCCATCTACAATTGATCTTGAAAATTGAATAAATGAATTTACACCATTATAATATGGCTTACTAATTCTCCCAAAAGCTATCACGCCTGTTTTCATCCAACTTCTGTCCATGTTTGATCGCAAATGGAAGTAAGATATAAGTCACCACACTAATGTCATGTCATGCATCACATAGTATGTCTTTTACCATGAATGAGATCTTTCTATTGGATAGATTTAAAGAAGCAAATAAAGAAAATTCATGCATTCTATACTCTTATAGACCATTACAATACCTACAATTTAGAATGAAGTATAACTCAACATGTGAAACAATTCCACTTCTCATAAATATTCAAATTTCAGTCATTTGTCATGATTACATGTACAAACTATCAAGTAGTAATCAGTATGCACAGGCTCAAACTTTCAAACAACACATCTCTTGTCCAAAGAACCTTCCAATATACTGTTTACTAGTGTGAGAATATGTTGAACTATCCCAGATCACAATAAGATATGGGAGTTGGCAGAAGTATGCACCAAAATTATACGCACCTAGCATAGGTAGTCATTCTGCTAAAAGGTGTTGAGGTTCAGGGGAAGTTAGTCTACAGACTTCAATAATGAAAATCAAAATGAAGTTTAATTGCAGTATCCCATGCCAAATAAACCTTGGCAGTGCCTTCCGACTTTGAAGGGGTGATTCTAAAAGCTTCTAATTCTGAAGTATATCTACGCCTAAGGAATTTGTTCCTTAAAAATGTGCTATGCGAGAAGTAATTGAAAAACTCAATCTAGTACGAATGCTGCAACTGAATACGGTTCAAATACATATAATTGTGAACAGCTACCATATGAAGAGGTGCGTGTGCATAAATATATAGGTTGCAAAAGTAGATGGATCCACTAATATTTCTGATTAGTCTTTGTGGGTAGAAATAGTCCCAAGCATTTTAAAGGAAACTATGAGACTTGAAATTCCATGCCAACGTAGAAAGATTCCAGGTCCAAGATAATTTGACACTCTATGGAGACATACTCTTGTCTGACGTCAACTTGTAAAGGCTCTACATTTGGACTTTAAGATCGATTACAAGTTGCAGGTAGCCAAAGTTTGCGCTTTGTAGCCTTGTATAAGATAATAGTAGCTAATTGTCCAACAAGATATAGGAGGAAATATCCTGGAATGTGACTGAAATATAAACAACACCAATTTCAATTCACCATTCTGCAATTCATAACTCTGTTGTCTATGGCACTTTAAGATTGGCAATACTATTCTTTCACGTCTCTTTTGAAGTGTTCTCTTGTTTGTAATTTTTCAAGGGTCCCCCAAAGTTAAGTATTATCCTAACAATACAACACCTCATGCATCTAATACTCATAAGATTGGTACACATACAAGAACACTACTAAACTGATCTCAATCTCTACAAGTTAAAAAGAAGTTCCCTTCATCTATCTATTAACTCTAATCAAGTTTACTGAAAGAAGACAACAAAGAAAACAATACAAAATTAGCTCTGTTAAAAACTAGGGCATAAGCCATAAAGGAACAAGTATTAGAATAAACAAATATTAAACTAGCTCAACGTGTTAGGAAGATCAGTAACCAATCCGAAAACATGTCGGCACCCAAAACAAACACAGATTACCATAATCATAGAGAACAAATTAAAAAAACTAATGAATACACTCATTGTTCGCCACTAGGGGATATCTATATAGAAAACAGACAAACCCATTGTCGACTAAATTAAGATATTCCTAATTAAGCTATTGTTTCTTCCAAAGATTAGGGCACTTGATTTTCTAATACTTTGTTTTAAGGGAACCCAAACCCACTGCCATCACAAATCGATTCAGGACCAGAGGCAACCGACAAAGGCTTTGACTATGCATATTTTCACGTTTTCTCTGCAAACAAATGGGGAAAAGAAAACTTTTCAACTTTGCAAGAAACCGAAACGGGAAAGCCAAACCAATAAAATATTCCTCCAAGCCTGTAAATCGAGAGAAGGAGGCAAACATACCACAGGAGAGAGAGAGAGAAAGAGAGAACTCACCCAAATCGGACATGGTGGGTCGACTGCGCCGCTGTGTGAAAAGGAACGCAGTCAGTGTTAGAAATTAGGGAGATCGATTGAGGAGAAGAGAGAGAAATCGACATACCAGAGCTTGAGAGCTGGAGTTACAAAAATGGAGAGGGACCGGGGAGTGAGACTGGTACAGGTCTTTGTTTTGGAAAAGCTGAGGGAGAAGTCTGAGTTACAGAGATGGAAAACCTAGAGAGGGAGCGGTGGGTGGGACGATTTTGTGACTGGGGTTGGGTTAGAAAGTTGAGTTAGAAATCTAACTGGGGTTGGGTTGGATTTTTTTTTTTTTTTTTTTGAGCTTTTGTGACAATTTTGTTCCTCCTGCTTTTTAAGTCCCGCCCAATACCAATTTCACCCCGCCAAAATGAAAAAAACAATTTCAAATAATTTGATTTAATACAATGAGCGATGAAAAAACTTTCGTCACCGAAAGTCTTCTCGTTTGTGAGGAATTTTTTTCGTCGTCTATTGCTCTAAAGATTTCAAACACCTGGGAAAGATATGGAGGGAACTTATTAGTGACAAAAAAAATAATTTCCTCACCTAAAATTTCATTCGTCCACAATTTTGGTGACGAAAAAAAAAAATTTGTCACCTATTTACAACATATGGCGACAAAATAAAATTTCGTCACCCTTAATTTGTTTATCCTTCTAATTGGAGACGAAATATATTTTTCCTCTCAAAAAAGACATATAGGAGACGAAATTCAATTTCGTCACCAAGAGTTTCGTCACTAATCTTCATTTTTGTTGTAGTGTTTGTTGATGACTATACAAGGATGATATGGCTATACATCCTTGACAAAAAATCAGAAGCTTTCTATGTATTTCTCAAATTTCAAGCTTTGGTGGAGAGACAAAGCGGAAGACAAATAAAGACACTTCGGACAGATCGTGGTGGCGAATTCATTTACACTCCATTTATGGACTATTGCAAGGAAAAAGGAATCAAGAGGCAACTTACAATTCGGAAAACACCTCAACAAAATGGAGTGGCAGAACGGAAGAACTGAACAATTGCAGAGATGGCACGGAGCATGCTTAAAGGTAAAGGGCTTCCTAACTCATTCTGGGCCGAAGCTGTCAACACTGCTGTTTTCATCCTCAACCGTTCTCCCACTAAGGCAGTTCGAAACAAGACACCATATGAGGCGTGGTACAAAGAGAAGCCTCAGGTAAATTTTCTAAAAATTTTCGGTTGCATTGCATATGCATTAGTTCCCTCAGAAAAAAGAGAAAAATTTGGCGAAAAAGGAGAGAAATATATTTTCATTGGATATAGTGACGAGTCTAAGGGTTATCGTCTCTATAATCCAAACACAAATAAATTTATGGTTTCTCGAGATGTAATATTTGATGAAGCTGCTGTATGGAAGTGGGAGGACAATTCCTTCCAAGAGCCAAATTTTCTTGAGCTTGATGATGCTGGACATGAACGAGAAACCTTGACTCCAGATCCAAGTCCAAATCAAAGCCTACGGACCAGTGCAGAGAGCTCATCATCGGATGATCTCAATCCAATAAGAAAGGTACGTTCCTTACGAGATATATATGACTCGTGTGATTTTGCCTTCTTCACTTGTGAACCACATAATTTTGAAGAAGCTGCAAAAGAAGAAATTTGGCTAAAAGCAATGAATGAAGAAATTGCAACTATCGAGAAAAATCACACATGGGATCTTGTGGAGCTACCAAAAGGAAAGGACGTAATTGGACTCAAATGGATCTATAAGACAAAATACAAAGAAGATGGATCAATCTAGAAGCACAAAGCACGCTTAGTAGCAAAAGGCTACTCACAGCAGCCTGGAGTGGATTTCAATGAAACATTTGCTCCTGTCGCTCGCATGGAGACCATCAGAACAGTTCTTGCCTTGGCAGCACAACACGAGCTTCCCGTATATCAGCTCGATGTCAAATCTGCCTTTCTCAATGGTGAACTAGAAGAAGAGGTTTATGTGGAGCAACCTCAAGGCTATATAGTCAAAGGAAAAGAAGGCAAGGTATATCGACTTCGGAAGGCGCTCTATGGCTTAAAGCAAGCACCGCGAGCTTGGAATAGCAATATTGACAAGTACTTCTGTCAAAGCGGATTTGAAAGAAGCCAAAGCGAACCATCTCTATATGTCAAAAAAGGAGGTACGCAGGATTTTCTCATTGTTTGCCTCTATGTCGATGATTTAATCTACACAGGCACCAATGTAGCGATGCTCGATGAATTTAAAAATGCTATGATGAAGGAATATGAGATGATAGATCTAGGCCTTATGAGATATTTTCTCGGCATTCAAGTAAGGCAATCCAAAGGAGAGATTTTTATCTCTCAAGAAAAATATCTTGAAGACTTATTAAAGAAATTCCGCATGAACAACTGCAAACCAGTCTTTACTCCACTCTCTTTAAATGAGAAGTTGCAATTAAATGATGGAGCAGAGAAAGTTGATGCTACGGCCTATCGAAGATTGGTTGGATCGCTAAATTATCTTACTCATACAAGACCAGATATTGTGTACTCTGTGAATCTTATCTCGAGATTTATGCACGAACCGAGCAAGCTACACTATGCAGCAGCCAAGCGGATCCTCCGTTATCTTCAAGGAACGAAGAAACTTGGCATCAAGTATACAAAAGAGAAAGACAGCAAGCTTATTGGCTACACCGATAGTGATTGGGCTGGATCAATCGATGATCGAAAAAGCACATCTGGCCAAGTATTTTGCTTGGGAACTAAAATTATATCTTGGAGTTCCAAAAAGCAAAGGACAATTGCCTTGTCTTCTGCAGAAGCAGAATATATTGCAGCAACAGATGCAGCATGTGAAGCTGTATGGCTTAGAAGAATACTTTCTGACATGGAGCATAAAGAAGAAGGCCCTACAGTCATCTACTGCGATAATATGTCAGCCATAGCAATGAGCAAAAATCCACTCTTTCATGGCAGGACAAAGCACATTGAGCTCCGACATCACTTCATCAGAGACTTAGTGCAGAATGGAGAAATTCAGCTTGAATTTGTCAATACGAAGGAGCAGCTAGCCGACATAATGACCAAAGCAGTAGCAGCAGATAAATTCTCTCAGTTTCAAGAGATCATGAAGATTACAAATTAAGGAGGAGTGTTAAAAAATGTAATTTGTAATCTTCTAGAATAATGTAGAATGTGTATTTAAATATCTAAGTATAAAACTATTAGAAGTGTGTAGAAGTAATAATTACATTAGAAGATATTTGTATGGAGTAGTCTAGAAGTTGTGAGAGATGTCTTGTAATTAAGCACATGAGTTAAAGCTAGAAAAATCTAGAAGTTAGGAGAATTTTGTAATGCACATGTGCTTATCTCTAGCTAGTTCTAGAGAATTCTATGTGCTCTATAAATAGAGCATTGTTGTACTCATTTTGAGTAATGAAAATCTAATTAAAGCCTTACACAACTTGTCCTTATAACACCTCTCCACCATCCTTTCCCACTCTCTTGTCTAATTTACTACAAAATCTAACCTAGCACCCCAACAGAATGTTGACGGTGGAGATGTTCATAACTACCCTTTCTTCGTTTCATGGAAACCCAATTTAATCAAGTCATTTGAAGAGATGGATGAAAATCTTTGTTCAGATGTTAGTATTGATACATACTTCAGTGGTTCAACAGCAGTAGCTGCACTCAAACAGGTAAGATTTTTGATGCATAAATTTGGATTAGATACTATTTATGTGTAAAAGTGTAGTTTATGTGGAGATGATCAATATCCATTGAATCCTCAGGATGATGACATGGTGATTGCAAACTTGGGGGATTCACGTGCAGTTCTTTGCAGTAGAGACGACGAAGATCAGCTTGTTTCGGTTCAACTCACAGTCGACTTGAAACCTAATCTTCCAAGTAAGTCGCAATCTCTTCGGTCACCTCTTTAATAAAAGGCTGAAATAATATTAACTCAAGTTTGTTTTGAGCTTTCCATATTACTGTACTAAAGAGGCTGTACAAAAACCAGACCGCAGTTTTGGAGGTACTTACTGTGTTTTAGAGCTGGGAACCGTAGTAACAAAAAAAATGTTTATGATCCTTAGTGCGTATAACCGTTTAAGTAGATTTTTTTTTTTGTTTTTCTCCCCCGTGGACATAGCCACTCTGCCGACAACGTATATCTTGGAGTCTTTGTTTTTTTCTTCGTTGTTTTGTTATTGAAACCAGTTCCCCTTTCTATCCATCATTATATTTCTAGAGGAAGCCGAAAGAATTGAGAATTGTGAAGGTAGGGTATATGCAATGGATGAAGAACCAGAAGTGTTTCGAATGTGGAAGCCCGAGCAGAATTGCCCTGGTCTAGCAATGGCTAGGGCTTTTGGAGACTTTTGCTTGAAAGATTTTGGCCTAATATCAACCCCTGAAGTTTCTTATAGGAGGCTCACAGACAGAGACGAGTTTGTGGTCCTGGCAACTGATGGGGTAAGTGTCCTGTTCCAAGTGTTTTTCAATCTCATTATACCGTTCGTTTGGATGAAAAAAATTCTTTTTTTTATTTTTTTTTAAAGATGGTTTGGATTTACAAAAGAAAAGACACAGAAGTAGTTGCTCTATTGTGATAATTTTCTTGCATCAGTCTAAACATGGTTTGAGCATGGTCTTGAAGTTCTTCTTTTGACCTAGTCATGGTCCTCTGTATGGATATCCTTGTTTCCGATTATGGCTTATTCACGGAGCCACTGTAAAGAGGTAATTTACAGAGCCGCTTGATCTCAGCCATCCATTCAGCATTGGAAGGTCCGGATTTTAATGACTCTTCCCTGAAAAAGTTTTATTAAAATCCGGACCATCCAATACACTTTGGATGGGCGCGATTCACCTCCGTAAACCACTATTCACGAAAAGCTCCGTGAAATAGTTTTTCTCTCTTGTTTCCTTGTTCCAGCGTTTTTCAGACATAGAATCATGTCTCGAAATTCTCTTTAGATTCCCACGAGAGCTTGTGACTGACGCACAATGCACTGGAACAAACAACTTTTAACACAATGTGTCCCGTGGCTCTAATGTATTATGCTTTACATATATAAATCATTGATCACCTATATAGAATACGTATTTTTGATGTACATTTGGCCTTGGTAAACCACGGCGCAGAGAAGTCGTGCATTTACCATGGTTTTAAATAAAGGCCATTACGTATAGTATCGGCCATCAAGGAATGGGATTTCGAACCTCAAATACCATTATATACTTACGTATCGCTGCTTGTCTACTATTCGATGTCAGCCGATACATGACTATATCATTGATACCGTTACGTTTTTTGATACTGCGATATAAAACCCTGCTCGCAAGGAATGTAGCCCAAACTACGGGTCTGACATTCGTGAGCATTCTGCACATTTTCCTGTATATTTAGCAAAATAATTCGGCCTCTCAGATCTCAATTAGTTTCTTGGCCTCAAGATATCAACTTTCTCAAGATGCAGCAACTGGTTTTGTTGTATTAGGTATGGGATGTGCTATCAAACGATGAGGTCGCAAACATTGTTGCTTCAGCAAAGAAGACATCTACTGATCTACAGCTTCTAGAATTCTGGTAGATCACGCTGTAAAAGCATGGAGACGTAAGTATCCAACTTCTAGGGTCGACGATTGTGCAGTCGTACGTGTGCTTGTTTCTCAAAAACCAACGACCTTTATTAACCAAGTCCATGTACGAAGCAAGTCGGTTGAGTAAGAGTTCCTCGGAGGTTGGAGGCGCTCATCACTCCAAGAGCATAGAGAGTGATGATGGACTTGAAACTTTAATAAACTACGAAATCATTCATATTCCTTTTCGGAATACGTTAACGGGGTTTACTCGATCGTTGAGTCATGGTCTTGGTCGCCGAAGAATGGCAAAGGATTTCAAAGACTCTGAACATTAATGTGTCTTCTTGTTAATTATCATTGAACCCAAAATGGGTTTGGCCAAAATGATTGGCTTCTGTAAGAATTTGTACATTTTTGAACGAGAAATGTCATAGCAAGTTCTCAGGGGCGCTCACATTGAATTTTTAGGTTTGGCATTACATTCTTCTCCTCTTGCTTCCCATTTATTCCCTTTTGGGATTAGTACTTGCGCGACATGAACAATTGCAGTTTATTCACCAGTATCATACCGATGTCGGGCTGCACAAGATGGGCTCTCACACATGTAAATGATGAAAATATTATCATAAATTAAATTTTGAAAATGAAAGTAATAATTATCAATATCAAAAAATTGAATTTCGTAATTAATAAAGCAAGTGGAAGTGCGGTCCCTTTATTTTTTTGTAGTTACAATGAAGGATAGACGGTTAGATGATGGGTACGTGCTTGATTTGTTTTGTAGTTACAATGATTAATTGAATTAGAAAGTGTGGATGATGAATAAACGTGTTGAATTTCTTTTTGTCCTTGCTCATTATCTTTGTGACGATCAAAATGATCAGGTGAATGCAAGAGAGGTAGAAAGCCAATTTAACACACCTGACAGCCTGACATAGGGTGAAGTTCACATGCACTATTTTCTGTGTCTTCGGTATTTTTGTCTAAAACTTACTTTTCGTAATTTGTGGAATTAATCGTTTCTCTTAACAAAAGGAACAAAAAAAGTATTAAATTGTGGAATGAAGTTGAAAAAAGTTCATATAAAGCGACAATGTAGACAGAAACTACCAATTGTTTGGTATTTTTTTCCTCTTTCATGAATTTTTTTCTTTTTCATTTGTTATATTTTTTACTTTTGTAGACTCCTTTTGTTGAGACAAATGATTAACCCAATACATAAAATGTGAATTCAATAAAAAATTAGAAAAGACGACAAAAATACCAAAACGAAAAATACCAAAGAAACTCACCTGTGGGGATTGTTGGATGTTGCATATCTTGCTTCTCTCGGTCTGATATTATATACTTTCTATCCAATATGCTTGCTAGTTAATCAAAAATGATATTCACACAATTGTTGTGTGTGTTGTGTGACAAATTCTGGCTGTCCAGATGTGTTTGGATGATCTAAATTTTTAAAAACTCTTCCAAGGAAAAGCTTAACAGTTTAACTTTTATGGGCAAAAGTTTAACTTTCATGGGCAAAAGTTTAACTTTCAAGCGAATCTTAACCATTTATTACAACAATGAATGGATAGAGATTAGTTGTGTTTGGTGTTTTGCACAACCATTGTGTGAGTAGTATCTTTGCTAGTTAATGCTAGCACCAGTTATGAACACTAAGGGTCATCATTCAGCCCGTAGGCTCGCGACCCGTCCGGCCCGCCAGGCTTTTACCCGGCCCGAGCCCGTAAAACGGGCTAGCTAGCCCGGCCCGTAGTTTGTAATAGGCGAGCTCGGGCCTATGAATTTTTACTCGGCCTTCCCGTAGGCCCTGTCCGTGAGCCTGCCCGGCGGCCCGCCTATGGTATCCGTTCAAAAGCCCGCCAACGGGCCCGCGTATTAGCCCAAAATCCCACAAAACCCTTTCTTTTTTCCCTTGGTTTAGTTTTGCCCAAGGAAATTTAAGTCCGCCCGTTGCCCCGCCCGTCGGGCCGCCAATTGGGCTAGCCCGTGGGCCGGGCTTGGGCTTTAATTTATGGTAGGTGGCCCAGCCCGCCTGGCCGGCCAAAAAGAAAAAGCCCGGTCGGCCCGGCCCGTGGGGGGCATTGGGCAGCGACTTGGCGGGCTGGGCTAGTCCGATGATGACCCTTAATGAACACTTTTGAGAATAAATTCTATCTACCACTAGTGTTAAATTCTACTTTTCCAACACTGCCTATTATGGGCTCCATTAGGACTGTCAGCCAAGATCCAAAAATCGATCGAAACCGAAAAAATCTGACCGGACCGACTTTTTAAAACCGGTTGAATAATTTTGATCCGGTTTCGGTTTATAAAATTTTATAAACTGGAAAAATAATTTTGATCCGATTTATGTGTTTTATACATATCATCCTTTTCAGGTCCGGTCGTCCGGATTTTCTTACGGTCCGGATTTGTGTCTTAGCTCCATTTCCCGATCGATTTACGATGATCCAAATCTCTCAATGTGTTCAGAACGTGATTTTAAGGGTACTAGCGTGAAATCAGCAAAAAAAAAAATGACCAGAAAGGACTTGATCCGAGCAGTTTTTTTTGAACCGTTCAATAAAAAAACTGTTCGGATCAAGCCCTTTCCGGTCATTTTTTTTGCTGATTTCTTGCGGGTACCCTTAAAATCACGTTCTGATTACATTAAGCGGCTTTGATCATTGTAAATCAACCGGAAAATGGAAAATCCAGACCATAAGAAAATCCGGGCGAATGGACCTGAAAATTTCTGTATATATATATATATATATATATATATATATATATATATATATATATATATAAACACAGGGAAGAGGAATCAAACAATGGAAGGCTATAAGAATCACCCCTCTCTTTACCACTAGGCTACCCACCTTTTTAGTGTACATTGGTTTAAAAAATATATTTATTATATAAAATCAATTAGATATATAAATATAAATTGTCTTTATGGGCTTAATTATGTTTTTATAGATTTTTTTTATTATGTATTGGGCTAAAAATTGATCCTTTTTGTTGGGCCAAAAAAAAAAAGGGGTTAAATTATGGATTTTTGGTTGATATTTTGTGGGTGAATTGTGGATTTTTTGATATGTTGGGCTCAAAATATGGCCCATGAATAAAAAATGAATAAATCGGACCGAAACTGGTTGAGCTGATTGAAACCAAACCGTATTATCTCAACTAGTTCTGGTTTCTAAAAATCTCAAACCGAATAACCGGTTTCGACCAAAAAATACACCAAAACTAGTCGAAACCGGACCGGTATCACCCCTAGGCCCCATCGAATGTCTATTGTTGTGATCTGAACCGTTTATATTTTAAGACCTGCAATATATGTATATATATATATATATTTATATATTTATAAAGTCCCCTTCTCCTGAGGACCACCTTAACTTAATAAAATAAGGACCTCCCTTTTCCGATAGAATTTCAATGATCCAAGCCACTCAATTTGTTCAGAACATGATTTTAAGGGTACCCGCGAGAAATCAGCAAAAAAAAATGACTGGAAAGGCTTCATCCGAGTAGTTTTTGTTTGATTTTTATCGAACGGTTCAAATAAAGACTACTCGAATGAAGCTCTTCTCAGTCATTTTTTTTGCTGATTTCTCATGGGTACTCTTAAAATCACATTCTGAACATATTGAGCGGCTCGGATCATCGAAATTCAAACGGGAAATGAAAAAAATGGAGAGGTTCTTATTTTAAGAACCTCCTTATTTGAAAATGACTATATATATATAGTATTGCCATGCAAAAAATAGCTCGAATGAAAGTTGATAGATATATTAAAATTAAAATTTTGGTTTATAAAATAGACGATTTGATTTTTGTCAATAATAATAAAAATAAACTATTCATTTTATAAAGCAAAATTTAATTTTTGATACTCCTATCGATGCTCGATCAAGTGTATTTTTGCATGGATACACTACTATGTGGGGTCTAAAGATAAATGGTTCAGATCAATAATAAATACACAGTAGGACCGAAAAAAGTTGATGGTGGAAAAGTAGAGTATCCCACCGTAGGTGGAAAGAATTTATTCTCTTAGATCTATAGTCCAGTATATTAAATTGAGATTAAATTAAGTCCGGCTCATCGGGACAGATTGGGTTTTCCACTAGCACCTTTCATGGGCCCGCTTCGAAGATGAATGATCATGTACATCATGTACATATAGTGTTTCTCCTTTTCGCCTGTGGTGGTTCATTCTGTATGGGTACTCCAGTTGTTTAAGAACGACTTTAAGGATACTTTGGTTGGCTTGACTGAAAATTTTAATTGATTTATAATTCTCGTCAACAGTTCTAAAGGTATTGCATTGTCAAAATTGTACTCCATGAAAGAAGATCGAGGCATTTCACATTTGAATCAAATCCGGAGTAATTAATAGCAGCCCAAGTTGGCATGCGAATCGATTAGGTCCGACTCTATTTCTCAAGTCAGTATCTATCACTTTCAAACTTGGAAAACCAAAACTATTTGAAAAAGAAACCTTCTGCATGTAGGCCTATTTTGACTAACTCAGCCTCGTTCAAACTCGGTGAGCCAAAATGTAGGAGTATAATTCAGTGGGCTATTGTCAAACTACGTGTTCACCACCAATCGTTGCTTTCGGGAGAAAAAAAAGGGAAAAATTCAAAAAACCCCCCAACCTTTACACCCAAATTCAATTAGACTCCCAACCTTTTAAAAACTTCAATTTTACTCCCAACGTTATATTCCGTTAATCAAAATGCCCCCTTCCGTCCGAATTACTAACGGATTCCGTTAAAGGCTCCGTTAAATAGTCTTCCGATCGAATTTCGATGATTCAAGCAGTTCAATGTGTTCAAAACGTGATTTTAAGAGTACCCGTTTGAAATCAACAAAAAAATGACCGAAAAAGGGCTTCATCTGAACAGTTTTTTATTGAACTATTCAATAAAAAACTGTTCAGATGAAGCCCTTCACGATCATTTTTTTTGTTGATTTCTCGCGGGTACCCTTAAAATCAATGTTAAATCATATTGAGCAGCTCAGATCATTGAAATTCGATTGGGAAAGAGGAGGTACGGATCGATCTGAATTTTGTTCAAGTCTGGACGTCCGGATTTTGCTTCAGTCTGCACCTCACCTTTTCCGATCGAATTTCGATGAGCCGCTCAATGTGATTAGAGATGATTTTAAGGGTACCCGTTAGAAATCAGCAAAAAAAAATGACCAGGAAGGGATTCACCTGAACAGTTTTTTATTGAACTATTCAATAGAAAACTGTTCAGATGAAACCCTTTTCGGTCATTTTTTTTTGTTGATTTCTCACGGGTACCCTTAAAACCACGTTTTGAACACATTGAATGGCTCGGATCATCAAAATTCCATCGGGACAATATTTAACTGAGCCTTTAACGGAATCCGTTAGTAATTTGGACGGAAGGGGGCATTTTGATTAACGGAATATAACGTTGGGAGTAAAATTGAAGTTTTTAAAAGGTTGAGAGTCTAATTGAATTTGGATGTAAAGGTTGGGGGGTATTTTGAATTTTTCCCGAAAAAAAAACACAAATTAAATCTCTATTTCACAGTTACGTGGGGCGAGTAAAGGAAGCAACTGGTGGGTCCAAATTTTACACAACAAGATAAGGCCCAGTTCCAAAACGATAAATAAATACTTATTTTTTAATAAAACAATTTCAAGCTCAAAAATAATGAGTTTATTGAAATCTAAAAATATGCAATATGGATCTTGTTTGAAAGATCTCAATAAGATCTTTTATACGGTGCAAAAAAATCAAAAAATTATTTTTTATTTGCATTATTTTTGAGTTTGAAAATATGAAATAAGTACTTATTTTTTAAGAATGTGTTTTGGAACGGGGCCTTGGCTCTGTTCCAGAAACCTTATTAAAAATAAACAGCTTATTTTATATTTTCAAAATAAAAAATAATGTAAATAAAAAATAAATTTTTAATTTTTTTTGCATTGTATAAAAAATCTCAATGAAATATTTCAAACAAAATCCATATTACATATTTTTAGATTTCAATAAATCCATAAGTTTTGAGCTTGAAATTGAAATTGCCTTCTTAAAAAATAAGAATTTGTTTTTGCACGGGCCTTAAGTCCAACAAAAGCTAACATAACATGGATTTTTGTACTTTTTTTTTGGGGGGGGTTTGTAACACTAACTATCATTTATGACGTTTAACTGCGACATTCTCACAGCACTATCAAAAATAAATAAATAAGTCAAAGCAAACACACACACACACAAAAAATTTGTTATGTTCTGAAAAAACAAACCGATAATAAGTCAGTCAGGAGCTGTCAATAAAATACAGTAATACGAAACACATACTAAATATTCCGTAAATATCCCCTTGCATTGTATAGATTATTATAAATTCTAGTCTAGGGGTCAAATGACAAGACTAATAAAATACAAGGGTTCAATCAATAAAATTAAAGAGCCGAAATCGGGAACTTTTCCTATATAACCAACCATAGGAGCCGAGAGTTGGGAAGCACACACATTAGCCGGCCACCAAGTCATATAGCAAAAACATGGAGTTTTCTTTATACTTTCTCCTCCCTTTTGCCGCCTTCTTCATACTATTTCCTCTTTCATTGGCCCTGATGTTTAAGCCAAAGTCCAAAATCTCCGGTCTTCCTCCAGGGAAGACAGGTTATCCGTTCATTGGAGAGAGCTATGACTTCCTTTCCAAGGGGTGGAAGGGTCAACCGGAGAAGTTCATCACCGAAAGAATGGCCAAGTTCTCCCCACAGGCCTTCAGAACGTCGTTGTTTGGTGCCCCGACCATCGTCATGTGCAGCGCACCGGGCAACAAGTTTCTCTTTTCCAACGAGAACAGACTAGTCACGGCGTGGTGGCCCAGTTCCATTGACAAAGTCTTTCCTTCCTCAACCCAAACTTCTTCCAATGATGAAATGAGAAAAATGAGGAAGCTCCTTCCGCAATTCTTGAGGGCCGAAGCACTTCACAAATATATCGGTATGTTCGTTAATTAATATGCTTTATTTACATTCTTGGATTTAATTATGTACAGCTCTACACGCGTTACCATGGGTATTTTAGGAATAATACTAGTTCACGACCCTAGGGCTATATTGCTAGACATATACGCTACTAGTATTTTTATACTTAAGTTTCACACGTAAATACAAATATTACTATCTTAGCTTATTATTTGGAAAATATCATTGTCATATCATTCTGATCGAATGATTTGTCTTTCGCTGGTTTCAGATTCCAATTAACGAATTGGTTTTTTTCAAAAACTTTAATTTCTCAATTTAAAATTTACCGAGAGTTTGAACCACCTGCTGTAGAAAAGTGTGTTGATATTAAAAATACATACATCTATCTTATGTTTTAGGATAGAGAAGGTTAACAATCTTTAGCAAGGTCCCTAGCCATGATCATAAGACGAATCACCCATAGATTTTTACCAACCACAAAGGGCTCGTGACTATTGATCCATAATTAAGGCCCCGTTTCGGAACCAAAAATAAGTACTAATTTTTTAAGAAGGCAATTTCAAGATAAAAAATAATGTGTTTAAGCAAATAATTTTTCTAGCAGTATGGATCTTGTTTGATAGATCTTATCGAGATCTTTCATGCGGTGCAAAAGAAATAAAGAAATAATTTTTTATTTACATTATTTTTAAATTTAAAAATGTAAAATAAATATTTTTTTTTAAGAAGATGTTCTGGAACGGAATCTAAATCCAATTTTCCATCGTACTTTACCTTTTTCATGCAGTAGTAGTACTATGTTATATTCTCTGTTAGCATTCTATTCCCAAGCATACAAGCGTGTCACTTTTGTACTGGCAAGATAGCAATCTGATCTATTCTTCATATATATAATATTCCAACAGGTATCATGGACGGTATAGCACAAAAGCACTTGAACTCGGACTGGGAAAACAAAAAAGTGGTCGAAGTTTTCCCTCTCTCAAAACTATACACGTTCTGGCTTGCTTGTCGCTTGTTCATAAGCGTAGAAGATCCGAAACACGTCGCCGAATTCTTGGAGCCGTTCGAGCTCCTGGCCGCGGGGATGTTCTCGATACCGATCGATTTGCCTGGAACCCCACTTAACCGAGCGGTCAAGGCATCAAACTTGATAAGGAAACAACTTTTAACGATTATAAAGCAGAGAAAGTTGGATTTGGCCGAGAACAGGGCGTCGCCGACGCAGGATATATTGTCTCACATGTTGTTGACGCCCGATGAGGACGGAAGATTCATGAAAGAGATGGATATAGCGGACAAGATCCTTGGCTTGCTTGTTGGAGGACATGATACTGCTAGTGCTACCATTACTTTTATTATCAAGTACCTCGCCGAGCTCCCTGAAGTTTATGAAAAGGTTTACCAAGGTAAAATCCGTACTTCTTCGTACAATTTTATTGTTGGTCCAGACATGCACTTTGAAATTTATAAAAAAAAAAAAAAATTGAAAAGAATTACTATTAAGTATTAACTCATGAGAAAAGTATGCTTAATTTGTTCATACAATTACGGTTGTAAAGATTAGTTGATTGTTTTCATGAAATCGAAAAGTAAGCAGTTCAAATCTTTATAAGTGGACCCACTTCTAGACCGCATAGACCGAAATGAGGGCCGGACATAAGGTATGCCGGGATGTGTTCAAACCTGCACAACTCTAAATATTCGCATAATTAATACTCCTAATTTTATTATTTAATTTAGGAAAATTTTATGGAGTTGGGCAGTTAGTCACATATATATTATGAAATATCTCCTATATATATATGCACATAATCTAGTCTCTTTATCGGACTTAGAGTTTTTTAAAAAGTAAGTTTTTGAAAAAGAAGGTAAATTTTAAGGTAAAAAATAATGTGTTTACGCAAATAATTTTTCTACGAATATGGATCTTGTTTGATAGATCTCATTGAGATCTTTTAAACGGTACAAAAAAATTGAAAAATTATTTTTTATTTTCATTATATTTGAGTTTGAAATTACATTCTTTTTGAAAAAGAAGATTTTTGGAGAAAGCGGAACGGGACCTTAGCAAGTACGGAGTAATATATACCCCTAAACAGAATATACCTGGTTTTATTATTAACGTAAAAAAAATTACATGTGGTCTAGGCCTCACTGGTACAAATTTTATATCTGCCACTAACCAGAATTATCCATGTGACACTGTAGAGCTTTTTGTTGAGATTGTGCACGCGCGAGTGCATTCTGTGCTTATGTGAGTTTATTATCTTATCAAATCTCTGACTCAGGAAAGGTAATTATCAACAAGGTTAGGTAGACTTCCTTCTTTTGCCCTGTTCAGGTGCAAAGCAAATCCTGTCCTACCTACCTGCGATCCGAGAAATTTTTCAGGATCGGATGGACACGGGCCATGTGGTGCCATGCATAATCTCTGCTGTTCAATAAAATTTTGGATGGTTCAGATCTGTTCGGCTATTTTAAAATGTGAAATGACTAAAATACCTCTCGATAGCCGAATAGATCTGAGCGGTCCAAAACTTCATTGGACGGTCAAGATTGATGCCGAACACCACGTGGCCCGTGCCCACCTGGCATTGAAAAATTTCTCCTGGGATCCTGTTTCACTTTTATTCACCATTCTTACAATAATTCTGTCACAAACACCGAAAGGGGAAAATACAAAACATATAAAACAAAATTCAAAACATATAAAGCAGCTATTATAGGTGGAAGTCCAGACACTTACCATTTCTAGTTAATTACAGTTACACCCTTGGAGACATATTATTCCTGACTCTTGTTTTTTTCCTAGATTTGTTTCCCATGCTTCTGCAATGAATACTTTAGATGCAAAATTGTACATCAGTAACTTCTGTTTCGAACCATTTTCACCCAAATTGGAATTCCATATTACTTTATTCTAAATAACTTATTTCATGGATAGTTTGTTAAAAAGATTTTATTTTTTTTTGGCATTATAGAACAAATGAAGGTTGCCGAATCAAAAGCTGAGGGAGAGCTCCTGAACTGGGAGGACGTGCAAAAGATGAAGTATTCTTGGAATGTAGCATGCGAAGTACTAAGACTCGCGCCGCCCCTCCCGGGAGCTTTCAGGGAGGCCATTTCGGACTTTATGTATGCCGGTTTCTCTATCCCAAAGGGATGGAAGGTCAGTCGAAGTTCTCTGTTAAGTTTTGATTAATTTGTGTCCTACCCAAAGGAAATCACTAACAATTAACGTTCATCTTTTTAATATTTTGTAGCTGTACTGGAGTGCACACTCTACCCATAGAAATCATCAGTACTTCCCTGAGCCTGAAAAGTTTGATCCTTCGAGATTTGATGGGAATGGGCCAGCGCCTTACACTTACGTTCCTTTCGGAGGTGGGCCTCGAATGTGCCCTGGGAAAGAATACGCTAGATTGGAAGTACTCGCCTTCATGCACAACTTGGTGAAAAGATTTAGGTGGGAGAAGGTGATTCCGGATGAAAAGATCGTTGTAAATCCAATGCCCGTCCCAGAAAAAGGCCTTCCAATTCGACTTTACCGTCACCAGCGATAAAATAAACTTTGCAGTGCAGCAAAGCCCGTTTGCAGAAGCTAGCTTGGTTTTCCAGAGTGCTTGCAATAAAAAAACATATGCAGTTATTTGCCTATGTATATATTTATCCCTCAGCATGTTCCTTCCATCTCCAAAATTAAGAATTTGGGATAATGTAATAATTCTTCTTACTGTGTGGTTTTTAGCATAGTACTAGAATTATAGTACTATATGCTTCCTGTTACGCTTTCTTTCTTTCTTTCTTTATTTTGTAACTATATATAAGTACGACACTTCTTTCTTTTGTTTGTTTGGATTCTCCTCTTTTAACAACTTCTTATCTTTCTTTCTCATTTCGATGTACCGTTATCGAGCTCTTAATATATTCCTTCTTTTGTCTAGTCTAGGAGGACTAAAAGCGCACTTATAATTACTTTGTGGTAAGGCTAGCTCAAGGTTAAGAGTACAAATGTAGCACTTGAAACTTTCCATTTTGAACGCTGATCATTTATTAATAGTAAAAAAAAGGCCGGTAAGTTAGATACCTACATGTTATATATATATCCATGTCGACAGTAAACTGATATTATACCCACATTTGGGCAATTCATTCAAGGGAATGGCAAACAAGGTATAACTTTTTCATCAAGACAGGAGTCAAATTAAAGAAGTTGCAATTTGGATGAAGGGCAAGTTTTGTAACGATCCATTGCCGCGAAAATTTAAAAGGGAAATAAACAACTAAGCCAATAAGCAGGTTAATGATAGGAGCGCCAAATTCAATTTAAATGAACAGGTACGAGTTTGAACAAGTTCAAGTATGAGGATTTAACAATGCTTATCTTTCTGCATGCATGTACTACTCGATCTCTTATCTATTTCAAAGGAGATAGATGAAATTAAGCAAGCGCTTGTGTTTTACGGTTCTTATGCCTCAATGTAGAGATAAAAATGTAGAGATGTTTTGTATCTAAAATTTGATATATATATATATATATATATATATATATATATATATATATATATATTAGTCCGGTTCCCATAAGGGATCCCGCACGGGCTTACCGTGCGGGACTCCCATTTCCCGACCAAATTGCACGGGTTTACGTGATTTTAAGGGTAACCGCAAGATATCAACAAAAAAAAAAATAATCGGGAAGGGTTTGATCGGAGCAGTTTTTTACTGAACGGTTCAGTAAAAAACAACTCGGATCAAGCCCTTCCCGATCATTTTTTTTGCCGATTCTTCGTGGGTACTCTTCAAATCACGTTATGAACATATTGAGTGGCTCGGATCGTCGCAATTCGATCGGAAAAGGGGAGTCCAGCACGGTAAGCCCATGCGGGATCCCTCATTGGATCCTCGTTATATATATATATATATATATACAGTTCTTTTCATATCCGGTCGTCCGGATTTTAGAATGGTCCGGATTTGGGTCTTGGCCGTTGGATCTCCTCATCCAATCCAACGGCTGTGGAAATAAAAGAGAAACAAAAAGGGTTTTCCCCACTCCACCCCCTTCAGCGCCATTTCATCGTTTCATTCTAGAGAGAGAGAGAGAGAAAGAGAAAAAGAAGGCGACTGTGTACGAACAACCCACTCGAAGACGGCGAACGACAACTGTATACGAACGACGACCCAAGGTGTTTCCCTCTCTCTCTCTCTCTCGTTCATGTGATTTTCGAACTAATTTTTGTGATTTTTTGTGTGGTTTCAATCGATCTCGGGATGGCCGCCGCCGAACGATCAGAGCTACGATTGGAGCTACAGTCAGCCCTAAGGTCTCTCACTCTCTCTCTGATTCTCTCTTTAGTTCTCTGTTGGTAATCAGAACAGTAAATCTTCGATTTTTGAAACCCTAAATGAAGAATAGGGGCTGATTTTTGTGATTTGGTTGCGTGGTGATTTCTTTCGATCTCGGGATGGCTGATTTCTACTGATTGAATGATTTTTGAAACCCTAATAGTATGATGTCCGATTTGGGGCATTTATGGTCCGGATTTGTGTCTGGGCCGTTGGATTTTCTTATGATCAGTTGCTATTTGGATTGGTTTTCGTGTGTGACTTATGCTGATTTTGGCCAGACAATTTTGAAGTGGGGTTTGGTTGGTGTTACAGTGTATCATTTAGAACTGTGATCTGTTTCAGTTCCAATCGCCCGGATTTTATTATGGTCCTGATTTTCTATGAGTTTGGCCTTATTTCCAGATTTGTTTGGCCCTATTTGCTGGCTATGATGATAAATTAACATGGAATGAGTACTTAGGCTTGGAAACATTACATGGTCAGCTTGGCAACTAATGTTGCCGCCTTTGTGCCTAAAAAATGTGGTGTTGTGAACATTTCATTTATCTGAGCCACTTTATTTGGCTATGATGAAAATTTTCTGAGCCATTGGGAGAGTTTGCCCCTATTTCCAGATTTGTTTGGCCCTATTTGTTGGCTATGATGATAAATTATCATAGAATGTGTACTTAGGCTTGGAAACATTAGATGGTCAGCTTGGCAACTAATGTTGCCGCCTATGTGCCTTAAAAATGTGGTATTGTGAACATTTCATCTATTTGGCTATGATGAAAATCTTCTGAGCCAAAACCACCTATATAAATTGTAAAGTTATGAGTTACTTATAGTTGTAGCTTGGGTCGTTCGTGTACAGTCGCCTCCATTTCTCTTTCTCTCTCTCACTCCCAGGCACTGGAATGAAACCCAGAAATTGGGGCAAGAGGGGTGGGAAATCCCTTTTATTACCCTTTTATTTCCACAGCCGTTGGATCTCCTCCATCCAATCCAACGACAAATACACAAATCCGGACCATAAGAAAATCCCGGCGACCGGTTATGAAAAGAACTGTATATATAATGTGTACTAAGGCTTGGAAACATTAGATGGTCAGCTTGGCAACTAATGTTGCTGCCTTAGTGCCTTAAAAAAGTGGTGTCTTGAACATTTGATTTATTTGAGCAACTTTATTTGGCTATGATGAAAATTTTCTGAGCCAAACACTACCTCCCTCAATTTTTTTATATATTATTTCTAGTTTTTATCTATGTTGGAAATTTGTGCGAGTGTGTGTAGACATTGTGTGAGTTCTGCAGTAATCGTGTTAAAACAGTCATGTCCAGTTCAAGCAACAGGAGTACCATTCAATCTCGTCACCCTGCATTTCAAAACAAGACATGTTGGTGTGGGTTGAGAGCTGCTGTGTGTATTTCAGAGTCAGAAAAGAATCCTGGAAGGCTCTACTATAAGTGTCCAAAGCCTGCAAAGGATAAAGACAAATGCGAGTACTGGGACTGGTGCTATGAAATTGGGTGGTATGAACCCAATCCACCTGTTGTACCAGAGGTGAAAGTAGTAAATAATGATGTACATGTTGAAGTCATGGAAGTAGACAAATGCGAGTACTGGTAGATATTGTATTTGTTGTTGTCATTGGTTTTTTTTTTTTTTGGTTGGTAAATGAGTTGCGAGCTGTATTTTTAATTTCAGATATGGCAAGGAATTGACAACATTCTGTTTATTCTAACGGAAACATTTGATTTTGTGTTGGCACTATAACAGGATTTTGTAATTAACCTGTAATTGGTTGCTTTCTTTTTACTAGTCATGTGCTGAAATGCTTTTGTTTTGTGGCCGGCAGAACAGACCTTTAGTGATACAATTGATAAGGAACAAAATTTACGGCAAATTATTACTACATTTGCGTTGTATTTTTAAATTTAGAGGAATCAAGGCTTTCAATCCAAATACTGTGAGGCCTATAAAGGGATTCCGTCAATTACGTCATTGACAGAAGAAAATGCAATCTCAACGAACCACTGGACAGTAAGCCAATGGAACTCGGTCACTGACTTCTCAAATTCAAGTGAGCCAACTTTACTTTTGTAATTTGTCTTTCCATAACACCTCAAACCAATACAACTTTACGTTTGCATTAAGAAGGAATTAAGGTGCAACTTCATGACAAAAGCACCCAAAAAAAATGAAAGGGAAAAACAATATGCTCCAGTAACTACTGAAACATGCAAAATATTTTGGATATCAAATTTATCAATATATGATATTTTAGCTCTGCTCTAAAATACTCATGGGGAAAAAAAAAATAAAATTTCAGCCACTTGGGTGGAATAATTAATTGCTCCTTGAGCATCGTCACGCGATGGAGAAGACCTCCGGAACACCGCACCACTTGGGTGAAATACATAATCACTTGTTCATTTTGACAAAACCCATTCCAAAACTGGCTACCAAACACCCGAAAGGAAAAAAAAATGAAACGAACAAAACAGACAATTTCAAGTCCTGGGATATATACATTCAAAATGACAATTTAAAGTCATGTAAGCCTGCTAGAATCACAAAATTGCTAACCTTGCTGGAATAACATTTCAGGCACATTGTTCACACAAACATGATAAGGCTAACATGCATTTCATCTCCGACTGTAGCAAAAACTTCATAAGTCCATGAACCACACTTGGGAACCACATGAAAAACAAGCTACACTACTCAGACAATACAGCCATACACTAGCCTTCGGCTCAAGAACCATACTCCACAGCTCAAGGTCCATATAACTGGAAAGAAATCATAAGATGCACTTCAGTAGCTACATAAGATGCACTTCCCACAATATCATTCAGTCGTTCATCTGCAAATAAATCATACATAATCAGATCCCAAGCCAAATTTTCTAATAGCCGGAAACGATATGTTTTGGAAACAATAGGAACTATTTTGGCCATCTTATGACTGCTTTCTTTTCGATCCATTATTCAATAATCGCTACAATAGACAATGAAATTCATAGTATAAATTAACAGCCACTTACATGTTTATAAGCTTTGGACAATTCCTTTATAAGCTATAATATGCAACAAATTTTTGAGAGAGGGAGAGAGATACCTCGGTGGTGGTGCTCGAAACAAGGGGGTTGGATCAACAATGATTCGATCTTGTTCTTCCATTTTATCAAATTGTCAGCTACTTATGGATAACCTACCAATGGTAGACATTATCTCAAAAATTACAAAAAAAAAAAAAATCAGTTTAATTGTCCTAGCATAAATACTAGAATTTTCCCCTTTTTTTGAGATCAAATAGTACAAATAGTAACTAGTTTAATTGCCCTAGCACAAATTATCATCTTTGATTTATAAAAATCGATTCCGACTTCCAACATCAGTGAGGACATCTCCAGAATTTTTTTTTTTCCATATTGCAAAAACAGATTCATTCGCTCGTCTATCAGAGAATATGCAAAATAATCACAGAGAACAAGAACGAGAGAGAGAGAGAATGAGAGAGAGACCTTAGGGCTGAGAACGACAACTGGATTTTCGCCTCTGTGTACAAATCACAAAAATCAGCCCCTATTCTTCATTTAGGGTTTCGATAATCATAGAAAACGAGAGAGAGAGAGAGAGAGAGAGAGAGAGAGAGAGGGAGACACCTTAGCTTTGGTCGTCGTTCGTCGTCTTTGCTTGGGTCGCTCGTATATCGTCACCTCTGTTGTTAATCACAGAAATTAGCACCTAAAACGACGAGAGAGAGAGAGCGAGAGAGAGCTAGAGAGAGAGAGAGGGAAACACCTTGGGTCGTCGTTCGTATACAGTTGTCGCTCGCCGTCTTCGAGTGGGTTGTTCGTACACAGTCGCCTTCTTTTTCTCTTCTCTGGCGGGAACAAAATGGGGCTGAAGGGGGGTGGAGTGGGGAAAACCCTTTTTGTTTCTCTTTTATTTCCACAGCCGTTGGATTGGATGAGGAGATCCAACGGCCAAGACCCAAATCCGGACCATTCTAAAATCCGGACGACCGGATATGAAAAGAACTGTATATATATATATATATATATATATATATATATATATATCTCGATCAATCCTTACCGCCTCTCCCTTTTGCTAAGTACAAGACGTTATAGTTAGTGACGGGACCTTGGAATTTTCTCATTAAATATATAGCAAATTTCATTCGTATTTCTATGCTGATGAATGAAAGTTACAATAATAATTTAGAGGTGATCATATTTGTTAATTCATTGATGAACAAAAAAGACTATGTTTAGGGAAAGGAGGAATTATAGTTTATATATATAAAATAAAATTAATCTAAAGAATGCAGAATGGCCCATAGAATTAAAAGAAATTTAATGTCATTGTACGCCTTTGTTCGGTTTCCATTTTAGTTTTCACTTTCATTTTTATTTTCAATCATTACTTCTATCTCTCCCCAATTATTATCCATATTTTCAATTATTACTTTAACTTTTTTTCCGTATATCTCTCCAATCATTACCTCTATCTCTCAATTATTACCTTTATTTCTCTCCACAGTCATTACCCAAAAAAAAAAAAACCGTAACTCGTATCCGAACAAAGCCAGTATAATATATCATTATTATTTTGCTGTTTAACAAATATAGTTTTAATAAAATTTTGTTGCCTATCAAAAAAGAAACAAAAACTTATAACTTCTAAATTTGAGTGGATGGAGAACGTTCGGGTGACCCTGCAGGCACCTTGTTAAGTTCGCCCGTTAGCGATAATGATAACTGCCATGGATATAACAACTCGTAACAAGCAGGTATTGGAGATGTAGATATAGAAAGGGTGGACCAGATCGATTAGTAGCTACTTTAACTCCTCATCTAATCAACTTTATGTTGGACATGAAAGGCGCAATAAAGTATATATGAATGTATCATTTCATTGGTTATCGATCTACAAAAACAGGCGTTAAATGACATTGATTGATGAAGACCATGTTCAGTAGACGGTACTTGTGGTTTACGCATGTGGAAGCAGCAATTCAATTAACCTGATCGATCGATGTACAACTGTACTCTTGAAGTGGTTGCCTTTCTTTTAGGAGAAAGAATCAACCCACCTAACATATGCTGCTATTCATTATATATACTGTATAAATTAGTTGCACCAAGTTTTTTTTTTTGGAACATGTACGTTAGAAATGTATTGATAAATCTAAGGAAAGAGAACAACTGTGTTGTCGCTGTTACGATAATTAAGACTCACCAGCGACAAGCGAAGGCCAAACTAGGGCCTAAGAAATAGAACACAGAGTATGGAACTACAAAACAAACTATGTTATCACCAGAAGATAAAGGCCAATAAAAGACCGAGGGATGCCGAAGACGAGCGAAGGCCAACTTAAGGCCTAAAGAATAGAGCACAATGTGAACATATATAAACTAGTTACAGAAATTCAAACAAACGAAAAAAGAACACACAACTAGATATTAAGACAATGTTTAACCTAACATTTAGCACTCTATATCAACCATTGCTTTCATGGATGAATAATTTCAAGGTGTGGGAATGCTTTAGGAGAGAGAAGTTGTCTTTGTCAAGTTTTAATCTATGGTGGCTGCGGCAGCAGTTGAATAGGTTTAGGGTTTTTGATTTTACTGGGTTTGGGCTTAACCCGTTAGGTGTTCGGGTCTTGGCCTTTTAGGTGTGGGCTTATGCTCTTTGGGTGTTTCCGGTTGGTTTCTTGCCAATCGAGAGTTTGAGTCTCAGACTGAGCAAATGATTATTCTTGGGTTTGTTAGGAATATGATGTCATTTTCTTTGTCATATTGATCTTTGTAAAAATTTCAACGAATAATTAATGAAACCTTTTTGCCTTTCAAAAAATAGTTTTAATCTGATCAGCCAGTAAGACCAATAATTGAGATGGAGTGTTCAATGTCATGTTAATTGTGTCCACTGAATAAGCCACATATATATTTTTATAGTAAATGTGTGTGTATATATACACTATAATTATGGATATATCATCGATAGATATATGCAACCACCAGCAATAACATATGCCTAGATAGTATGAATCATGAATGTGACCTCCACCACAACCACTTTCCAAATTTTGCATGCAATAAATAAGAATGTATAATTTTGTTTGAAGTGTGATGATGAAGTGTGAAAACGACATACATCATATCTAACTATATATTTACAGTGTAGTTTGAATAAATAAATGTGAAGTGTAAAATTTGGCATGGGTATTTTGTGAGTTAACAAGTCATCCATCGCTTTAGTAATTGGGAAACTACTAGTATGATGCTATGACAGTCGACGTCTTGAGTCTTTAATTATTTCAAGTACATTCTTGTGAATGGCTGTTTGATTCCAAGTTTGCTTTTTGACTGCTAAGATCGAACACAACTTTATATTAATACATACAATTTCTACAGCTATAACCGTACAGTTATATATCTACAGAACAGAACCGTATCCATAACTCTGTGCATCTTACAATTTCAGAGCTGTGTTTTAACATTGTGTTCCTAGCATTGTTATGGTTGCCGAAATTGATGATGCATATTTATGAAGATGGATCCTTCCATCAGAAATGAAGAATTGTTTTTTTAGAGGACAACTCCTCCCCTAAAAAAAAGTGAAAGCGGAAAACATGTTTGTGTTAATCTATTTTCAAAAAAAATTTATTTTCTGAAACCAGATTTTACTTTTTCGAAAATGGTCTCTCTTGCAAATTTCTCCACTAGTTCCCAAACGATACAAGAAAGAGAGAATCATCCTAACATTTGCAATCACGTTAAAAACAAATTCCATACTTGATATTCTAAAAGAAGGGGTCGGATAGATAGACTAGGTAGAACCGGCTTAGAGAGGAAGCCGAAGAAGCCGTCGCTTTCGGCCATCAATTTTTTAGTCCTAAGAGGGCGCCAAAAAATACAGTTTTTTAGTGTTTTAACATTGTGTTTTAAATAATAAGAAATACAGTTTTTTAGCTACAATTCTCAACGCTATTCTGGAATGTCATGAAAATTAAACACAAGTATTTGAGAACATTCCCGTCATTTTAAATACGTAAAAGATTATTATTACAAGATATAGGAGTACAACTGAGCAAAGCTTTACTCTCAGCAAGTCTTGGCCCAAGGTTCATATATGAAAACATCAGATTCAACCATAAAGCCAAATTATGTAATAGAAGGGAAAATGATGGTTCTATTGTATCCTGGTGGGGGGAGAGAGAGAGAGAGAGAGAGAGAGAGAGAGAGAGAGCTCCAAGGAATTGTAATGGAACCTTTTTGGCAGCCTGTTTTTTTGCTTTTAAAAATAGTGAAAGTTGAGTTTTGTTACTTTCTTAAATTTTGAAAATAGTGAAAGTGATTTCCAGAATTTGAAAGTGGAAGTAAGCACCAAACAAACATTCAAAATCAATTTTTGAAAATTCTGAAAATGAAAACAGGAATCAAAAAATAGAATGGCTACCAAACATAACCTTTAAGGTTGGTTGGACGAAAAATCATATCATGCATGTGGGCCATGGCTAGCTAAACAAAAGTCAAAAGTAGTAATTGACGTTATGCGTTCATGGTCTTTAATATAAATCAGTTTCTTGTTCAATACTGGAGGCTAGACCGCTAGAGCGAGTTTCAGAGTACTAGGAGATCGACATTTCCCTTTTGTCATTTGTCTTCGACTCCAAAAGACAAAAGGGAACGTGAGAAACTACAACGGTACTGTGCATTCTTAATTGGAGTTAGAGTGAATAAAGGGAAAATTTTATGAATAGTCCATTCGATTTGTATGAAATCTCAAAATTTTTCTCCCTCTAGCCTAATGAAGTTGATTTTTAACCCTATTCTTTACGTCACAATTCCGTTCCTCTAGCTGATAGCTTGATTAGAAAAGACCGAATTCAGGGGTAAAATTGTCATTTCTCCTCTAAAAGGAACGAAATTGAGATTTTATGCAAACTGAAGGGATTGTTTCTAAAATTTTAATATCTTTTATGGAAAAAAGAAACAAATAATAGCCGTACACAATATATTCTCGTCTCAATTATTTTTGTGTTTTTGAATAATCAAATAAGTTGTGGAAATTAAAATTTACATTTCAATGCTATTATAAACATATTATGAAATGCAAAAACAACCCATTTATTAAATGCCTTGATGTCGTATTTTATCAATAGTCTAATCATGATTTTACACTCTCGTTATTTTCTTTTTCACGCGATTAATTAAAAGGCAAAAAGTTCCATAATATTTTGTTATTTTGCAATCTTCTTTGATCAGGAAATAGTGTAGTACTCTTGAATATTCAAGTAATTATAGAATGCATTAAAACTTGGGGATGTCGTCTTAAGTTAAACACTCAACACCTGTGCTGCAAGTTTAGATCGGCCTGCTTTGGACTTCATTTTGTTAATATGGCCTGCATTTTTTTGGGACTCACTCAATTGATCAATCAAGAAATACATGATGATCGAATATTGGCACTGCATGATCGATTTATATTAGTCTTCAAACAATCTAACGGCTAATAGCTAACTAGATAATCGGATTACCTTAAAATTTTCATAGCAAATAGCCAAATACTCACACCCTTACAAAGCACATCATGAAATACAAAGCAGCCTTCTGAGTAATAAATTAGCGCATTATAGCTACCTTGCTAAAAGAGGTTCGATCATATCAAGGAAATCATCTATGGGCGTTTTTAGGCAGTTAGGTGTTCGGGTGTTTGCCCCTAAGGTTTTGAGTTTTGGGTTGGGCTTATTTATTTATTTATTTTTAACTATGGGCGTTTTTGAGGTTTTAGGTGTTCGGGCTTTTACCCCTAAGGTGTTCGGACCTTGGTCCTGTATTTCAACCTTGGTTGGATTCCCCTCCCCTCTCCTAACTTGATGTACCATTTGTCAAGTCTTAATAAAATTTTGTTGTCTATCAAAAAAAAATCAACTCCATGCAAATCGGGTCAATATAGCTCATAGAACAAGAGAAGTGAATTGACTTATGACATCATGCATCCTCAATTCACAATTGCACTCGGTTATTTAATTCACAGTGTTCCACTTCTTAATCATTTGATTACAAGATTAACTCAGGGGTACTTGCTTTCAAATAAAGATATGTAAAGTCATTGACGGGAAAAAACATGAAAAAAAAAAATTTTAACTCAGGGGTTGCTTTCAAATTTCTAAAATATATTTATAAATATTCAAAAAATATATGTTAATTTCCTCAATATTTGCTGACTATTCAATAAATATATGATTGAGGCAAGAGACATAATAGGTACCGTGGTTTTTTTTTTTAGTTCAAAATAAAGAGTATAAGGTAAAAGTTTGAAAATAATCCATCTATTTTGTATGAAATCTCTATTTTGTCCTATATAGTAGCAAGAGAAATGACAATTTTACCCAAAAATTACGTATGTTCCAATCGTGTTGTCTGTTAGAGAGCAAAATACGGGATATAAAATTAATATAGGCCCCATTTGTTAACCCCCTTCAGCCTTGGGATCAACTGGACTAAGAATCCCAATGGCTTCTTAACCCCTTGTTTGGTAACCCAAAACTACTCCAGACTATGAATCCCATGGGATTAGCAAGATCCCAAATTCCGAGTATTAGCAAAACTTCATTGGAACTTGGTATTCATAGTTCAATTCCAACTCCGTTCTCATTACCAATCTCTTCTATCAATCTAATCTTATCATCTAATCTCATTTCAAACAAACATGATATTAATAATCTCATCATCTAATCTCATCCGATCCCAAACAAACATACCCATTACAAATCCTTACTCATTACTCATTATCAATTCATTCTCATTATCAATCTCAATCCTAATCACATCTGCTTACGAATTTCATTCATCTATCGTTGTTATCAAACGGCATCTAGAGTTAAAACTGACACAAGTAATACTATAGGAACGAAATTGATATTTCATGCAAACTATAGGGAATATTGAATAAAAAAAGAAGAGAACAATTCAACACAAGATAACCGGCCGTAAAATCTAGTTTCTGCTATAAATTAATGAAAAAGAAAAGAACAATTGAACAAAAGATTTAAATATTCACAAGGAGGGTGAAATTATTACGGAGTAATAAATTTTCGTGCGAGTCTTTCTTCTCCTAAAGCTTATTGATTGAGGCGCGCCTGGAGCCTAGCCTTTCTTTAGTCAGCTCTCTCAAGATGGATGCGAGCACAGTGGAGGAGGTTTTTTCTTTGTTCTAGGTCTCTCTCTTTTTTTTTTCCCCCGTTTTAAAAGGGGAAGACAATCAAGTCTACTTCCAAGCCGGTTACCATACGAAATACCGTAAGGCCCCAATATCTCGATTGCATCTTTGTCTAAACCTTTGATTTCCTATGAATAACTGAAACCTAGATCTGGGGAACCAGCTCTAATTTGGGTTTTCAGCCCTCATATCCCATCGGTCGACGCGATCAACAGATTTGTTGGTTCTCCAGCAGCAGCGTTGGCTGCGCCTGGCAGTGACGAATGCGGCAAGATGATGGGAAGGTGAGCTCCAACGCATGATGTGAATCCTTGTTTACACCATAATTTCGTCAACATGAATCGACTGGACCAAGTTGCAACACGTGTTGATTACACCTAGTTTGAATTACAGAATCAAATGGACTAGTCGACGGTTAGAGTTTTTAAATGCAAGACATGTGTCCATGAATGAATTACAAGTGGGCGACACATGGAGCGGTTAACGAAGGAAGTTGAAAGAAACAAATACAACATGGGATCGTGTGAAGTAACTGTCTGCTCAGAGAACGTGGAGGAGAAGAGGGAAATACAGTAACCGCTTGAAAATTCGGAGAGGGAATTCTATCAAATTTGAAATTCAAGTCGAAGTGATAGCCTATAAATGCCAACGTTGAAGACAATTTGAGCCCCCACTCAATCGCCCAAAGGCTTCTACTTTTTATCTGTACTTTACTTTTCTCGCTCTAGGAGTAGCTTGTAACCTAATCGTCTAATCGATTGTGTTCTCACCATCGACTGACTTCTACTTTGAAGAATAATAAAGTCCATTTTGTTATTCTTCTTTCATCTCCGTTCACTTCATTAAGTTTGCTTCCAAAGAAGTCCTGAAGCACGGCAAGGAACCAAACTCCACCACTACAAACACCACATTCCACCACACACTACAATTTCTTAGTCGACCATCGACTATCCACAAAAATAGGCAAACAAGAATTCGTGCTAGAAGGAGGGCAACTTACTAATTTGGAAGTGATGACCCCAACTACAAGAAAGCAAAGCGACCGACCAACAGAGCCTCAGAATGAAGGCTTAGAGTTTCAAATCGAAGAGCATCCTGTACCAAGGGTGTCAGAGAATAGCCAAGGAAATGGCTCAAGTCCAGTAGTTGATGTGCAAAGTCTCTCTAGACAGTTAGCACAAGTTTTGTCTAATCCAAAAGACGAAGCAACACAAGAATTAATTACTCTAGTGAGAAGAGTGGTTACACCTCCATCTATCATCGACGTTGATGCAAACGGAGTTATTCATGAGCAAGTGCATTGTGGTGATATGCCTAAACAGACTACTCAACAGGTATATTCTAACCCTACATTTGAATTAAGTATGTATATACATGGTCGACCATTAATGGAATCGAATACTCTAAGATCTACAGTCAGGCCATCTAGTTTTACCGAAGTATCCCGTCTACTTACGAAGTTGGGAATAGTAGTGGGTATGGACAAAACAGTTATTTTAACAATGGTCAAAATGTCCAGCATGGTTTCGCGGGAACCCATGTTATAACTAATGGTCAGCATATGTGTAATACTGGACAAAATATTCCAAATAATGGTCATGACACACACCACGTTGCACAAGCTTTGCCGAATAACGGCAACGGTAATGGCCCATATGTACAAACTCTACCAAATAACGGCAATAATCATAATCAAAATTTTCCTTTTGTACAGCCATGTGGAACACGAAATGCTCCAAATGTTTATAGAGCCGTAGATCCTCTGAATGATAATAGAATGCAGGATCCCATGGTTATTAATAGAGCACAGATTATGGAAATTATTCCAGATGTGTACAGTCCAGGGTTACGTAGGTTAGAGAAACCCATGTTCAGAAAACCTTACCCATAATGGGTTGACAACGTTCCGTTGCCAAGGGGTTATAAACTACCTGAATTATCATTATTCAGTGGTATTGAAAATCAATCTACAATAGAACATGTGGGCAGATTTTGTCTTCAATTAGGTGAATTGGGTACGGATGATATTCTTAAGTTGAAATTATTTCCTCATTCGTTAACAAAGACAGCTTTCACTTGGTTCATAAGTTCGCCTGCTAAATCTATTCATACGTGGCAAGACATGGAAGAACAATTCCATGCTCAATATTTTAGGCACGAACCAGAGGTTTCAATTGCTGACTTGGCTAAATTGAAACAAAAGCCAACTGAGACAGCAGAGCAATTCTTGACCAAGTTTAAAAGGTTAAGAAATCAGTGCCAGTGCAATGTGCCAGAAACTGAACTAGTCCGAATAGCACAAGATGGACTTGAGTTCAATTTTAAGAAACAATTTAATGGGTCTAATTTCAAAGACTTGTTCGAACTCTCAAAGAGAGCGTCTCAATTTGAAGCAATCCTCCAGGAGGAAGAACAGTTAAAAATTCATCTTTAGGTACATATTATCAAGATGCAGAAGGTGATATTGAGATTGATGTAGCACAGGTTATTGGAAAAACCCCTATAATTTGTGATACTCTTGTTAAGATAGAAAAACCAATGAATATGCCTTCATCTCAGCCCAATAGACGTGGGGGGCAAGCTAACTATAGGCAGTATTCATTTGATTTAGCACAAGCTGACCAAATATTTAAAGAACTACTTAAACAAAAGTTTATCGTTCTAAGTCCTGGACATGTTCTTCCTTCTGATAAAGAAAAGAAATGAAAGGAATATTGTAAATGGCATAATTCGTTTAGACACAACACTAACAATTGTGTTACATTTCGCAATTGTGTACAGGATTTGATTTAAAAGGGGTTATTGCAATATGCTAAAGGAGACAAAGATCTGATGGGCATCGAGTCAAACCTTTTTCCTAAAGTAGATGTCAACATGGTAACTGCCAGCCTAGCTAAAACGTTGGGATCCACTGTTGAAAAGCAAAAGCAGGGAGAGGGAGATCAAATGGAGACTGATGAAGAATCAGCAAAGTCTCAACTCTCAAGATTCCCTAATGATTACCTTTGTATTAGATGCGGACGAGAAGTCAAATATGGGGAAGCAATCATAGCAGAAAAAGAATAGAGATGTGCATTCTCTAAATCTGGAATCCGATTTAACATAATGGGTGGAAACGATCTTCAGATTTATGTTGGAGCGAAGTTGATTTATGAGGGAATAGATCCAGGACTCTTTCATAGAATCGAGTCAGAGCACTGTTATGGACCAGATGATGGACCATTTCTATTCCGAGGAAATCCAGTGGTCCCTGCAAGGCCCGGAGTACCCTCTTGCCATGATTTGGAAGCAGCAGGGTATCAATTTCCTAGTCGAGGGGGATACTCTAGTCACAAAGGTACTGGCTTCAGAAGAGGTATTAGTCCACGAGGCAGAGGTCCCTATGGATATGGGGGCACTAGCCTAAGATGGTAATGCCTCCAAATCATGATCATGAAAATTGGAGTACGCTTAGTCACCCAAAATTTCCAGCTGAAGGGTGGTATACTAAGGTATCAGCTTCACAAAAGAGAAGGCTTCAAAGGAAATTTGCGGCCAGAGCATATAGTGATCCATGGGATCACGTTTTTGAGCCTAGGGAGAGAACAGAACCACACAAGGTTCCAAACATGGTATGGACTCGAGAACAAGGGGAAACCAACGTTCAGAAGCAAGTGGTCCCCAAACATGCGGGGCAAGACAGTAATGTCGTGGTTACTTCTAAATCGACTACTCAACCAAAAGGAAAAAAGGAGTTGAAGCAGAGCTTGAAGAAAAAGATGGAGGAATTTCAGAAGCTCATGGAAGCAGATGATGAGGATCTCCTTGATGAAGAATCAGAGCAAGAAGATCTTATCAAAAATGCTACTCCATCTCCACAGAAATCAGCAACATTTGGAGAAAGTCTGGCCGCAATTCAATTCGGGTCAGTACCTATCAATTATCAGTGTAATATGATTCTAGTTTTACCAAAACATTTTAAGGCAAAGCCAGACCAGCCTATGGAATTGGCAGGTGATGTAGAAGATATAACCCAGTCAACTGTTAAAATAGTTAAAGAAGGAGAAAAATTTCACTCACAATCAATTAACATCGAAACAGATGAAAAGGGAACAAAAGTGGTAGTTCTTAGATCCCTTGACGATGCTTCAATTAGGCATTTGAAACCCCTATATGTTAAAATTCATATGAATGGTCAACCTATTTCAAAAGTGTTGGTCGATAACGGTATAGTAGTGAATATCCTGCCCTCGAGAATGATGAAGGTACTAAACAAAACAAATGACGACCTAATTCCAACAGAGGTCACTGTCGGTAACTTTGCTGGAGGATGTTCTCCTACTAAAGGAGTCATATCTTTACAGTTGGAAATTGGGAAAAGGAAAATGAATGCTCCATTTTTCGCAGTCGATTCGTCATCCAATTATAATGCCCTGTTAGGCAGAGATTGGATTCATATAAATGGTTGTGTACCATCTTCCCTGCACCAGGCCTTAATATTTTTGAAGCAGGAAGAAGCAGAAGGAATGGAGGTCTTTTGGGCAGACCAACATCCTTTCCAAGCAGAAACTAACAACGTCAAGCCAGATCTCTATAAAGAACACCTCTGGCCAATGAAGATAGAAGACTCAGAAGTGAAGTCTAACGGAATTGGTGTGACTGAAAGTCAATTCCTCACTTACATAAAGGAGGGTTTTCAGGAGTTGAGTAAAGATTTCACTAGGCCTAATGTCATTTCAAGGCCTGTCAATAGCAAACCACAAGTTTTTAATGTTTAGAAACCTACTAAACATAGAGAGTGAAGAATTGGCTACTGTTAAAGCCACTTTCAAGAGGTTGTTTTCTTTTTTAGTTGATAAGAAGTTACAGGCAAATGAGCCTATTTCTTGTAATTGGGCTGAATGTGTTTTTGACAATAGCCCGTTAACTATGAAGGACTTAGGTTTAGCAAATTTGAAACCCACACCAACTAAATTAGATGATGATAGGGCCCAAGTAAAGGATCCTATGGAAGAAGTAAATTTAGGAACTCCAGAAGATCCTAAAATTACATATGTAAATGCCACTTTGCCTTATGAAATAAAGGAAAAGTTTAAGTATTTATTGCGTAAATTTAAAGATTGTTTTGCTTGGAGTTACGATGAGATGCCAGGCTTGGATAGATCTTTGGTCGAACACAGAATTCCCATAAAAGAAAATTACGTACCTTTCAAACAGGCACCCAAAAGAATGAAGGATGATGTTCTCCCTCAAGTCAAGAAAGAAATGGAACGCTTATTCGAAGCAAAGTTCATTCGACCAGTCAAATATGCAGAATCGGTGTCAAACGTAGTTCCAGTTTTGAAAAAGAATGGAAAAGTTAGAGTTTGTGTCCATTTCAGGGACCTCAATACAGCATCACCTAAAGATGAATACCAATGCCTGTTGTCGATTTGTTAGTCGATGCAACGGTAGGCTATCAAATGCTGTCCTTTATGGATGGTAATGTTGGTTATAATCAAGTTTATATAGCGGAAGAGGATACCCATAAAACAGCATTTAGATGTCCTGGATATATAGGGACGTTCGAATGGGTAGTTATGGCTTTTGGATTAAAGAATGCAGGAGCAACCTATCAAAGGGTCATGAATTTAATTTTTCATGATTTTCTTCATAAATTCTTGGAAGTGTACATAGACGATGTTGTAATAAAATCAACTTCAGTCGATGAACATTTGTATCACCTTGAGCAAACTTTAGAAAGAATGAGGCGTTATAATTTGAAAATAAATCCTTTAAAGTGTGCATTTGGGGTCACGGCTGGAAATTTTCTAGGGTTCCTAGTACATCAGATCGAAGTTGATAAAACTAAAACTGATGCTATTTTAAAAGCACAACCCCCAACTAATAAAGAAGAACTTCAACAGTTCTTAGGAAAGATTATAATTTTCTCCGAAGATTTATTGCTAATTTATCTGGAAAAACAATGGCTTTCTCCCCATTTTTAAAGTTGAAATCTAAAAAACAATTCAAATGGGAACAAGAGCATCAAAAGGCCTTTAATATATTGAAACAATCGCTAGCGACGCCTCCTGTATTGGCACCTCCAGTAAATGGAAGACCATTGAAGTTATATATTTTAGCGGCACACCAATCGATTGCGAGCTTTTTAGCTCAAGATGATGAGCAGGGTCGAGAACGATCAATCTATTACCTAAGTAGAAGGTTAAATGAATGTGAAACTAGATATTCGTACATTAAAAAAATTTGCCTGACATTATATTTTTCAGCAATAAAGTTGAGACATTATTTATTGCCTACAAAGGTAAAGATTATTGCTCAGACAGATATAATAAAGTATATCTTGACCAAACCTGTTCTAAGAGGAAGGCAAGGGAAATGGATATTAGCCCTAATCGAATATGATTTCGAATACGTGCCTCAAAAGGCAGTTCAAGGGCAAGCTTTGGCTAATTTCTTAGCTGAACATCCAAATTCCCCATTGGAAGAGGATACTTTCAAAATTCATTTAGTCAAGATTAAGCATTAGAATTTGTCTTTTGATGGTTCAAAAACAGACAATTGAGTTGGTGCAGGCATAGTGCTTACATCACCAAAAGGGGAAATGTTCCAGTTTTGTTTCCAATTGGATGACAATAGAATTTTAACAAATAATCAATCAGAATACGAAGCCTTAATCATAGGCTTGGAAATTGCAAAAGATTTAAATATACGTCACCTAAAAGTTTCTGGAGACTCACAATTGATTATTCGACAAATTTTGGAGCAGTACAAGTGTTATCATCCCTTGTTAAAATTGCAGTTAAATAGAGTGAGACGTCTTGCTCAAGACTTTGATGAAATTTATTTTCACCATATAATGAGACTCCAGAATGGAGAAGCCAATCAAATGGCTCAAATGGCCTCAGGAGTTAATATTCCTGAAGGCGATAATGAAAGAACAATCAGGATTCAAAAGAGATTTTTACCTTTCTGTAACGCCCCGAATTTTGGGTACGTTAATGAGGCATTTATTACATAATAAAGAGAGTTTATTACATCATAAATACTTCAAAAGGGTACATTCATTCAACAAAGGAGAAACTAGGCTCCTAACTACTGCTCCGCTTGTTCCTTCCTTCTGGCAAGCTCCTCAGCTCCGAAGGCCTCCAAGGTATACTTCTCACCCTGTTCATCTAGGAGGTCTGACACATTATACCGGTGTCACCACCAATATAATATGTCAGGGTCACCAAGAGGCAACACCGTGAGCTACAACGCTCAATAGGAAAACCTTATCCAACCAACCTTACAATAGCAAAACAACACTAACAATCACACATTCACACTAATCATCTATCGTCGGTGTCCAAGATTTCAGAGTTTCTCCTACGCGACTCGTCGTAGACCGTGTCATCATTTTCACTTACAAATCATCCTTTCAAAAACATTTGCTTTGGCTCCGTACCGCAGATAACCAAGCCTTTCAAAATCTTTTGCATTGGCTCCGTACCGCGGATAACCAAGCCTTACACACCCAATCTCGGTTCCGCCGCGCCGGGTTCCCGAGTATCCTCACAATGGTTCCGCCGCGCCGGGTTCCGATTGGCACACATTGCATTGGCTCCTCTCCGCGGATAACCAAGCTATACCTCACCATGGTTCCGCTGGTCCGGGATCCCATGGGAACGCACACAACCTCACAATGGTTCCGCTATTCAGGATTCCTATTGGAACACACGCACACACATAATGCCCTCGAAATGGTCATTATGTAGTTTCTAAAATATCTTTTTCCTTGGAAAACTCATCGTTCTTTGTCAAACACACCCTAGGTGCCATGTTTCTACTTTCTTGGTGCTCGTGTCTCGTTTACATGCAAAGACTCTGAGGCAGGACAAAAGTAAACATCATTCATTGTAATCCAACAAGATCATTCAACTCTATATTGCTAATCACGATCGCATTAACGCTTAAAGCATAACGCCACAAGTAATACAAGCAATTCATATATGCATTCTCATAAACATCTTAAAAGATCAAAATACGAATACTTCGTTCCAAACGATAAGTTCTTTCTTAGAGATCAAAACAACATACGTTATACTTGAGATGGAAAATAAGAAGATCATACATAAACTTAGGATAGGGTAAGAGTATCCTACCTTGATCCGAAACTAGTCGGGACCGAGTAAGCTATTTGGAAAATCCACGGGTGACGAAACTTGCGAATCTGGCCCGAACTTTGGACGGCAGTAACTTGGTCAATCTTGGCCGAATACGATCGTTCTTGGGTCGAAATCGAATCTCTAGAAACGCTCTTCAACTCTCGTGAAGGAAGTTAATCCTTGAAACGATCTTAGGGTGGAGAAAAATGGTGAAAAAGGAAGAGACAGTAAGCTGTCTGGAAATAGAAATCCGAGAATTTCACTGAACTTCGGATGACAATATCTTTGTCATTTCTTCACCGATTGGGGTGGTTCTTGGGTCTAACTTGAAGGTTTCGAAGTGTTCTACAACTTTCCCGAAGGAAGTTGGTTCTAAAAACTAATCTAAGCAAGAGAAAACTGAGGATTTTCAAAGGGACAGTAGGCTGCCAGGAATGGTTTCTAGAGAGAAGGAAGAGCAAATGCTTCAAGGGGTGAGTTGAAATGCTTGGAATGGCCTTCTATTTATAGGCAAAACCTTGGCTCTCTCTCCTCTTCTCAATGGCCTGGCCCCCCTCTCTCTCTCCTTCCCTCAATTTGACACTTGTCATGAATCTTGGAAGATCAAGGTCTAAATCCCTAGGCTTACATGGCTAGATTGTGATTCTTGCAAGACTTGGTGGGCAAGAAGAGGTGTGAACCAATTTAAACAATTGTTAATGGTACAAAGGAGGACAACAAAGGACTAGATTTTTTGGCTAGGAAGAGTTCACACCAAGGATTTTGAAGTACAAAGAAAGATCAAGCATGGTACAACAAATCTCCTTCCTCCCTCCTTCCTCTCTCTTTCTCCCTCTCCCTCCTTGGGCCGAATCCTCTCTCTCTCTCTTTTTCTCCTCTCTCTCGGCTTCTGCTCTCTCTCTCCCTCTCTCTCTCTCTCTAGTACACTACTACATATATATATATATATATATATATATATAGCACATGCAAGAATACAAATAAAATACTAGTACTTTTGTACTTAAGTCAAGAGACTTAAGGGCTAAGATTTCTACTAAACAAACAAATAGGCACATGTTGGACTAAAATAATAAACTAGGGTACTATTGTACACTAGGAAGAATCAAAATCCCAATAGAAAATAAATAAAGGGTACTTTAGGAATCTTAGGGTTTAAAGGCTACCAAGTACTTATTTAATAAATTACTAAGTACTTTCACACATGGGTTAAAAGAAAATATTAAATTAGCCATCCCATGTACTTTGGTGAAAGACTAATCTTTTACCCAATGGATAATAACCACCCTAACTTCTATTATCCAATGGATAATAGATATTAGGCAACTTATATACTAAAATAATCCCAAAAGTACTTTAAAGTAATTAAAAAGTATTTTTCTTAATATTCTTAGTACTTCGACCAAGTAGACTTTTAATATAAACAATTGGGGTTTCTATTATCCAATGGATAATAGTTGCCCTAGCAATCTTTGTCCAATGGACAAAGAATAAAACCAAAATAATTTTAAAAGAAAAAGAATAATCAATTTCTTTGTCTAGGGTTAAAAAGGTTCAATGAGGGCAAAATGGTCCATTTGCGGAGACTAGAAAGTGACTAGGTGACTTGCTAGCTTGGTTCTTCCAACGAGTTGGTTAGAAACTAACTAGGCTTGTCAAGTGGGGCTTAATGTCAAGAAACGAAATTTGAAGGGCAAAAACGTAATCAAACCACAAGAGTATTAAAATAAAATTCAAATATTTAACGAAATTTTCACTGACCGAAAATCAGGGTCGTTACACTTTCTCAATGGAAAGAGAGGAGGAACAAGTAGATATATTAGTCATTGATATTTCTGAAGATTGGATGAATCCAATAAAGAATTATTTATCAAATCCTAATGAAAAAACAGAGAGGATAGTGAGATGCAGATCAATCAATTACGTTCTGTTGGGGAATGATTTGTACAGAAGAACATCCGACGGCCTGTTATTGCTTTGTGTTGATAAAGCCCAATCGATGAAAATCATGGGTGAAGTCCACGAAGCAACCTGTGATGCTCATCAAGCGGGAGATAAAATGAGATGGCTAATAAAAAGGCATGGGTATTATTGGCCGACTATTAGGGCTGATTGCATTCGATATGCTAAAGGTTGTCAACAATGCCAAAAACATGGATAAAGCCCTGGCCATTTAGGGGTTGGGCGATTGATATGATAAGACAAAATCCACCCGGCGTCCTCCTTACAACATCAATTTGTGATTGTGGCAACTGATTATTTTACAAAATGGACAAAAGCAATACCTTTGAAAGGTGTTTCACAAAAACAAATAATCGATTTTATTGAGGAATATATCTTGTGTAGATTTGGAATTCCTGAAACAATTACAGTCGATCAAGCTTCTGTATTCAATGGTAGAGAAATTGTTCAGTATGCACAGAAATATGGGGTACAGATTTTGAATTCTACTCCATATTATGCCCAAGCTAATGGGCAAGTCGAATCGACCAATAAAATTATAAAGAATACTTTATCCAAAGTAATCGATGATAATCCAAGAGAGTGGCATGATCTTTTGCCCCGAGTCCTATGGGCATATAGAACGTCACAAAGAACTAGTACTAAGGTAACCTCGTAAGAATTAGTCTATGGGCATGCAGAAATCTTGGCAGTCGAAATTAACGTTCAATCGATAAGAGTAGCACACCATTAAGATCCAAGCCTGCAATATGAAGAGGCCATGTATCTAGATATTGATGGGTTGGAAGAAAACAGGTTAAACGCTTTAAACCAAATTCGAGCCCAAAAGAAAAGACTGGAAAGATCTTATAATAAAAGGGTTAAGGAAAAGTCTTTTGCAGTTGGAGATTTAGTTTGGAAAACAATTCTTCCACTCGATAAGAAAAAGAAAAAGAATAGATTTGGAAAATGGTCCCCAAATTGGAAAGGACATTTTCGTGTCTTACAAGTCTTAAGAGGGGGAGCATACCATTTGGAATCAATTGAGGGAGTTATCCATGAAAGAACTATTAATGGCAAGTATCTTAAACATTATTTTCCTTCTATGTGGGAGAATATGAACTAAGAATAGCCAGTCGATTATATAAACCAAAAGCTGCCCATGTGTAGGGCAACCATACAAAAAGGTTATGTTCATATCTGAACATAACAAAACAAAAGGAAAGATCCCTATAAGGATCTAACAACAAAAGAAAAGATTCCTATAAGGATCTAACAACAAAATAAAAGATTCCAACTGAGATCTAAGAAGAAAATACAAAAAAAAAAAAACCCTACATCAGAACGACCCCACAGAAGGAAAAGCCTATTCTTTAGGCCATTCCTTCCACTGACCAGAGGTGCCAGCCCTGGAGGTCCTGATGCTTGCGGGATCGATTGGAGGAGCATGGTCAATGGTGTCCCAGTTGGCCACCACAAGCTTGATGGCAACCTCCATCTTCTCTAGACGAAGGGCCATTCCTTCCACTCAATCACTAATGGCAGTGATCTTCCTCTTACACTCGTTATGGTTTTCAATAAGGACCCACTGGAGCTCGTTGGCAAGTTGCTTGATGTGTGCGGATGTGATTTGAGGAATGAGAGGGGAAGAAGAACTGTTGCTAGCCATAGTAAAAAAAAAAAAAAAGAAGAGATCCAGTAAACAAAATATACTCGAGTTTGTGTATTTATAGACCAAGAAGGTCTACAAACGTGCATCGTTGGAAGTTATCCCAAATTTAAAACTTGAAACGTGGCAGTTGGATGGAAAACATGGGTTAAATTGCCACTTTAAGTTGAAAGGACACGCCAGCTGGTGAGTTTTATTTTTAAAACTTGAAAACATCATTAAGAATGGTACTTAACCGTCATTTATGACTGTATATGTTCCCCAAAATTGGAGAGATATCGCCGCCTCTATTCTTTGGACATCAAAGTCATGATGAAAGGTCATTCAAAATTTAGGTGCCCAATACGAGGGTTGAAATGTGAAAATGAACTTATAACATGCAGGAATAGGCGTGATTGTTATTATGATTGTTTTGCAATCGTATTACGCCTTGTTATGCTAGTTAGAAACCATTCTATTGTAATAATACAATAGCATGGATAATACATCAGCCCATAGAAAGTCCAGAAATCATGCTTTGATTATCCATTAATTGTTTTACTATCTAACAAAATCTAAACTTTCAAGTTCATATAAACTTGCCTACCGGCAAAGGCAAAACGAGGAGATGTACATCGACTGCCTATTTACAAAGGCAAGCAATAAACATACATTGTCATGACTTAAAAGTCTGTAATAAGAGTGTAATCGATTGCTACAGAACATATTCAAGTTCGAGGAAAGAAGGACTTGAAAGTCTCCCATTTTGTCAAAAGTTCATCACGTTTGAAGCTATTCCTTTGCAAATCTGCTCTCGCAGCGAAAACATGAACGGAGGCGCCTTTACCCTCCTCTGCTAGACGTTTGAAATCCTTGTCAAGCTGACTTGCTATTTTCAGAAGACTTTCTTTCTCGGTATGCAGTTGGCCCAATCGATGCATCAATCCTTGTTGTTCTTCATCAATGGATACAAGCCTTGACTTTAAAGTTGAAGCATTATCATGCATAGTCGATAACACGACTGTCATGTTTGACAGATTGTCAATTAGCTTCTGCTTCTGGCTAATTTCTCCTTGATGATACCGAAATAGATCGACGGTTTCATTCAAAGAAGACGCGGAAACACATGTCTTTGAGCCAATGACTCTATACAAGCAATAAATTCCACAGATCTGGTTATTGCTAATTCCTCAAAAGGAAGCTTTAGGAAGTCAAGAAAGTCTTGAATTTCTTTCTGAGTAGTGTCACTATATTGTAGGAAGAAGAAAGAATCACTAGACTCTGATTCTTCAGTCAGAGATCGAAAGGTTTGAGAAGTTGACCTTATCTCCTCCATTAAATAATCTAGTGAGTTGCTAGATGATTCGATTGGAGTTGAACAACCAGCTCCAGGAGGATTCGTCCTAACCTTGTTCACTGAACGTGGAGATCCTTCAGCAGTAACATTCAGAGGAATAACCACGTGTTGAATATTCACATTTGGTTCTGGAGTCACGTGATGACTAGTAGGACTTGAGGCCACATCTTCTAAGGCCTGATTATTGTCATGAGGTAAAGTGACTTGAAACAATTCTTTTACAGGACTTTTTAAGAGTCCCTTTTCCAAGTCCTGCTCACCCAAGGTGGGTTGAGGGATGACAAGATGATCTGCTAAAAGAGGCACATCTGTTGACGGAGCAGCATCCATTGGTTCCCTATCTTTCTCCTGTTGATTCAGGGTAGCAACTCCGAGAGGTAAAGGCATTTGGAGCTCAATTTGAGGTGCACTTATCTCCACAGTTGCCAATGGGTTCTGGAACATTTCAGTACTTGTTGGATTTGGCTCATGATCAGCCACAACTAGTGACTGACAGATGTTTGCCTTCTCAAAGCCAGTTTGGTTTGGCTCCAGATTAGTACTTTCGTCCATTAGCAAGAAAAAACTATCCTCTTGAAGTAAAGGATTCTCCTGGTTCAAAGGGATCTCTTGTGCTTCAGGTAACCCATCATCCTGATATACTGGATCAGAGATAGCTGTATCACCAAATTCAGTTTGGTCAACTGCTGGTTTGATGTTGATAGTCTTTCCTGTTGAAAGGATAGACTTTTGAAGTTGTGACGACTTTGAAGAAGCCTCTTCTGTCTCTTCAAAAGAGTCCACAATCTTGGTGCCTTTGCGTTTCTGCAGTAAAGAAGATGAATAATCAAATGCATAAGATTCATATGAATTGACAACTGTGAATAGATATACCTTCGAAGCAACCTTGACTCCACTAGGGCTGACTGACTTTTGAGTCTAGATTCTTTTCGATTGCCTTGATGGAGTAAGGGTCTCATCGCTTTCATCATTTTTCTTATGACTAGTCGAAGCAGGAAGACTCTTTGAAGTCTTGGGGATTGAATCACTTTTAGTCCGGGACATTTTTCGCTTTGGCTCCAATTCTACGTCCTTGATTGCTTGCTCCTTCCTCTTCCTAGTATTTTTGCTTGGAACAGAAGACAAAGGAATGGTTGCCTCTATTTAAGGTACAATGGCTTTGGAGGTCTCATCAAACAATTGAGCCATTTTTTCTGTTGAATAAAATATTATCAATAACAGAAGAATGATATCAAAAATTGGCTATAAACAAAAGTCAAGAAAACTACCAGCTTTATCTTGAAGGTCCTTGTACTCACGATCAAGTCTATAGAGACAGTCAGAAATCGATGAGTTGAAATAAAGCACTTTCACGACTGACCACCATTCCTCAAACACAGCAGAGGTCCCACAACAGACTTTGAAATCAAGAAGTTGAAAAGTTTTCACACGCTGATGAAAGTTATTGATCATCAGGGAAATCATATTGGAATCTTTCAGCTTAATCGATGGCATGCCTGAGGCCATCTCAGTAATCACTGGATGAACGAAAGGCATTGGGATGCCTTGCACCAAACCGAACTATCAGGCAAACAGGCAGGGAGAGTAGTTTTCATAACTACAATTCCCAAAAGGAGTGTTGTTCAGGGCAAAGCCAACTAGAATAAGTCTTGGAAGAAGAATACTAGCCCAAAACAATCGCTTGGATTCTATCATCTTCACCGTGAGCTGGGGAAAAGCTGCGGGAATATCCTCAAAACATGGCTTTAATCTCTCAGAAGCATATTCAAACTTGTCAAATGGATAGAAGACAGGCCAATTTTCCTTTCTGTCTTCATAAAAGAAGGTGAAATACCTTTGAAAGGAGGTTTCTTCCATATCAGTTTGGAAGCCCAAAAAGTATTCAGCATAACTACGACACGTCTTGAAAGTCTCATCAGCCCTAAGGGGATAATTTGACTTAGGCTTAAGTTGAGGAAAGTATGCATACAACCAAGCTTGAAAAATCCAAAAAGGACCACCACAAGAGTCCGCTATCTTTTTGTCTACAAAGGTGAATAATCCTTTGTATAAAGACCCAAGGACAAAGGGAGCTAAAGCTAGCTTTTTCACCTGAGCCAAACAAATGGCCAAATTGAGGTATTCTTTGGTAACCCTAAGACCAGGAACTGCCATGAGGAATTTACAGATCCAAAAAAGGTAAAATGCAATTTTCTCATGAAAGCTAGGTGCAGATGACTTAGCGTTAAAATAGGTTTTCAACCATTTTGAATAACTTACCCCTGATGATGGTACAGTAAATGGAGGATCATATTGTTCAGGGGAAAGAAGAGCATTCACCTCACGGCCTAGTGAAGAGAGGCCGGTTAAATGAGAAATATCCAAAACAGTTGGGGATAATAATCCATAATGTAAAATCAGAGCATTGGACGATTTAGACCAGAAATAAGCTGCAGCAGCTATGAGTTCAGAATTCATCTCTAAAGGAAACTGAGAAAGCTCAATAGTTTCACGAATACCCATTTTCTTCCAATCATCAAAAAGAAATTTCGTCATACGCTTTACCCAATCGGCCCATTCCAATTCAACATTATAGGGCCAAGAGCGAAGACAAGTGTTCTTACCCCAACCTGAACATTCGAGAGACAAGTGTTGGAGTAAGAGCGGATCTCGTGCCACCACCGGATAAACTGCTGAAATATCATTTGAAACGGTTGACGGAAAAACTGGACCCAACATGCAAAGGGAACTAGAATTCTCGTCGTGAATCAGGACTTGTGCATTCCGACTTGATTCATCTCGAAACGAAGCTGGGAACCGAGGAACAGTCTCCAACACCGATTCCGTAACTAAGTCTTCGTTGGAAACGACAAGCATCTTCGATTTTGCTTTCGAAGCCATGGAAGTGTATTACAGGAGCTCAATTTGAAAAGTTCGGTGCCCTAAAAATTCAAAGTACCCTGCTTTATATAGGCGGTGGTTTCTAGGAGAATATTTACCAGAGTTAAATTCTTAACTCAGGTAAATAGGGGGGCATTGTTTACACCATAATTTCGTCAACATGGATCGACTGGACCAAGTTGCAACACGTGTTGATTACACCTAGTTTGTATTACAGAATCAAATGGACTAGACGACGGTTAGAGTTTTTAAATGCAAGACATGTGTCCATGAACGAATTACAAGTGGACGACACATGGAGCGGCTAACGAAGGAAGTTGAAAGGAACAAATACAACATGGGATCGTGTGAAGTAACCGTCTGCTCAGAGAACGTGGAGGAGAAGAGGGAAATACAGTAACCGCTTGATTCAAATTCGGAGAGGGAATTCTATCAAATTTGAAATTCAAGTCGAAGTGATAGCCTATAAATGCCAACGTTGAAGACAATTTGAGCCCCCACTCAATCCCCCAAAGGCTTCTACTTTTTATCTGTACTTTACTTTTCTCACTCTAGGAGTAGCTTGTAACCTAATCGTCTAATCGATTGTGTTCTCACCGTTGACTGACTTCTACTTTGAAGAATAATAAAGTCCATTTTGTTATTCTTCTTTCATCTCCATTCACTTCATTAAGTTTGCTTCCAGAGAAGTCCTGAAACACGGCAAGGAACCAAACTCCACCACTACAAACACCACATTCCAGCACACACTACAATTTCTTAGTCGACCATCGACTATCCACAATAATAGACAAACAATCCTCCAACTTCCTTCAATAATATCCATGAGAGGATAGGTGGTCACCAATATCGCAGCTATTATTTTTGGCTGCTTTAGGCCAATAGACTTCACAATTTGTATTTGATTTTATCAATATAAGTTGTATTTTTCTCACTAGAAAAAACTAATAACCATCTGAAAAATCTAGTTTGTGTTATAAATAAATAAATAAATAAATAAAACAGTTTTTTTTTGAACTATCGACAATTAAAAGAAAAGAACAATTGAACCCAAGATATATTATTGTAATAATAGTATGTTCAAGAACAATTGAGATCGAAAGAGTTGGTCTTCAAGACTAATAAGATATATTGAGATCACAACCACCCTTTCACTCTTAGAGTATTCACAATGTTATAATCAAAAGTAAAAATTTTTTAAAGTTAACAACGTTGGTGCTAAATATGGCACACAATACTATAATCAAACTTAACAACCTCTTTAAAAATAATCAAATTTTGAGCTTTGAATAACCAAAATTAGCAAACTTTTGACAATAACCAAATTTAATAGACCCACATATTATCAATCAAATACACTAATCATTATACAAAAATGTTCTATCTCTCTTCCTTTTTCCTCTCTCTTTCTTTTCAAACAACATTTTCAAAAAAAAAATAATTACTATAAAATTGTTTTTTTCCAATAAAAAGTTTGAAAAACTATTTTCAATATCTAGTAAATAGTTTTTATTAGTTTCAAAACTATTTTTAGAAAAACTATTTCTACTATTCACAGTTTTTAGTTTTTTGTAATTTGAAAATCTGATGTGAAAAGTTTTGGTTATCTAATCTATCAATATCCTATAGGAATATAGTTGAAGCCAAAAAGCTCCCAACCCTCAATTCTAAATTCCTAGAATTTAGAGTTTATTTAGAAAAAGAAGAGAAAAATGTGGGAGTGGGGAGAGGGGAAGAGAGAGAAAGGGGGGACGTGGGAAAGGGAGAGAGAAGGTTAGGAAAAATTATTCTATGCCCCAGCGGAGAAACCATCACGTGGTACTCCAAATTCATTTTACACCACACATATGTCTTTTAGTATATAAAATGAGACTTTTGCTAGTGTGCATCGAACATGAAACAAAAAAAATTAGATTATAAAAAACTAATGTTAATTTTTTATACCATACATTGAAAGGGTACAATATTTGATTTTTTTTGTTACAAATTAATTTGATTTAATTTTGTTGAAGTAATTTAATTTGATTTAATATTTCTTGCAATTTGAGTCGTCCATTGTTGAGCATAGATGGCGCATGCACCCCGGGTTCTTTTTCTATCAACTAGCGTCATTTCCTTTCGATGCACGGGACAAAATATTTGTGTATCTTCGCTACAAAATATCGAGCTCATACAAAATTTGTTGTTTGTCCCGTGCATCGAACGGGAACGACGCTAGTTTTGATTATGTCATTGTAGACATCTATATTGCTATCCTTAGCAATCTCTTAAATGGATAATCAAATGCTGATGTAACAACTTTTGATTATCAATTTTTGATTATAGCATTGTAGATACCCTTATAATGGTATTCCTCAAGATTTCTAAATGAATAAAATAAAGAACTAATGCCTTATTGATAGATAAAGTTTCCGGGATGTTTCCTTACAAATAAATAAACCTGAGGGACTAAATTTACATTATGAGGAGTTTTTTTTTTTGTCATTCGTAAAACGTAATCTACTCTATTCTTTGGTAGGGGGATGCGTTTTTACGGAAATCGAACTCTGCTCATATGCATGACATTATGAGGAGCTTGCTGCTCCAATTCCATTGCCTCAGTCGATTTAATTTCTTGAATTCTAAGAAGATCAATCACATGTCACAATTGTAACGACCCAACCCAGCTGACCTGCTAACCATTTGCCTAACTACGTGGCTCAAAAGGTTAACCTCAAGTTATACAGTAACTGGTCGAATTTCGTAAAGGGGATAATGGGCTAAACAAATAATGGGATTTGAAAGGGAAGGGTAATTCTGTCAGGCACTATTTCCCCTTTTAAATGAAGTGGACTTTATGCCTTACCAAATATTATTAGTGGACCTAATGGGTTAGAAACTTGATCGGTAGATCTAGTGAGTTAGGAACATATTATAGTGGACCCTAACCAATTTTTTAATTCCAATATTATGAACAAGTCTCTTGAATGTTGCAGGTGGCAATGCATTGGTAAATAAATGCTTCAAGTTGTCAATTGATTATATTCGTTGGACATATATATCTCTAAAAGTTCATGTGTATAGAAGAACTTAAGAGAGATGTGCTCAATTTTGTCATCTTTGATGTAGCCAAACTTAATTAATTGGTGAAATACTTACAGATTTGTCTTCGTATAGTATTATTAGGCTATCTTTGATTTAACACAATTTGCTTCTATCTCTAACATGTTGGATCGTAGATCTCAACCATTCACATCCCAGACCTACTTCATGCTTTACTAAATTTTTAGAATGATTGGATGGGTGGCACTCAATGTTTTACTTTATAGATCGCCATGATATGGCAATGACACGACATTTAAATATGTATCCATTTGCAACCAAGCTTTGTATGGATTAGAACTCTTTCTCTCTCTATCTAACTTTCACCTTCTTTCTAGAAACTCTTCAGCCGCCTAGGATTTTGGGAGTTGGGGGGGGGCGCGGGGGAGGGGGGAAATATGTATCCATTTGTAACCAAGCTCTGTATGGATTAGAACTCTCTCTCCCTCTCTCTCTCTCTCTATCTTACTTTCCACCTTCTTTCTAGAAAAGCTTCAGCCGGCTAGGGTTTTGCGCCGGGAGGGGGGATATGTATCCTTCCTCCCTTTCTTCTTCCTTCTTTCCTCTCCCTTTTTTTTGTAAATTTTTGTCGACGTTGGTTGCTTCTGACTTATCTACTTCCAATTCGATCTCCCCTCATCAAATCACCGTGGCTGGCCTCTTCTCATGGGTGTCACCGGTATGCCTAACGGCATGGTGCGGGTCAGTGGTGGTGGAGACAAGGATTGAGATGCTTCTCACCGGATCTGTTTCTGCACTCCTAGGTGTGTTCCGATTGGGCCTAATGGCAACAAAGGCATCCCAGCAAGTTTCTCAGAAGGCCAGAACAAAGTAATGGATCTACTTGTGCATTTTATGAGAGACGAAGAAGTGTCATTCGCAAGGTTACCGGATCGCTGATTGTTTTGGGAGAATGGAACTAACTGTTCTTGGCGGTCACAAGGGAGGTTCCGGGAATGGGTGAGATCGTGACAGCAACGACTTGCAGCGTCTGGTGGTTTCGGGTTCTCGACTGTGGGGGTTTTGGCAATGGTTTGGGCTTGCCGGGAGTGACTATGGTGATTGGGTTGTCGGCGCCAGCTGTAATCTGCTTAGGGTTAGGGTTTAGGTGTTGGGCTGGGCTGGGCTGGGCTTGGTTCGTTTTCCGGGCTGGGCTTGGCCCGCCCTTGAGTTGTTGTTGTAAATCTGGGTTTGAGACCCAATGGTTGTTCTCCTGTATTGGTTTCTAACTAATCTAGGGTTTTTGTAATGCCCCGATTTTCGGACACGTTAATTAAATTATTTTTAATTGATTTAATAATTCATAAAACTTATTTAAGAAATGAAATTCCATTAAACAGAATTTAGTAGTAGATATCTCAAATACTAAATTCAAAACTACGTAATTGTCTTACAATTCAACAAAAATAAAACAGAGTTTGCCAAATGTGATAACACTTTTGGAAATTTAAATAACATTACTCCAAATTAACAGAGTTTCTAAGGGTATCACTTCCAAGGCTCGACAAACTCCCCTTTCTCAGCTGGGACATCCTCACCCTGGTACTGATCATCTTGTAGAGGATTCTGTTCTCTGGTCTCCTAATTACCTAGCATGAAACGCCAGCTCAACGGCATTATAATCAGTTTTGAAACTCAGAAAATAAATCTTACTAATTAACCCTTACTGTACAAGCAATCACATTTATAATAAAATAAGGTAAGAATCGAAGAGCACAAAACTTATTTCATTATCTAACCATCAACTTAAACAGATATCAGATTCTCAATTTCGATGAAAATTCCAACACCTCTGTAATTGACAAATTCCAAAATCATAATTTCACCTATCATGCTATACAAGTTCTACAAGGCTACCCTCCATAACGCGAGGTCCTAGTAGGCTACTCTCACAATTCTAGATCCATCAGGTTGCCCTCAAAGTCCTACTAGGCTACCCTCAATACCTGAGGTCCTGCCAGGCAACCCCTGAAGTCCTGCTTGGCCACCCTAATTACACTGGGTCAGAAACTTGACTACCCCCGTGTTTACACCCGTTTTTGGCACCCAGTCCTGGGCAAGCATTGGAGGGCCATTTAATTATTATTAATTAAATTGAGTCATGAATTGAAGAATTATTGGATCAAAATTAATGGGCCAAGACAATATTAATTAGGCCCGATTAATTCTAATCCATTTCGGTCGAGTGATTGGGTTTATGGGTGCTGGACCATATTTTGTAAAGATAAAACGAGGCCCAATTAATTTATCATGGGAACAAGGCCTTGTATATAATTTATTGGGCCAGTAGTATGATTTATTACGCTTCTGATGAAGTCACGGGTGAAAAGGAAAAGGCAAGTTGTTTTGCCACATGTCAATTTGACCGAGTCAAAAAGCTCATAAATCACCAAGTGCCACAAAAATAGGAAACGGAGGAAATCCATTACCTGTCAACTGCCCACAAAAGAAGGAGGGAAAATATGCCCATTATCTTGGTTGGCCTTTTTCAACTTTCTGTAACTTCCCTCGGTAAAAGAAAACATGTGGGTTTTTTTTTAAACCTTCAATAACCACCCATGATCCCACTAAATATGTTAGTGGGTAGTTATTTCGGACACTTGGCAACATCTGGAGCCAACTCACGACACGTGTCAGCTTGTAGCGAAGGCGGGAAACTTGGCTCAGATCTGGACCAGTGCAGCATTTGCCCATGATCTTTTATAACTTCCAATAACTACCCATGATCTCATGAATTAGAAATTACAAAGGACACATGGCGCCATGAGAGGAGGACAACAAGGCCCTTGCATGCAGAAAATTTGAAGACCCTTGGCCTATAAACACTAGAAGACAAGAAGGAAAAAGGGTCCACATACCAATCAAGCTCAATGCTTAAAAACCAAAGCCTTCCCAGCGAAGCAATTATCTCACTTTTCTCACCTTCACTCAATTACTTCTCCAAGTAGTTCGAGTTTTCTATCTCTCTTGTACCCCAACTTTATTACTACGACGTAATAAAGTTATTCATATCTCTCTTGTATCCCTGTTCGGCTCTGAAATGGCTCAAGGACTGAGCGGGGCGTGTCAGGACTTGTCGCGTCCAACGTAAAGGACTGAGTGCCCCTTTTCTGACTTTTTAACCGTGAGAGCGAAAGTGCTGTAAACCTGAGGGTTGGATTGCAGTGTTGGTTCGTGGTTTTGCCTATACAAGCGAGGACTTAATAATTTCCTAACCGTGTAGGAAAAGAAGTAACAACGTAAAGTAATTTTGATATATCATAATAACAAAGTTGGGGATACAAGAGAGATATGAATAACTTTATTACGTCGTAGTAATAAAGTTGGGGTATAAGAGAGATAGAATACTCGAACTACTTTGAGAAGTAATTGAGTGAAGGTGAGAAAAGTGAGATAATTGCTTCGCTCGGAAGGCTTTGGTTTTTAAGCATTGAGCTTGATTGGTGTGTAGACCCTTTTTCCTTCTTGTCTTCTAGTATTTATAGGCCAAGGGTCTTCGAATTTTCTACATGCAAGGGCCTTGTTGTTCTCCTCTCGTGGCGCCATGTGTCCTTTGTAACTTTCAATTCATGAGATCATGGGATAATGGGTAGTTATTGGATGTTATAAAAGATCATGGGCAAATGCTGCACTGGTCCAAATCTGAGCCTAGTTTCCCGCCTTTGCCACAAGCTGACACGTGTCCTGAGTTGACTCCAGATGTTGCCAAGTGTCCGAAATAACTACCCACTAACATATTTAGTGGGATCATGGGTGGTTATTGAAGGTTTAAAAGAAAATCCACATGTTTTCTTTTACCGAGGGAAGTTACAGAAAGTTGAAAAAGGCCAACCAAGATAATGGGCCTATTTTCCCTCCTTCTTTTGTGGGCTGTTGACAAGTAATGGGTTTCCTCCGTTTCCTATTTTTGTGGCACTTGGTGATTTATGAGCTTTTTGACCCGGTCAAATTGACATGTGGCAGAACAACTTGCCTTTTCCTTTTCACCCATGACTTCAATCAGAAGCGTAATAAATCATACTACTGGGCCAATAAATTATATATAAGGCCTTGTTCCCATAATAAATTAATTGGGCCTCGTTTTTGTCTTTACAAAATACGGTCCAACACCCATAAACCCAATCACTCGATCGAAATGGATTAGAATTAATCGGGCCTAATTAATATTGTCTTAGCCCATTAACTTTGATCCAATAATTCTTCAATTCATGGCTCAATTTAATTAAATAATAATTAAATGACCCTCCAATGCTTGCCCAGGACTGGATGCCAAAAACGGGTGTAAACAATGCCACCCCCCCCCCCCCCCCTCCCCCCGCCTTGATCTTGTTCAAGATCTAGGCTTGTAAATTAGGACAGAGTATAGTTTTTGGCATAACCAAACGAGTCCTTATCGCTAGATTTGAAAAATAATCAGGCTTATTTAGCCTAAGAATGTTTTCAAAAATTAAAATGTTTTTAGAAAGATAATCAGGCCATAATAAGCCTAACAACTTTTCGAGTTCCAAAGTATATCTCTTAATTGGATTTGGACTCCCACTTTGAATTGAACCAAATCCCAACAACTTCCAAGATAGAAACCCCTCCGAGGAGTCCTATCGGCAACAGCAATCATCAGCCTTTTAGGCCTAGGGGACATGTGTCTACGCCCCAAGCCTTGCATTGGCTGCCATGCAGTCTTTTCAACTGCCAGGACTTCCTCGGGTCAGTCAAGAGTCCCACGCTTGGGTTAATTATTCAATCTTGATCAAAGAGAGAGAGAGAGAGAGAGAGAGAGAGAGAGAGAAACCGTGGCGCCCCTGAAATCTTGCACCGTCTTCCATGTGGGCTTGGCTCAACTTCTCAATCTCAATTCTCTTCCGAAGAAGTTTCTGAGGCCAAAACAGCCCTCAGGATGGCCTTACTTCAGAACTTCAAGGCGGTAGCTCATCCTGCCAGAGCTTCAAACATTAAGAAGGCCATGGAGGTGTTGGTAAAGTCCCAAGCCTTAGGAATCGAAGAAACTTCACTCCAGCATTTTCAAAAAGAATTTCCCAATATGGTTAAGTCCCATTACTCCTCCTCCCATGAGCTAAACAAGGTGAATGCCAAGATGGCAGAACTGGAGGTGGTTGACGTAGAGCTTACCAAATTCAGTGATGAATGGCTTCAGTTGAAGGAAAACATGCGATTTAATGAAGCAAGCACTGTTGCTACCTCCGATGAAATTGAAGATCTAAAGGCCAAATTGGCACAAGCTGAAGGCCGCTTGGTTGACCTCCGAAATGAAGTCATAACTCTGGCCAAACAACATGATGATCTGAAAGCTGGATCAAGGAGTCAAAAGATGAAACTAAACCTCTTGGTTGAAGAAATGCCAAATCTTCGAGGTCAGAGGAAAATGCTTGAAGCCCAGCTTGCCAGCCTTGATACCTCTTGGGAGAACCTCAAAAACAGTCTTACAGGCCTTCTGTAGGTCTTAACTTCTAAGAACTCACCTTTTTCTTTCGATTTGGGCCTGTAGTAACTTTAAATTTGTTCTTTTTGTGCCTGGCCTGGAACTTTCCTTTAAATGGCCAGAGATACAGGTATGTTTTGATGACATGTGGCCTGAATTGGAGGCCTTTATGGATTTTGCATAGTAGGTATCACGGCCTCCGTTCAGTCCTTACCATGAAATTTTTCTACGGTTTGTTAGATTGGATTTTCCCAAAATCTCTCATTTCCCACACAGTAGGATAATGATATTTTAAGTACTTCCCATTCGTTAAATGCTTAAACAAACCGCCATTTAAGTCCATAAGAAGATAGACATTACCTCTAAGGACTTGAGCAATCTGGTAAGCTCCTTCCCAGGTTAGAGACCACTTGCCCTATCTTGGATTCTTTTCCCCTAAAGGAAAGACTGCCTTCCAAACTAAGTCACCTTCAGTAAAGCTCTTCTTTCTTACCCATTTGTCATAAGATCTAGCAACTCTTCTTTTCTGGACCAACATGTGGTCGAGGGCTGCAAGCCTAACCTCGTCCAAGTCCTCAAGTTCCATCAGCATGGCCTGAGTGTAACCTGCAGGATTGAGGCCATGTTGATATGCTATCCTTGCTGACTTTACTGCTATCTCCATTGGTAGGAGTTCAAGTCTTGTTTTGCTTGGACTTACGAAGAACTTCCAGGTCTGTCCAGAGACCTAGTGGAGCACAAGCTGCCTATTCAGCCAGAATTCAGACCTTTCAAGCAACCGCCAAGGAGGATGTCTAATGAGGTCTATTTACAGGTCAAGGAGGAGATCGAACGCCTCTTCAATGCTGGGTTCATACACACAGCCAGGTATGTTACTTGGCTCTCTAATATTGTGCCAGTCCTTAAGAAGAATGGCAAAGTCAGAGTGTGCGTAGACTTCAGAAACTTGAACTTGGCCTCCCCAAAGGATGAGTATCCAATGCCGGTGGTAGATCAATTAGTAGATGGAGCTTCCGGTCACAAGGTTTTGTCCTTCATGGATGATCATTCTGGCTACAACCAGATCTTTATCGACGAGGCCGATACGGCTAAGACTGTTTTTAGGTGCCCTGGAGCCCTAGGAATCTTTGAGTGGGTCATAATGCCCTTCGGCCTTAAGAATGCAGGTGCTTCGTTCCAACAAGCAATGAACACCATATTTCATGATTTCATTGGCCATTTCATGAAGATCTACGTTGATGATATCGTGGTCAAGTCTCAGTCCCATGATGAGCATTTGGAACACTTGAAGAGGTCATTCTTGAGAATGCAACAATTTGATTTGAAAGTAAACCCCTTGAAGTGTGCCTTCGGAGTCTCCGCAGGCAAATTCCTTGGATTTTTGGTCCACAACAGAGGGAATGAGGTTGACAAAAACAAGGCCAAAGCAATCATGGAAGCAAAGCCTCCTACCACCAAAAAGGAGTTGCAGAAGCTCTTGGGTTCATTCAATTTCTTGAGAAGGTTCATCTCAAACCTAGCTGGAAGAGGTCATGTCTTTTCTCCACTCTTGAAGCTGAAAGACCATGACACTTTTGTTTGGGAGGCAAACCATCAAAAGGCCTTTGATGAGATCAAAAGTTATCTAGCAACGGCTCTAGTCCTTATGCCTCCCATCAAGAACAAGCCGTTGAAACTTTACATCTCAGCAGCTGAAGGCTCTATTGGAGGTCTTTTAGCACAAGATAACACTCAAGGAAAGGAACAGGCAGTTTATTATTTAAGTAGGTTGTTGACTCCTTGTGAAAAGAGATACACTCCTATTGAAAAGATTTGTCTTGCCTTGTACTTTTCAGCAATAAAATTGAGGCACTACATGCTTCCTATTTTGGTTTACATTATGAGTAAAACAGACCTGGTTAAATACTTGCTTTCTCGGCCAATCATGAGAGGCCGAATTGGCAAATGGTCTTTGGCTCTAATGGAATTCAATTTTCAATACGTTCCTCAAAAAGCTGTGAAGGGCCAGGCCTTAGCAGACTTCCTTGCTGATCATCCATGCGTGGATATCGGCGATGAGTCTAAGATAGGACTGAATGCTCTTGAAATATCACTCACTCCTTAGAGACTGCTCTTTGACGGATCAAGGACTCGGGAGGTCTTAGGCTGTAGAATAATTATTATTTCTCCCCAAGGCCTGAGGAGTGAATTGTCTTTTCAATTTGATTTCCCATGTACAAATAACCAAGCTGAATATGAAGCAGTTGTTATAGGCCTTGAGATCCTTAGGGGTTTAGAGGCTAGAGAAGTAAAGGTTATTGGGGATTCAAACCTTGTAATCAATCACTTGGCAGGAACATTCAAATGCTATAGTGAGGACTTAGCTCTTTATTATATGGCAGCAGTGCAATTAATTCAAGATTTTGATAATGTAACTGTCAAGCATGTTTCAAGGAGCATGAACACTGAAGCCAACAGCTTGGCTCAGGCCTCAACAGGTCTGAAGTTAGCCCCAGAGACAATCCACAAGATCATCACAGTCCAAAAGAGATTGTTACCTTCTGTTAGGAGAAGGGGTCTAGGATTGGAGATATTTACCTCTGACTTCACAGGTGAAGAATCAGATGATGAACCCGAGAACGATTGGCGTACACCTATTATCTCTTTCCTAAAGAGACCTCATCACAAGGCCTCTAGGAAGGGAAGGAGAAGAGCCATGAATTACATTCTTGTGGGGGATGAATTATACAAGAAGAGCCCTGAAGACGACTTACTTTTAAGGTGCGTAGGGCTCCCTAAAGCCATGAGGGTCATGAGCAAAGTCCCATGAAAGAATCTGTGGAGCCCATTAATCAGGGATAAAGATGAAATGGCTGATCAGAAGGTATGGCTACTATTCGCCAACCATTTTAGAGGATTGTATTCGTTTTTCCAAAGGATGTCAGCCCTGTCAAGCCCATGGCCCAATTCAGCATGTCCCTGCAGCTAATTATCATGTTGTGGTCAAACCTTAGCCATTTAGGGGTTGGGCCCTTGACGTGATTGGAAAAATTTATCCTCTTCATCTGAAAATCATACTTACATCTTGGTAGCCACAGATTACTTCACTAAATGGGCAGAAGCCGTGCCATTAAAATCTGTGGATCAACAAGAGGTAATCAAAGTGATCAAGGAGAGAATCATCCATAGGTTTGAACTGCCTGAACACTTGGTTGCAGATAGAGGCACAATATTCATGGGAGAGCAAGTGATCAATTTTGCTGCTCAGCAAAATATCATTGTTTCCAATTCCACTCCGTATTACGCACAAAGGAATGGTCAAGCTGAGTCCACCAATAGGACTTTGGTCAACATCATAGAGAAAATGGTGGAAGATAACCCAAGGGTCTGGCAAGAGTTACTTTCCGAGGCCTTGTGGGCCTACAGAACCTCAAAAAAGGAAGCTACTAATATAACTCCTTATATGTTGGTATATGGGCATGATCCGGTCCTACCAATGGAGGTAGCAGTAAAGTCAGCAAGGATAGCATATCAACATGGCCTCACTCCTGCAGGTTACACTCTGGCCATGCTGATGGAACTTAAGGACTTGGACGAGGTTAGGCTTGCAGCCCTCGACCACATGTTGGTCCAAAAAAGAAGAGTTGCTAGATCTTATGACAAACGCGTAAGAAAGAAGAGCTTTACTGAAGGTGACTTAGTTTGGAAGGCAGTCTTTCCGTTAGGGGATCAGAATCCAAGATATGGCAAGTGGTCTCCAACCTGGGAAGGACCTTACCAGATTGCTCAAGTCCTTAGAGGTAATGTCTATCTCCTTATGGACTTAAATGGCGGTTTGTTTAAGCATTTAACAAATGGGAAGTACTTAAAACATCATTATCCTACTATGTGGGAAATGAGAGATTTTAAGGGAATCCAATCTAACAAACCGTTGAAAAATTTCATGGCAAGGCCTGAACGGAGGCCGTGATACCTACTATGCAAAATCCATAAAGGCCTCCAGTTTAGGCCACATGTCATCAAAACATACCTATATCTCTGGCCATTTAAAGGAAAGTTCCAGGTCAGGCACAAAAAGAACAAATTTAAAGTTATTACAGGCCCAAATCGAAAGAAAACGGTGAGTTCTTAGAAGTTAAGTGTGGGCAAATGTGATTTGCCCAAATCTTTCTGTCCTCCGGGAAGGGGATTCCGTTCCCCTACCCTTTTGAGAAAGGAGAGATGCTGCTGGTTCGCGGGAGCGCTTTTTGAAGCTGGATAACAAGCGCTCGCGAAAATACAGAGTCGCCACTCGGGTTTGAAGGTCCGACACCCAAGGAACCGTATTTCGAAGCACTTGCCGCGCTGTTTGATTTGAAAAAGTTAAGGAACCAGTCCGTCATAACCATATCTGGGTTCGGGAGCCAGGTTACGAGAGGGGAAGGGTTTTATGGCACCCCTCTCGCCCAATCCGGAGATCGGTCTCTACTTAGGCATTTGCAAAAACGTTGTTTGTTTGCGATTCTGTTTGATTAATCAATTTTTAGCCAATTAGGGCGGGGGAACAGTTTAAGGAGATTAAAACTGTAACATGTTTGCAGGATGTGATAGATAGCATGGATGAACAGTTAGTATAGGATGAGAACAGACTGCTGTGGGAGTTTAAACAAACTGGGGAGCCCCTGTTTTGGAGTGACGTGCGCAGGAAGAAACCAGCATGCACTGAACAAGTCACTGCATGCTGTTCACTCTTGCGCGCATAATTCCAGGACAAGCACGCGCCGGTGAGCTCAAACCCATAACTCTTATTCTCAAACTCTCTGGGCTCTGGAAGGACCAGTGCACACCCAGGACAAACCACGCAGTTATGAGCAGCATAATATACAGTTTAAAGGCTAAAAAGCCCTACAAATTAATAAAACACCCCATAAACAGTGTGGGGACAAAATAATGGCCTAAGGCCGAGCTACCCGTGCAAGGCCACTCACTGGTCGGAGGCAAACTGTCGCGCGATGGAATCACTCTGTCGCGCGAGGATGCGCCCTGGCGCGCGATGGTGCGCCCTGGCGCACTGTCGCGCGATGGAGTGAAACCCTCGCGCGATGGTGCGCCCTGGCGCAGGATGGTTGCGCCCTGGCGCGGACCAGACCAGTGTTTGGTTCACATCTTCCTGGGTTCTGGGACAGGTCCAGAATGGTCCCAGGGGTACTCCACAATCAGCAGAAATGCAAATTAACTACAAGGCTAACAGTTTATACTAAGGAAAGAAGTAAACTGATTATTATCATGCTTGCAGAGTGATCTATATATACATAAATAGAAAACAATAGGACACCAATCCCCACGCGATCCATCTCGTGCAGCACCGGAGTGTCGCCCGAGATAGCGGGACCATCGCGCGCTGGTTCCTACCATGACGGTTTTTGAAACATTGCCAGCTTTAGGACCAGGACTGGTATTGATTACCAGCCTTGGCCCTGCCAGCCCCCCTCAGGGATCAGAACAGAAACAGAACAAAGGTAAGCTATACCTTTGGCTTCGGGTTTGAAAGAGTATTTGAGCTTTGAATTGAGGTTGAGGTTGTTTGAGGTGTTTGAGTTGAAGAAGAACAAGCTATGCTCTTTATTGTGCTTAGGGTGTAAATCTTTGAATGCCAATTTTTGTTAACCCTTTGAAAGAGAACAAATGGGGGGTATAAATAGGAAAGGGGGTGAATCTGGTTAGAAACAGAGGAGTTCAGGCAGTCCACGAGGCCTAGCTGAGGCTGCATCGGTGGCCAACTGTCCTCCTTCAGAAAGGTCGGTGGTAGGTTGGACCATCGCGCGACGGAGTGAGTCTGTCGCGCGATGGTGCGCCCTGGCGCACTGTCGCGCGATGGAGTGAAACCCTCGCGCGATGGTGCGCCCGGGCGCGGGATGGATGCGCCCTGGCGCGGACCAGCAAGGTTTTTGGTTTTTGAAGTGGCTTAGGCTAGGTTAGGTTCAAGGGTTTTGCAAACACTCAAAGCTCAAACACGCTATCATTCCCAGGGCGTTCTTGATCCATTTCATCATCGGGGAATCAAAAACCGTAAGTAAACTAATCTGGAAGCCCAGATTGGGGTGTCTACAGTAGCCCCTCTTTGACGGCACTTGGAGCACCGTCGACTTGGTACAAGTAACGTCAAAGATTTTTAGACACCCCTCAAGGCAATCCAGAGCAAAGCATACTAGCAAAGTAGACAAGTAAACTTAAGGAACCTGATCGGTGGAATGGACTAGCTGTCCATTGCCGGGGATGGAAGTAGAAGTGGACGAGCGAATCGCCGCTTGTTGGTCGAAGTTGGACATGACAGGCTGTCGCTACAGATGTGGACGGGACAGGCCGTCGTTGCTGGGGATCAAGCTATCCTCGGCACAAAGTATTCCAACAAACACGGGTAGGTCGTGTCAGGCAGGTTGAATTCCATCTGTTGGGAATCAGAGCCAATCTCCTTATCAAAGACCATCCGAGACAGAACAATAAGCCTGCTGGAAGATGCGCGTGAAGCTAGACTGATGTAGAGGTAGTTGTTCAGGGCAGGCCGAGGCGGACTCTCCTGGGGAACAACTAGTTGTAGATGGTATACCATTGAACAAACCGTCGGACGATAATCTGATCGTCGTTGTGGATTGTATGGACGATATGGCTAGATACCGTTGATGGATTTGACAGGACCGGCTGTCGTGGATGTGGACGGAGAGATCAAAGAGCCGAGTGATCAAACCGTTGGGGCATTTGACAGAATGGGAGGATCATCAGTATAAATGATCGAGCCGTTGAAGTCAGGATGGGACAATCATCAGTATAAATGATCGAGCCGTTGAAGTCTGGATGGGAGGATCATCAGTATAAATGACCAAGCCGTTGCAGATAGGATGGGACAATCATCAGTATAAATGATCGAGCCGTTAAAGTCTGGAGGGGAGGATCATCAGTATAAATGACCGAACCGTTGCAGACAGGATGGGACAATCATCAGTATAAATGATCGAGCCGTTGAAGTCAGGATGGGAGGATCATCAGTATAAATGATCGAGCCGTTGAGTTTGGACAGGACCGGCTGTCGTTGATTTGTTCCGCAGAAGATTTTATCGCATCCTGCCATGTGAACAATGCCACAAGAGATTTTCGATCGCATTCGTTGGTAGACAAATCGTGGACTCAGGGAGATTTCTTCGCATCCGCTGACCAACGATAACAATACCGTAGAAGATTGCATCGCATCCTTCGGCAAGCAAATCAAGAGTTATGGAGATTTCCATCGCCTCCAGTAACCAAACAAAACAAAACTGCAGGAGATTGCATCGCATCCTTCGGCCAACAAATCGAGAGTTAGGGAGATTTCCATTGCCTCCGCTAACAAACAGAACAACATTGCAGGAGATTGCATCGCATCCTTTGGCAAACAAAGACTTGATGGTAACCATTCTGACCACCTTCCTGTTTTCAACAGTTGATATACACAATATGCAATGTTGTATACAAACAAAATGCACAAATTGAAAATGCAGATGCAAGCTAAGGGCGACTCCTAGGAGGACAACGATGCCTAAGGACTACCACTGAGCCCCAGTACTTTACTGTCTTTTGCTTTTGAGATGTGCATCCAGATAGAGAGACGCTTGAGCGGGCTGGCATGCCCAGTTGACATTTAGGAGCAGTGGCATTGGGTTTGCTTACCCCTTTCTTCGATGCTTGGGCAGATGAGCCCCATATATATGTTTTGCTTAGCCCCGAACTGACGTGCCCTTGCTGTCCACAAGATTCTTCTGCTTGTGGATTACAGAAGATAGGGTAGCAATGTAAAAATTGCATTTTTCAGTTTATTAACATATAAACTATGCGCTAATATCTAATTTGCATTGACAAGCAGCCTGAGTCGACACAGACACACATATATGTACAGACATGCCTAGCTCGAACGAAAAGGGGGAAAGAGCCCCAGGGAATAATGCGAACCCTTAGACATATGGAATACTATGAAATTTTGGGCATTAGCGTGCCAAAACTCACAATAGTCCTTTAGACAGATGAAACTGACACTTGCGAAAAGTGCAAAAGGTACAAAGACCTACACAACAGACAAAATCGGGAAAAACATCCCGATGAGACAAATGGATAGAGAAACTAAAAAAAAGTCACAAAAATGGACATAAGACTCAAACGATGACACATATAGGCCCGGACTGAAACCGACACCCCCGTGCAGTCACATTAAGTCTACACGGTATGACCAAACTTGGCAAAAGCCCCTTGAACAGGACTCGAAGGCAGTAGCTGACTGCTATTGATTGCTGCTCCAATTGAATAAGCGCGCGCAGGGTTGAGACCGACGCACTTAACTACGAATCAAGTGCGCGTGAACCTCAAACTAGCGCACATGACTGCAAAGCTACTGTAGCTGTTTTCACCAGACTTCGCTGAACTTAGAATAAACTGTGAGCCGTTAGGCCTTGCCAGCATTTCGTTCTGTTTTTGATGCTTAAATTCTTTTAAGGCTTTATGCTCAGCTTTGAAATTGAAGAAGTAGTTTGTAATAAAACTGAAAGACAAAAGGTTTTCCCCCTTTCAGACGCCTCCCATGCAGCTTGATCTTCGATCCTCTTCGACCTTTGATGTGTACCAAATGTCAACCATGGATCCAGATTATGACCGAGTCTCAAGGAGAGACTGCCTACGTATCCCAAGCTAGGGAATCAGGTCAAAACATAGTTCAGGCCAAGGTTCACTCGAGTATTTTATCTCACCTTTTACGCTCTAACTTTTTCCTAGAATCGCCCATTCGGGTTTTCGGTCTAGCGAGCTTTCAAACATTGCCTTTACTTTTGCCTAGACCTCCTTCATAGGTTCTTAGTTTAGCAGGCTGCTCTAACTTTTGCTTAGAACTGTCCACCTTTGGGGTTTTCAGCCCAACGAGCTTCTCTCAGGGAAAAGGCTTTTGAGTTGATCCATGCTGATCAAGGTATTTGAATTTATTGCCGTTGAGGTCAATGAAATGGCCGCAGCCCCAGATGAAATGGATGCAAGGTCCAAAGTGCTTCAGTCGACATGCCTTGCTCCAGGCCAATTTTGAACTTTCCAATTTGTGCTTGGCGGAACGCTGTTCCTGCAAATTTGAGGATGGTATGAGGTGCTGGACCTTTTGAGCTTCTGCTTTTTGGCTTGGCATCCGGTAGCAAAGGGATTCGATGTTTCTTTATGTCAAGATTAATACCAGGCGTGTCTTTATGAGACCATGCCAAGTCATTGATGAATTCTTCGAACCTGTCTGACCGGGCACAATGCTCCTCTGGGGACAATGTTGAACCAGTTTTGAACCATTTGGAGGTCTACTTCATCTTTCAAGTTTATTTGAAAATTACTATTTCAATTATTAGGCTGAGCACGCCTTTCGTCTTCCCTTTCTACGAAGGAACACATTTCCTTGGGGATGATCCCATCGAAATCTATCCCTTCGTCGTCAGGGTCGACACAATTTATTCAAAAACCAGCGAAGTACTTAGAAGCAAGATAATGCATAAAGAAAGCCCCTTGGGGTTGCCAAGTACAGCAGACTCAAAACTTGAAACGAAAGCTACGATGTGGAGGGCCAAGAGGCACAACCTCCGACTCAGAGCTAGACTTAGACAAACGCAAATGACTCTGTGTCAAACTCAGACAAAATGCCAATGCAAACTAGACGCGGTTTGAAAATGCAATTTTAACAGCTACCCTTAGCTTCCACAAAAAGAGATGGGATCCAATGGATGTCTGGCCCAAGCAACAACACTTCGGCTTCCTCAGCTTCTTCGACCAAACCTACTCGGTGCTCCTTTGAACAATGGACCTCAGCCAGTCAGTCTTCTCCTTTGCAAGCCCCTCATCACTGTCAATCCAGGTGTCGACAGAGAAAACCTCAATTGCCCAACCTACAGCCATCATGTTAACCTCCGGTTCAGACGGGATGGATACGATGGGTTTGGGTTGATTTGCTGGGATGATGTAGTGGCTAGGGTTGAATATGGTGGAGCTCGGGTTGATTTGAGTGGAGGTGATAGATATCTGACCAACCAGAGGGTCAGAGTCGTGTTGAGGCAAGGAGTTGGAAATGACGTTAGGCTTTGGTGGAACATGAACCGTGCCATTGTCAATAAGATCTTGAATCTCATGTCGAAGACGATAGCATGCGTCAGTGGGATGGCCAGGCATTTGGTGGAAGGCACAAAAGAGGTGAGGCTTGTAACCAGAAGGTAGGACTTTTGGCGGAGAAGTTGGGGTCAAGGGCTTGAGATGCCCAGACTTGACAAGTTTTTCCATCACTGCGGACAGAGGTGCCTCAAAGACAGAGAAACTTCGAGGTTGGGTTCGGGCCCGGTAGCCTTGGGCGTTTTGAACCTGATTGACATTGGCAGCGCCATTAGAGTCCAAAGCTGGAGCATCGCTCCCACTTGTAGCTGTATTGGAGTAGTTGCTGTTACCAAACAGCGCGCTACTATTTCCAGAATAGGGCTGCGGCTTCATTTTCTGTGAGGAGGACTCTCCCCTAGGCAGAATTCCACTCTGCAGTGCATCCTCAATGGCCAGGCCAGACTCAAAGAAGGTTTCAAAGCTAGCAGATGCTTGAACAAGAACCAGGTGCCTGGCATAATCTGGCTAGAGATTGCGGGAGATGATGTGGAGTTGATCCCTCTCGCTCGGGCGATCAGTCATCAATGCAGCTTTGGCTCTCCACCTTTTAACAAAATCCGCAAAGGACTCATTTGCTTCCATTTTAGTGGACTCCAACTCACGAGTATTCATCTTAAGCTGAGAGTTGTAGTTGTACTGTGCAATAAAGGCAGCCCCAATATCCTCCCAAGTTCTTCTTTTGGAGATGTCGAGCGACATGAACCAATGGAAGGCAGGCCCAGAGAGAGTTTGAGGGAAAAGCTGAGACATGGCCTCACTTTCCACCCCTAGCAGTTTCAGGGCAGCATGATAGCCTAGTAGATGAGTCTTCGGATCACCACTCCCGTCGAATTTAACCAAGTCAGGCATTTTGAATCTGTCAGGGAGCCTGGCATTAGGGTACAAACAGAGACGATCCAGGTCAATTCCCCCTGCACTGATCTTCTCGGATTTTGAAACAGCTTCTTCTAGCTTAGCCATCTTGGCCATGAGAGCAGCTATGTCAGGGTTTTGAATAGGCTTAACAACAGCGAGGTTTGGATTTGGAGCAGGCACACGAGCCTCTCTAGGGGCAGGCTGAACAATGAGACGCCCTGCATGGTTTGGATCCCCGACAAAGATAGGTTCTGCATGAACATCCTCATCGTCCTCACCTTCCTCTTCGGCTGCTGATGGAAGACGAGTGTTGATAAGGTCATTCAAACGGGAGATGGAGGCATCAGTCTGAGTGGCTCTCTGTTGCATAGCAGTGATACTGTTCTAGAGGTTCATGAGCATGGTTTCCAGAGTGAGCGGTTGCGGCTGATCTGCCATTGCAGGTTTTTCAATGGAGCTTGATGAAGAATCTGAAGATGGGGAAGCCGGCGGCGTGACTTTTTGCAAAATCGATGGCGAACCTAACTGTAGGGCGGCCAACAGTGAACCTGGAGAAGCCTCCGTTGTGACTGACAAGGAATCTAGCCTGACAAGCCTTTGAATCGGATTCCGGTGCAGACGTTCCCAAGTAGGTTTGGCTCTTCTTTTCGGTACTCTCTTGTTCGGTGCAATGGTTCCAAACTAGACAGTAAAGTAATTGAAAGCTCAGTGATGTTCCTGCAGCATGCTATGTACAAGAACAATGCAATGTACACATCGTCGTCTGTGTCCTTCTAGACTCTACAACTACAGACAAGTCTGTCTCATGATGTTTGGACGCTGCCAAAATCCTCAGAAATCTTTTCGAGGTGTATCCTTTGAATAGATCGACTGACACTAAGAGATATCAAAACAGTCTAAACCTTTGACTATTCCGTTCTTGAAGTTTCAACTTTGAACTTGGAACAACTCGGTATAGATGACATGGCACTTTAACTTTGAACGCCGCGGTGTATAGTGACTTCACACTTCAACCTGGGTAGTGCCAGTGACACACCATCCATGCTTTGTGGTTCCTTATTTTCAGTTGAAACTTCAATCAGGCATGAGCCAAGGACTTAAAAAGGTTTGATTTTCCCAAAGTCTCGCTGATCTAAGGACTTTAAAAATTTAGCAACGTGCACCATCGAGATGCACGACTCTTCATCGGGCCTAGCAGCGTCCTAATAAGCATAAGACAGACTCGAAAGAGAGACAACCTAGAAGCCGCCCTAAACATGCTCTTACGCAAAAAGGTATGTATGTACAGAATAGAGACGAGTTTGCCTCACGAATTTCAGACGTTGCTAGAATCCTCAGAATTCTTTTCGACTGTGTGTCCTTGAGTAGATCGTCAGATCCTAAAAGATGTCAAAATAGACTAAATCTTCGACTAGTCCCATTTGAAGGTTCAACTTGAATTTGGAACAACATGGTGGTGATGACATGGCACCTTAACTTTGAACACGGCGGTGTATAGTGACTTCGCACTTCAACCTGGGTGGCGCCAGTGACACAACATCACCACTTTTGTTGTTTCATATTTTCGGTTGAATTCTTAACCGGGCATGAGCCAAGGATGTAGTAAATTTTGATTTCTCAAAATCTCATTGAACTAAGGACTTTGCGATTGATAACGAACATTCGACAGAATGAACGACTCCTCATCGGGTCCAACAACGTCTTAGACTGCGCAAGACAAACTCGAAAGAAAGAACCACTCTAAGCATGCTCCTATGCAAAATAATGTATGTACAGTGCATGCGATAGGGAAAGCGGCAACACGTTGACAGTATATGGGGGTTAGATGCAAGTAATCTTACCCTGTAGGTACCTGTCCTAGTTTGGAGAGTTCTAATGCTTTGTATATGCAAAGGCTGGTTTTGGTTTGTAACAGGTTCCTCGGACTAAAGCCAAGATATACCTCCCGCTGCCCGCGTAACCGCAGAGCAACAGTCGAACGGTAGAATGACTCATCATTGTCGAAGGTTGTTAGTCATTCGGGGTCCCCGGGCTCCGGTAAACCGTGCCGGATTGCCAAAACGATCCAACGAGGCTTATCCCACATCGATGCAAATGAAGATGCTAAAAAGTTGATTAATGGAACAGAATCGCAAATTCACAAATGCCTTTTCAAATTTGGCTCTCTTTATTAATCAATACTTAGAGGAAACTACATGAGAGAACAATCGGAAAAGCCCCAGATTGGATGGCCGGACACGAGGTCCTGTTAAATCACCAATCCTTTCTTCGGCAGCGCGAAGCTCACCGTTTTGACAGGCTTTTGTGGGATTGTTCTCAAGTGTATTAACTTCTAAGTATAGACCAATATTGATTCGATCCCCAGCAGAGTCGCCACTGTGGGCAAATGCGATTTGCCCGAATCTTTCTGTCCTCCGGGAAGGGGATTCCGTTCCCCTACCCTTTTGAGAAAGGAGAGATGCTGCCGGTTCGCGGGAGCGCTTTTTGAAGCTGGACGACAAGCGCTCGCGAAAATACAGAGTCGCCACTCGGGTTTGAAGGTCCGACACCCAAGGAACCGTATTTCGAAGCACTTGCCGCGCTGTTTGATTTGAAAAAGTTAAGGAACCAGTCCGTCATAACCATATCTGGGTTCGGGAGCCAGGTTACGAGAGGGGAAGGGTTTTATGGCACCCCTCTCGCCCAATCCGGAGATCGGTCTCTACTTAGGCATTTGCAAAAACGTTGTTTGTTTGCGATTCTGTTTGATTAATCAATTTTTAGCCAATTAGGGCGGGGGAACAGTTTAAGGAGATTAAAACTGTAACATGTTTGCAGGATGTGATAGATAGCATGGATGAACAGTTAGTATAGGATGAGAACAGACTGCTGTGGGAGTTTAAACAAACTGGGGAGCCCCTGTTTTGGAGTGACGTGCGCAGGAAGAAACCAGCATGCACTGAACAAGTCACTGCATGCTGTTCACTCTTGCGCGCATAATTCCAGGACAAGCACGCGCCGGTGAGCTCAAACCCACAACTCTTATTCTCAAACTCTCTGGGCTCTGGAAGGACCAGTGCACACCCAGGACAAACCACGCAGTTATGAGCAGCATAATATACAGTTTAAAGGCTAAAAAGCCCTACAAATTAATAAAACACCCCATAAACAGTGTGGGGACAAAATAATGGCCTAAGGCCGAGCTACCCGTGCAAGGCCACTCACTGGTCGGAGGCAAACTGTCACGCGATGGAATCACTCTGTCGCGCGAGGATGCGCCTTGGCGCGCGATGGTGCGCCCTGGCGCACTGTCGCGCGATGGAGTGAAACCCTCGCGCGATGGTGCGCCCTGGCGCGGACCAGACCAGTGTTTGGTTCACATTTTCCTGGGTTCTAGGACAGGTCCAGAATGGTTCCAGGGGTACTCCACAATCAGCAGAAATGCAAATTAACTACAAGGCTAACAGTTTATACTAAGGAAAGAAGTAAACTGATTATTATCATGCTTGCAGAGTGATCTATATATACATAAATAGAAAACAATAGGACACCAATCCCCACGCGGTCCATCTCGTGCAGCACCAGAGTGTCGCGCGAGATAGCGGGACCATCGCGCGCTGGTTCCTACCATGACGGTTTTTGAAACCTTGCCAGCTTTAGGACCAGGACTGGTATTGATTACCAGCCTTGGCCCTGCCAGCCCCCCTCAGGGATCAGAACAGAAACAGAACAAAGGTAAGCTATACCTTTGGCTTCGGGTTTGAAAGAGTATTTGAGCTTTGAATTGAGGTTGAGGTTGTTTGAGGTGTTTGAGTTGAAGAAGAACAAGCTATGCTCTTTATTGTGCTTAGGGTGTAAACCTTTGAATGCCAATTTTTGTTAACCCTTTGAAAGAGAACAAATAGGGGGTATAAATAGGAAAGGGGGTGAATCTGGTTGGAAACAGAGGAGTTCAGGCAGTCCACGAGGCCTAGCTGAGGCTGCATCGGTGGCCAACTGTCCTCCTTCAGAAAGGTCGGTGGTAGGTTGGACCATCGCGCGACGGAGTGAGTCTGTCGCGCGATGGTGCGCCCTGGCGCACTGTCGCGCGATGGAGTGAAACCCTCGCGCGATGGTGCGCCCGGGCGCGGGATGGATGCGCCCTAGCGCGGACCAGCAAGGTTTTTGGTTTTTGAAGTGGCTTAGGCTAGGTTAGGTTCAAGGGTTTTGCAAACACTCAAAGCTCAAACACGCTATCATTCCCAGGGCGTTCTTGATCCATTTCATCATCGGGGAATCAAAAACCGTAAGTAAACTAATCTGGAAGCCCAGATTGGGGTGTCTACATTAAGACCTACAGAAGGCCTGTAAGACTGTTTTTGAGGTTCTCCTAAGAGGTATCAAGGCTGGCAAGCTGGGCTTCAAGCATTTCCCTCTGACCTCGAAGATTTGGCATTTCTTCATCCAAGAGGTTTAGTTTCATCTTTTGACTCCTTGATCCAGCTTTCAGATCATCATGTTGTTTGGCCAGAGTTGTGGCTTCATTTCGAAGGTCAACCAAGCGGCCTTCGGCTTGTGCCAATTTGGCCTTTAGATCTTCAATTTCATCAGAGGTAGCAACAATGCTTGCTTCATTAAATCGCATGTCTTCCTTCAACTGAAGCCATTCAGCACTGAATTTGGTAAGCTCTACGTCAACCGCCTCCAGTTCTACCATCTTGGCATTCACCTTGCTGAGCTCATGGGAGGAGGAGTCATAGGACTTAACCATATTGGGGAATTCTTTTTGAAAATGCTGAAGTGAAGTTTCTTCTATTCCTAAGGCTTGGGACTTTACCAACACCTCCATGGCCTTCTTAATGTTTGAAGCTCTGGCAGGATGAGCTACCGCCTTGAAGTTCTGAAGTAAGGTCATCCTGATGGCTGTTTTGGCCTCAGAAACTTCTTCGGAAGAGAACTGGGATTAAGAAGTCGAGCCAAGCCCACTGCCTGAGGTGCCAGAGGCAGCTACTTTCAACAGATCCTGAGCAGACTTGAACAAGGAATCCAGATCTTCATCTTCCTACTCTTCTATCACATTAACAAACTCAGCTTCAGTTGGGAGTTCGAGTGGTGGAATAGACTGGGTAGCTGGAGATCTAGGTTTCTTTGGAGTCCTTGAAGATGCCTCATGCTCAGGTTCTTATTCAGGCATGTCCAGTCCTTTCTCTTCTGCCTTTGCCTCTTCTTCGAAATAGTCATCAAGTTCCTGGGGATCGAAAACAAGAGGGAGTTGATGATAATATGGGGCCATAAATGCTGGGGATTTTATGTCACAATACATCCTTACAATTAGATTGCGTTCGATGGCAGACACGGTGTTTTCAGAATCGGCCGGTGTTGAAATTTTCTTTCTCAACCTCTTCTTCTTGGATGGAGCCAATTCTGCTTGTCCTTCCTCACCCTTGGAGGTAGCCTGTGAGAAAGAAAGTTAGTGAAACATTCAAATAGAGCATAGAAGAAAGATCTAAGAAGAGCACAGACCTTGCCCGAAGGATCAGTTTTGGGAGAACTGATCTTAGCACTACTTCTTATCCTACCAGCAACCACTGTCTCGAGGCCTACAAAAGAATGAAGGCATAACTACCTTAGTCTGAAGGACTAGGTAAGGGATTAAAGAGTTCATACCTTTGGCTATTGTCTCTTGGTTGTGGTCTTCACCCTTTTGGACCTCTGAGCAGGAGGGTTCACAGAGGCTTCCTTTGGTTCATCTTCTGAACCTGCCAGCAAGGGAAGAAATTAATCCAGATCTTGGGAGGCTTAGAGAAATTAAAGCATAGGTAGACCTTTTAATATTACCTTTTCTCTTGACGCTTGAGGCCAGGGAAGGACGGATTTGTTAGAAAGGAAGAGTTATACCAGGTTCTGGAGCTCTAGTAGGGTGGGGCAGAATATTGGTAAGAATATCCAGGTATGGAGCTGAAAAGTGCATCTTTGTATAGCCTCCCCACCAGCTATCAAATTTGGCTCCGTTGTCTGTACGCTCAACGCAGGGGTGAAGAGCAAAGGTTTTCTTGGACTCTAGGAGGACGTTCCTAACTTTTACCAGATCCCTCGATTGGATCACAGGCCTGTCAGTAAAGTCCTCATTCAAGGACTGATATGGAGGCACAGGAGTGAGCTAACATAGGCCAAATTGCCTAGCGAACTGGGCTACGTTGTAATACTCTACTCCACACTTATAGTTCGTTGGGGTAAAGGCCATTCCATACATGAGGTCTCTGGAGATCAAGAAGCTCGTCCAGACCTCCATGTGGTCATCGTAATCGTCTCCTGGGTCCGATGCACCTCTCATTAACCACTAAGGTACGGTGTCTCTCACAAAGGGCATCCAATTTTTTCCCATACTCACGAGTTCATGGTAGAAAAACTTGAAGTAGACACCAAAGGCATCTCTAGGGCCACGGATGTCAACATAATGGAGTCCATAGCAAGTATTTTCTGAATTCTTGTTCATGGGTGGGGCGAGTTTGGGGAAATAAGACCATAGCCATAGGGTGATGATCCACAGACGACTAGGAGCGAAAATGAACTTGTTGCTTATTAGTTCCTTCATACCTCGGTAAAGATGTGCCAAAACTAAAGGGCCTAGTGCCAGCTTCTGTCCCGAAGCTAAGGCACGGGCTAGATCTATAAAGTCTTTGGTAACCCTATTGGCAGACACGCAAAATATGAACTTGTTCAACCAGTAAAGGAGGAAAGCGACATGTTCACTATCCTCAACAGGGCCCTTTTTGGCATAATGATTGATGAAGGGAGAGAAAGACAAGGGCTCCTTATACTCAAAGTAGGGGGTTTTTTGGGACAGAAAATAGTTGGCCTCAATCCCATGAGGACGGAGGCCTGTTAAGAAAGCAATGTCTTGAAGGGTAGGACGCATAAGGCCTACCTTGAAATGGAAAGAGTTGGTGGTAACTGACCAGAATTGGGAAGCGGCAAGAAATAGGTTCTTGTCCATGTCGATCAAGGATCTACTAAGCAGGATGGCATCACGAATCCCTATCTGTTTCCATAGATCGCCTTTCGCCTCCAGCATCCGATCGAGCCACTCCACATACTTAGCGTCAGGTCTGTGCCAGAGCCGGTTGGGAATGTCTGTGGAGAATCGAGCCCAGTCAAGGCATGGAGACTTGAATGGAAGAACTTCCTCTGCTAGTGGGTACATCGGAGCAAGTTGAGAAGGAAATCCCAACTGGAAAGCTGGGCCAAGGCTGACTTGATCAGCGTTAGCAATTACCAAAACATCGTTGGTGATTATGATGTGTTCATCGGCCAAGATCTTACGAATCTGTACGGCGAGGCTATTGGGATTTGGAGGTGGTGTGTGGGCCTTATGGGTGGCCATTTCTGTTAAGGATCAGAAACACAGGCGAAAGCAATGAAGGTCTAGGGTTTTTTCTGGGTCGTGTTTGCGTAAGAAAAAAAGAAGCAGAGAGATGTAGAGAGAGAATGAAAGGTCAAGAATGAAGTTTTAATGGAAGACAGTGCAAGATTTCAGGGGCGCCACGGTTTTCTCTCTCTCTCTCTCTCTCTCTCTCTCTCTCTCTCTCTTTGATCAAGATTGACGAATTAACCCAAGCGTGGGACTCTGGACTGACCCGAGGAAGTCCTGGCGGTTGAAAAGACTGCATGGCAGCCAATGCAAGGCCTGGGGCATCGACATGTGTCCCCTAGGCCTAAAAGGCTAATGATTGATGTTGCCGATAGGACTCCTCAGTGGGGTTTCTATCTTGGAAGTTGTTGGGATTTGGTTCAATTCAAAGTGGGAGTCCAAATCCAATTAAGAGATATACTTTAGAACTCGAAAAGTTGTTAGACTTATTATGGCCTGATTATCTTTTTAAGTTTAAACATTTGAATTTTTGAAAAAATTCTTCGGCTAAATAAGCCTGATTATTTTTCAAATCTAGCGATAAGGACTCATTTGGTTTTGCCAAAAACTGTACTCTATTCTAATTTACAAGCCTAGATCTTGAACAAGATCAAGGCATGGGGAGCATTGTTTACACCCGTTTTTAGCACCCAGTCCTGGGCAAGCATTGGAGGGCCATTTAATTATTATTTAATTAAATTGAGCCATGAATTGAAGAATTATTGGATCAAAATTAATAGGCCAAGACAATATTAATTAGGCCCGACTAATTCTAATCCATTTTGGTCGAGTGATTGGGTTTATGGGTGCTGGACCATATTTTGTAAAGATAAAACGAGGCCCAATTAATTTATTATGGGAACAAGGCCTTGTATACAATTTATTGGCACAGTAGTATGATTTATTACGCTTATGATGAGGTCACGGGTGAAAAGGAAAAGGCAAGTTGTTTTGCCACATGTCAATTTGCTCGGGTCAAAAAGCTCATAAATCACCAAGTGCCACAAAAATAGGAAACGGAGGAAACCCATTACCTGTCAACTGCCCACAAAAGAAGGAGGGAAAATAGGCCCATTATCTTGGTGGGCCTTTTTCAACTTTCTGTTAACTTCCCTCGGTAAAAAGAAAACATGTGGGTTTTCTTTTAAACCTTCAATAACCACCCATGATCCCACTAAATATGTTAGTGGGTAGTTATTTCGGACACTTGGCAACATCTGGAGCCAACTCAGGACACGTGTCAGCTTGTGGCAAAGGCGGGAAACTAGGCTCAGATCTGGACCAGTGCAGCATTTGCCCATGATCTTTTATAACTTCCAATAACTACCCATTATCCCATGATCTCAAGAATTGGAAGTTACAAAGGACACATGGCGCCACGAGAGGAGGACAACAAGGCCTTTGCATGCAGAAAATTCGAAGACCCTTGGCCTATAAATACTAGAAGACAAGAAGGAAAAATGGTCCACACACTAATCAAGCTCAATGCTTAAAAACCAAAGCCTTCCCAGCGAAGCAATTATCTCACTTTTCTTACCTTCACTCAATTACTTCTCCAAGTAGTTCGAGTTTGCTATCTCTCTTGTACCCCAACTTTATTACTATGACGTAATAAAGTTATTCATATCTCTCTTGTACCCCCAACTTTGTTATTATGATATATCAAAGTTATTCTACGTTGTTACTTCTTTTCCTACACGGTTAGGAAATTATTAAGTCCTCGCTCGTAGAGGCAAAACCACAAACTAACACTGCAATCCAACCCTTAGGTTTGCAGCACTTTCGCTCTCACGATTAAGAAGTCAGAAAAGGGGCACTCAGTCCTTTACGTTGGACGCGACAAGTCCTGGCACGCCCATTCAGTCCTTGAGCCATTTCAGGGCCGAACACCCCGATAACACGAGGTCCTGTCGAGCCACCCCCGAGCTTCTGCTAAGCCCACAACTTTTCATCTGTTTCCTTTTTCCTTTAACCATGACAACATCTACATAATTTCTCTTAGTCCACAACTCATCCAATGTTTGTAACATCCTTTCTATGTTCTCGGTTCAATTAACAAAGCAATCATTTCAAATGACGAGTAAACAGACCATAATATCACCACATATACAGGATAACTAAACTACCATACACTCATTTCCAATGAGCTTAAGTCCAAACTAAACTCACAACATTATTCTTGATACATTAATTTTGACAACAGAGTAAACGCAAGTAGATAAGTAATATAACCAAGTATTAATTTAAAGTTTCACTTCAAACCTTACAACTTTTATTCGTTAAGTTATCACTTCATTTTCTTAACACGTCTATTTATTCATGAAATGAGACAAAACTTATTATCCTACTGTATCAGTATTTCTTTTTATAAATTTGAGTTTCTAATTATCACTAAACTAAAACTAATTAAAACATACTTTAATTTGTACCTTAACATCCTTTACATTCTAAGATTAACAATCTGGGTTTTGGTCCAGTTTTGATTTTCAAATTTCCAAACCAAATGAACCAATCTGGTTGTAATTAAAATTAACAAAAAAGACCTAACCAAGCCATGCCGATCAGATTTCCCCCTTCCCTTGATGGAAGGAAAATGAAGAGAAAACCCGAGTATGCAAAGGGTCCCACTTAACATACTTCTGTACAAAATCAAGAAAATACAGTATGCTTCAAAGCAATTTAATTTGATGAGCAAAGTCCACTTTGACCCCCTATGGTTATCGCCATGTGCGGATACCCTTTTCATGGTTCCAAAACTGACCACATAACCTACCTGTGGTTTTGAAAATGTGTGGATAGACCGCCTGCCGTCATGTTTTCCATCCATATTAACGGAAACAACATTAAAAGACTGATATTCCCTTATCATGTCCCTTAATTCTTCTTCTTTTTTAAATTTAACTACATCATCCCCTATACCAAAAATTAAATCCAAGCCGTTGATATTGTAAATTTTGACGAGTACTACATCGATACCAAAATTCAAGTCAATCAAAAAATGAACAGCTCATGGTCGAATCGATTTTGTTATGAAATTAAAATTTCAAATATGAATTTACTAAAAATTAGATCACTAGGTTATTGATGTCTGATCGAGATGATTTTTTACAGAGATACTCTACTTTTTATTTAATACATTATGAACGACTCAAATTACATTCTAGAGGCGTGTGAGATACACCTCCGTTAATATGGATGGAAAACATGATGGCAAATGGTCTATTCGCACATTTTCAAAATCACAGGTAGGTTATGTGGTCAATTTTGAACCATGAGGGGGGTATCCGCACATAGCGATAACCAAAGGGGATGAAAATGGACTTTGCTCTAATTTGATGGAGTCAATGAGGCTGAGAATGGGAAATGAGATCAAGGCCCAAGGGAAACGAAGTCCATGGATCAACATGTTACGTGTACATATATGATAATATGATAATCTGGATTCTGGAGAAATGTAATGGGCCGATTATCATCTGAACACCGAAAACGTACCACATTAACCACCCCTTGGCCCAACAAGTTGGTCAGAGTTTGTGTCCGGATCCGAGAATGAGATCAACTTCTTCGACTTGGCGTCCACAAAGGGTAACGGGTCAACAGTCTCACTTACTAATCCATCAGAGCCCAAAAGATCTCCATCTGTTAATCAGTCAAGGTCCCTTCGCCTTAACTTTTTTGCGACCTTTTGCCACGATTTTTTTAGTTATTTTTTTTCCTTAAATTTTACTTGATTCGGTTAATTTTTTTACATCAATTCATTTGTCTCGATGACCATCTATTGTGGTCTTTTTCGTCATCTTGTATTAGCTTTTTTCAACTTTTGCTTATATTTTTATGTTTTTTCAATTCTTTTTGTTAAGTGGTTAAAAGTTAAAACCTACCTACACCAATCTTGTAAGAATTAAAAAAAAAAAAACCAAAAAGACTGCACTAAAAATTCTGTATTTGGTAGGCTGGACAACTACATAGCTAAATAAAAGTTCACTCTCTACATCCCATAAAAATAAAGGACGCTGCTACAGGTACAGCAGAGGCTGCACAGCAGCCGCACATAGACCAGTTTCGCTCTCTTCTCGGGTTTGTTTAGGGTCCCTGCAAAAAATCAGCCCAATCCGATATCGGGAAAGGTGTTTACGAATCATCCAACTTTGCTTCAAAATTTAGGCTAAATTATAAAGCAAAGTTGGATGATTCGTAAACACCCTTTCTGATATCGGATTGGGATGATTTTTTGCAGGGACCCTAAACGAAGCATTTTGAACAAAATAAGCGGCTCCGATCATCTTTGCAGGACCCGAGACGGGAGGAAAACTGGTCTGTGCCCGGCTGCTGTGCGGCTGCTTCTGTACCTTTAGCATTTCTGTAAAATAAACCCTATGTTTGATACAAGGTTTGGAGAACGACACGGACTTCCAATCCTATGGAACCCTTGATCCTTTATTTGGTTTCATGAAGTAGTCTCCAAAGAGTTAGAGAGAAAGAGAGAGTGTGTGTCTGGGGTGGGGACGGATTCAAAGAGGGGCACGGGCCCACTCGAATGCGTGCTCCCATTCAAAATTAAAATATTATATATATATATATATATATATATATCACATTTATAATAAAATGAGGTAAGAATCGAAAAGCACAAAACTTATTTCATTATCTAACCATCAACTTAAACAGATATCAGATTCTCAATTACGATAAAAATTTCAACACCTCTGTAATCAACAAATTCCAAAATCATAATTTCACCTATCATGCTATGCTGGTCCTACTAGGCTACCCTCCATAACGCGAGGTCCTAGTAGGCTACTCTCACAATTCTAGGTATATCAGCTTGCCCTCGAGATCCTGCTAAGCTACCCTCAATACCTGAGGTCCTGTCAGGCTACCCCTGAGGTCCTGCTTGGCCACCCTAGTTACACTGGGTCAGAAACTTGACTACACCCGATAACACGAGGTCCTGTCAGGCCACCCCCGAACTTCTGCTAAGCCCACAACCTTTCATCTGTTTCTTTTTCCTTTAACCATGACAACATCTACATAATTTCTCTTAGTCCACAACTCATCCAATGTTTGTAACATCCTTTCTATGTTCTCGGTTCAATTAACAAAGCAATCATTTCAAATGACGAGTAAACAGACCATAATATCACCACATATACAGGATAACTAAACTACCATACACTCATTTCCAATGAGCTTAAGTCCAAACTAAACTCACAACATTATTCTTGATACATTAATTTTGACAACAGAGTAAACGCAAGTAGATAAGTAATATAACCAAGTATTAATTTAAAGTTTCACTTCAAACCTTACAACTTTTATTCGTTAAGTTATCACTTCATTTTCTTAACACGTCTATTTATTCATGAAATGAGACAAAACTTATTATCCTACTGTATCAGTATTTCTTTTTAAAAATTTGAGTTTCTAATTATCACTAAACTAATTAAAACATACTTTGTACCTTAACATCCTTTACATTCTAAGATTAACATTTTATTTAGTTACAAATTTTCTTTATTACAATGAAACTGATACTTTTACATTTAAATATATATATATATATATATATATATATATATATATATATATAGTATTCTTTTCTCCAATAAATGAATTCGATTGATTGTTAGGCTTAAGAAATTAACCTCATTTCAACATGTCACATGCATACTTCACTATTTTTAAAATCTATATTACGTATGTTATATTTTGTAGATTACTATACCAGTTCATAAATGTTCTTTTGTTACGTGACTCCATACTTGTTAACAATATTGATACATGACATTATGTGATTTCTAAATACTGACACAAGGTTTAAATTAATTCTAAACTAACATCCAAATACAGAGCATATATAATACCACCAAGAATCAAACAAGGTCTAACAATATTCACGAGGTAAATTAATTCTGGAACTAAATCTGGGTTTTGTCCAAAAAGAAAGGTTAACTGGAACAGTACCAAGTATATAATGTTGAACCCGTAGGTTGCCGCGGCGAGTTTTAGTATTCTGAAAGTTAGGTGGTGAGGTGGCGGTCGCGACTTCGACAATTTTTCCTAAACTCTATGTTTTGCCGATTTGGCTCATATAAAGCCACTCTGATACATAACAATCACATAATATACTTAGAGTTAAGGGGTAAAGAAAATGCTACCTTGGTCCTTCGAGTTCTAGCTACGATGGATGAAACCGGTAATTTCAAACGTAGAACTTGTTAGCGGCAATGAAGGAATTCCGGTGGTGGTCTTCTTCCTCTTCTTTTATTTTCCTTCTTTGTTCCTTTCCAGCACTTCACTCTCGAAGGGAAAAAAAATGAAAATAGAAGAGGAGGTGGTTGTGTTCCTCTGATCTCTCTCCTTTTTCTTTCCTACCGAAAATAAGGATGGGGAGTAATATATGGAGGAGTTGTGGAGAGAGGTGGGAGAGTAGTTATTTTTCTCTCTCCTCTTTATCAGCCGAATCAATTGGGAATGTGGGAGATGGGTTTATCCAGGGGAGCAGGTGAGAGGAGAGTGGAGAATTAGTTTTGATAGAATTTTAGTTAGAGATGATAAGGGATGAGTATGGATCCTTGTATATCTAAAGTACAACATATATCGAATATGATATAGTAAGTAATATCAATTGTACACCTAATAAAGTATTTTAATTATTGAATTCAGAATTTAACATTACAAATTTTTATTTTAAAAAAAAATATGGCAAAAATCTGGGTCATAATAGTTTTTGTCTCGAGTGGGCAAAAGATAGTTCTAGCTTTGTTTAGGATTTAATGCGGCTATCATCCCTTGTCATTTTAATCTTTGTAACAATTTTAAGGATTAATAAAAAAAAATTGTTCAGAAAAAAAATGCTCTGTATGGATCAGATAGGTGACCAACATCCGCGTATCCAACTAGTTCAGCTATAATTTGGATTCAATAAGCTCATGTCAATTGTGCCTCAAAGAAAGCATACGATATGTTAAACACCATCCCAATGTCTTCTAGTAGGACAAGAACCTTATATATAGCTAATAAATTGGGACCCGGGGTGCTGTACCCGCACCACACATGTAGTGCGGCCAATTCGGCCATCCATCTCGGTAAAGGACGGCTTGGATTATTATCGGAATAATGAACGGCTAGAATTTGTAGAAGTTCGGATTAAGTCCAAACCGTCCACACCGAGATGGACGATCGAATTGACCGCACTACACGGTGTAGTGCGGCGGGTGCACTACAGCCCCTCCCATTCCTTGACCGAAAATGCAATATCCGGCTGTGCGCAATTGAAGAAATACATAAGAGCATTGATTGCACTCATATAAGGTACTTCAAGACCAAGTAATTGTTCACTTTTTTGCAGAGGACGAAAGGATGTTAATTCACATCAAGTGATTGAACTATCGGAGTTCTTAAGAATGAGCCTTATCCATGTAAAACTCCTTCAAGACTTTTTCTATACATGTTGATTGACATGAATTTCATTTTGCAAATGCTTGATCTGCAGGCTGAGGTGAAATCTGAATAAATCAAATAAACCAAAACAAATCAAATAAACCAAACCGGACTAGATAGAACTTGTTTTGGTCCAGTTTTGATTTTTTAAATTTCCAAACCAAATGAACCAATCTGGTTGTAATTAAAATTAGCAAAAAAGACCAAACCAAGCCATGCCGATCAGATTTCCCCCTTTGATGGAAGGAAAATGAAGTAAGAGAAAACCCAAGTATGCAAAGAGTCCCACTTAACATACTTCTGTACAAAATCAAGAAAAATGCAGTATGCTTCAAAGCAATTTAATTTGATGGAGTCAATGAGGCTGCGAATAGGAAATGAGATCACAGGCCCAAGGGAAACGAAGTCCCATGGATCAAACATGTTACATGTATATATATGAGATATTTGATATCATAATCTGGAGAAATGTAATGGGCCGATTATCATCTGAACACCGAACGCGTATCACATTAACCACCCCCGGCCCAACAAGTTGGTTAGAGTTTGTGTCCGGGTCCGAGAATGAGATCAACTTCATCGACTTGGCGTCCGCAAAGGGTAACGGGTCAACAGTCTCACTTACTAATCCATCAGAGCCCAAAAGATCTCCATCTGTTAATCAGTCAACGTCCCTTCGCCTTAACTCTTTTGCGACCTTTTGCCACGATTTTTTTAGTTATTTTTTTTTCTTAAATTTTACTTGATTCGGGTAATTTTTTTACATCAATTCATTTGCCTCGATGACCATCTATTGTGGTCTTTTTCGTCATCTTGTATTAGCTTTTTTCAACTTTCGCTTATATTTTTATGCTTTTCTAATTCTTTTTGTTAAGTGGTTAAAAGTTAAAACCTACATACACCAATATCGTAAGAATTTAAAAAAAAAATAACTAAAAAGACTACACTAAAAATTCTGTATTAGGTAGGCTGGACAACTACATAGCTAAATAAAAGTTCACTCTCTACATCCCATAAAATAAACCCTATGTTTGATACAAGGTTTGGGGAATGACACGGACTTCCAATCCTGTGGAACCCTTGATCCTTTATTTGGTTTCATGAAATAGTCTCCAAAGAGTTAGAGAGAGAGAGAGAGAGAGAGAGAGAGAGTGTGTGTGTGTGTGTGTGTGGGGCGGGGACGGATTCAAAGAGGGGCACGTGCCCCCACTCGAACGCGTGCTCTCACTCAAAATTGAAATATTTTATATATATATTGTATAACTAGCATATTTATAAAAGTGTGTTAATATATAAACATACTTATATACTTGCATATGTCTCGAAAATACACATATAGAATTAGTTTTATACCTGAATTTCATCATATGGTGCATTTATATTTGTTGTTTTACGAGTTGTTTGTCAATTTGAAGCTATTCTTTTTTTATTCTATTAATTTTTAACCATCTGAGAGAAATACTTTACACATTAACAAAACTAGTTTGATCATTCTAAAATTTATCAATGTTCAATTGAAACATATTTTAAAATTTCTGTCTGAGATTTTGTATTCATTTTTATCTAATTTAACTTAAAGTACGCGTTATAAACTTTTGTAGTTAGTAATGCATGAATTTTTCGCTTGATCAAAAAAAAAAAGTAGTTATTGATGTTGATGAGCACCCAATATTGTAGATATTTGGTGCGACTAGTCCCGTTTTATGTTGTTTTAACATGCGTTTATTTAGCTTTTATATCGATATTGCACGTAAGATATTTTTGTAAGCGTTTCAAGTAAAACGTGTTAATAAGGCGGTTTTGAACGCCAAGGGACGTTCCGGGATATAACCAAGTGTTCAAGTGCCCAGCGGCATACGTTTCATTATCACCGGAGTCTAATGGTGTTGCAAGAAGCTTCAGTGGACGGCTAGTGATCAAGAATGTCACAAAGCGAGCCAAGGCTTCGGAAAGAATGCAAATGCATCGAGGATGGCCCTCGAGGGTATCCAAGAGACCAAGGCCACATGGCATACTTCCATCAAGTCCCGTTGATCAAGTATTGAAGCATCGGTGAGCCGTCAGGACACCACAAGGCCTGAAATGCCAAGCTGTACCCATTCTACAGTTTTGGAGCAGAGGTACCAATACCTCAAAAACATGGTATCGGTACCATGTTGCTGATATGAGAGACAGTTGAGTTGGTACCAATACCTTATTTTCTAGGTACCGGTACCAATGCCCTTCGACCAGCACTTTTTTGCAGAATATTTCAACCTTCCATAAATGGAAGGTTTCTACTTTATGCATGTTTTTAGGATATTTTAAGGACCTTTTGGTCCATTGTATGGCTGATTGTTGAGCCATATAAATAGGCCTTTATGCCATATATGGCCATAATGTAATCTGTCCAACTTTAAGTCTTTTGAATTCCTAGAGCTCCTTTGGTAAGTTTCAAGCTTTATTTCTTTTGTTTTCTTCAAGAACACTAGCAAGCAATTGTGTTACGTTAATTTCTCAAGTATTAAAGTTCGTGTGGATTGGATCTTCTATAAAATCAAGTTTATTTTCGTTTTTATCGGTGAATCATGTTTTCTATACTTAACTCTTTTTCTAGTCTTTTTACTATGGGTGAGTAGTATTTAGGTTTAGTCTTGCGGTGAGGTTTTCTCTATGATTTAGTGGTTCAAATGGTTTTTCTTAATCTTTAGCTTAATTTCAAGGTTATGAATGAATTAAACCCATGATGTCTAGTATTAATCATGGGGTTGGTGGCTTCTTTGATCAATGAAGTCTATCGCCTTATGCTACGTGCTTGATAATCCTACGCGTGCGAACGATTCTTTTTCGTCTCTCACTTGTGTTAAATGAGTTCAATTTGAATCAGAGTTTTGAATTAAGTTATGAATAATCTTCAGCTTTTAATTCTTCTACTGGAATCCGGACAGTTTCGGTTCACTCTTAAGTTAGATGAAGGAACCATTTGACGGCTAAGTTGTATGTAAATCAATCCTTTTGACTCAACCATCTCTAATCTAGTTTAATTCTAAGTTTAAATATCGTCATTCATTTCAAATACCAAAGTTGGCCGCTTGAACGCCGCAACTCTTTGCGCAAAATCTAATCCGAATTCGCTTAAGAAGATTTCTCTGTGGGAACGATTCCAGTCTTACCGGTTATTATGCTTTCAACGACCAAGCTCTACGCTTAAGATGTAAATCTTTCTAAGAGGTTAGACTGCGACGAAGCAAATGCATAACTAAAAAAATAAACTTTTGCCATTATAATTAACAGGTGCCCCCCACTATGTTATATATATTTCTGGATCCGTCCCTAGTCTGAAATGGGTATCCCCCCACCCCTCCGCCTCCCCCTTCCCTGTTTTTTCCCTCATTTTTCCCCCTTCTTCTGATTTCTTCCTTCTTCTTTCTCTCTTAGTCGCTCACCACTCAGACTGTCTCCTCTCCTCTCCTCTCCGCTTCTCTCCTACCCCATGGTTACAAAGTGGTTGAGATTTTTTTTTCTTACAGAAATGAGATTTTCCACTCTCCCTATTATTTTTGGACTCAATAGCCAGATCTAGGGTTCTAGATCTAGTTTTTTGGAACCAGTTCAGCGGCAATGGTGGCGGCATCTGCAACAGCTTCAACCTTTAGTCTACAGCAAGAATAAGCTCAAGTTGGTGAGGCCGGTCCATCCAGGAGAGTTTGCTTTGTGTCCATACCTGACCACTCCATACTTGGCCACTCCAATCCCCCTTCATGAGTGTGATCGACGGGTCTGACTCTAGCGCCTTGGCTCCAGATGGCTTTTCTTTTTTGTTTTGGTTTGCTTGTTTGTTGTATTTTGTTTTTATTTTGGTAAATCATGTAGTCGTACGTAATGTCCTTTTCTAAAAAATAGGAGAGTAATTTTGACATGTGTGTAATGTCCTTTTTTAAAAAATAGGAGAGTAATTTTGACATGTGTACTCCTTTATCCATAGAATTTTTTTAGGGAAATGATATTGGCACTCCAAAAATTGATGCAGGCACTCCAAAATCAGTGTAATTCCAAAGTCATTTTTCTTTGTTTTTTGGAGTGCTTGTATCAATTTTTGGAGTGCCAATATCATTTTCCTTTTTTTAATACCATGAAACTTTTAATCTTTTAATCACAAATTTGTCTTAAAAGATCCAAGAATTCGGGAAAAAAATGCAGTTGGAGGAAAAAGATGGTTTGGCTAAGAAACTTGTAAAGAGTTTGAGCCAAAATATATATCTTCTTACTCCATTCATTTTTTTCCGAACGTTTGGATAACATATAACCTTAATTTGAAACTATATATTTTATAAAAAAAAATTATTCTTTGCAAAAACAATAAAAATTGAAGCTTTATGAAAATAGAAAGAAACTGTAATTTCTTTGTAATTATGCCTACATATGCATTTGACTTCAAAAATTCAAATATTTTTTCAAGTTTTGTAAAAAAAAATAAAAAAAAATGCTTATACATGCGTATTTAAAATCAATGTAGATATGAGTTTAATTTTGAAGACAGACATGCATGTAAGATATGTATAATAACTTGATCTATTTTAAATAGTTTTGATTAGGAACCTAAACGTCTTTTAAATTGAGTCCAAAAGGGCATTCATATCATACCATCATTCTGAAGAGGTAAAATTGGTAATGGCATAGATTTAGTAGCTAATGTAAGAAATTTTCGGTCTTTTAATGGCAAGGGGGAAATGTGCTGCTGAAAACTAAAGCAGAGGGTTGGTAAATGCAATTTTAAAAACACGAAGGGAGGTAAGTAAAATTTACAGAACAAGCGACAAGTTGTCTACTTTATATATACTCCCCCGTCTATTTTTAATTGTCATGTATTCTATTTTGGGATATCTCTAAATAAGTGTCTTTTTGTAAAGTTAGTGTATAAAAAATTGGTACATTTTCTATTTTATCTCTAAAAAGAGATTTTCTTTTGAAAAGTTGATAAGTAAAAGTGTAATAATGATATTTTCATAGAGGGTAAGTATGAAAAGTAATATTTTAAAGGAACAATTATGTTGACTACTCTTAAAATTGCGTGAAAGTGAACACTTAAAAATGGATGGATGGAGTATTAAGTGCATTGTCATTGTCAGCTTTATGTATAGGGAATTGATGAGATCCTAATTCCAAAACAAGCAACAAGTTGTCTACTTTACTGATTCATCAACTTTGAGAGAGAGAGAGAGAGAGGGAGGATTGGTTTGAGAAGAGAAGATGCCTTGTCTTGACATCTCTACAAACGTGAGCTTGGCAGGGGTTGACACTGATTCAATTTTCTCTGAAGCCACAAAAGCTGTTGCTACTATCATTGGAAAGCCAGAAACTGTAAGTCTCTCTCTCTCTCTCTCTCTCTCTCTCTCTCTCTCTCTCTCTCAAATTGACAAAATAAGCACCTAGCTAGTCAATGGCCTCGATCGATCCAATAAGCACATGGATTACAGGTGGCGCATTGAGTTTGGGAGCTTTATCGATCATGATGGATCTCAAATTAATGGCCATGTACGTAGTAGAATATTAGAAATGATGCGAAATTTTACGCGTTAGGAATTGTAGTAGTTATACAAATACAAAGATCTAAACATAAATAGATATAGTATACGTAACTAGCTTTTAATCTGTGTTTCACTGTATTTTCAACAAAACCATTCATATTTGTGTTTAATTAATTCAACGTACTTTATTCATACTAACATCTATATATAGAAGTGAATTAAGCATTTAATTTCATTTTTTTCAGGTGTTTTCCACTGGGGGAGGGATACTCTCTTTAACCAATATTTTTGCAATCAATCAGAATAATTGATAACTAACATCGAAATGTTTTGGAATAATAAAACTATAACAATTTGTAACATATATATATATATATATATATATATATATATATATATATATACCACTTACTGATCATTCGCACATAGCTAGAATAATATGCAACTTACTCTCTGATATTAATACCACTGCTCTAGCATGAGAAGGATTGAATAGTTTTAAACTTCAGGTACCCTATATTTTTTACTTTTTAGAATTTTCCTTGTTAATATAAATTCAAATGGTCAAATCTTTTGAGCAAGAGATTTGTGAAAAATGTTTCACTAACCATAAAAATAAATTATTCTCAAGAATAAATAATTTAATTGAACGATGTTAGAATTTAATCTTCCAACTCCTTCAGTGAGGGGGATTTTTAGTTATTTTCGTCACAAGCTAGGGGAGGTGAGGAACAGATCGAACAAAAGAAAAACAACAATGCCAAATATACTGTATAATAAAGCAACTAGTCGATTAAGGTGCGTGTTAGTGCCAGTGCCACCACCTTTTGTCTCTGTTGTTTTGAACTGCTAATCAATAAAGTTGAAAGCAAACCGTCAACAATAAAAGGAGAAATGGGGTAAAGTTCATGTCTCGTTTCCTATGGCCCAACCCACACACTTCTTCATACTTCTTTCGTTTACATTCTTTTGTTTCTCGTCTTATTCAATTGGATAAAAAACTAATTATAACTTTTACTTTGTAATACGATTTATATGCAATATGGATCTTATTTGATAGATCTCAATAAGCTCTTTTAAATGATATTTTTAAAATCACCTAAAAAATTATAAATTGCAAGATATAGTCAATTAAAAAATTATATAGACTCTCAAAAAAGACTAAAGAATTGGGACGGAATGAGTAATTATTTTGATGTACTACATATGGTACTAAGAACAATAAATTTGAGGATAGTGTTATGGCGTCTCCGGTCATTTTGGAGACACCATAAATTTTAGCATAACAAAAACATTAAATTGCATAACCAAAACCATTAAATTGCATAACATGTTATGCCAAATTGTGTGGATCAAGGGCATAACATTTTTTATTATTATTATATTATGTCATAACACTTTTTAAAAAATGGCATAACAAACCACTCGAAAGCATAACACTTTTTAAAAATGGCATAACACTGGCATAAATTATTACAAATATGACATAACAAAACCACTCGAAGGCATAACAAAAAAACCTTTGGGAGGCATAACATACCGGTTTGCTATGGCGTCCCCTTTTGGTTGGTAGACACCATAGCATTTCCCCTTTGAGGATACTAAATAATTATTGAGTTTTTTTCGATTATATCCCCCTTTACATCATTTTTCTACTTCGTCCTCAAATTATCAAAATTGTTTACTTCATCCTCCAACTAGTGCATTGCAACCTACTAAGTCTACTTCCTAACATCTGTTAACAAATAAAACGAAAAAAAACTCATGTTATTTATTTTTAATTTTTGTGGGATCCATTACAGGTATGTACTATAAAGATGATTTAAACCGTAAGTTATTCTTAAAATATTTTTTAAAAAAATAAGCACAATCTAATATCGGTACGGGCTTTTTCAGAATTCCTAGGGTGTTACAGAATTTGAAGACAGAATTTGAAGGCACCCTACGAATTCTACTCTTACTGATATTGGATTAAACTAATTTTTTCAGAAGCCTACAAAATGACATCTTAACAAAAACTTGCGGTTTGAATCATTTTTTAGAACCCATAATGGTCCCCAAAAAAATTCATTAATTTCTCGCCATTTAATGGATATTAATGATTTTTTTTATGGGGCCCATTACAGGTCTTACAAATATTATTCAAATTGCAAGTTATTCTTAACTATTTTTTATGGGTTCTTGAAAGAAATTAGCTCAATCCAGCTGTTTTAGAATTCATAGGGCGCCCTACAGATTCTGAAACATCCCTTACCGATATCAAATTGTGTTACCTACAAATTGTGAAACATCCCTTACCGATATTAGATTGTGTTAATTTTTTTTAGGAAGCCATAAAAATAGTTTAAGAATAACTTCTTGTTTAAATTAACTTTTGTGGGGCCTATTAGAACCCGTAATAGGCTCCACAAAAATCAATAATAAATAACATGAGTTTTTTCCGTTTGATTTGTTGTTAACAGGCCTTAGGAATTAATTAGACTTAATACTTAATAGGTTGCAATGTTGGAGGATGAAGTAAATGATTTTTATAGATTGAGCACGAAGTAGAAAAACGATATATAACTTAGGGGATATAAACAAAACGAAAAAAAAAAACTCATAAATATTTTCAAGATTTTAAAAGACCGAGAACACTATTTTAATCATAAGTGACAAAACGTACGTACATGAAAAAATGAGATTATGAAAAATGTGCAGGTGTCGTGTCTACCGAAGCATGCACCTGCTTCTGTCCGTAAGTATTTTAAATGAGTACATTAATCAGTGTATTTTCATAGTAAATGTCTTTCTTGTCATTAACATTTGATTATTGTGTCGTGTCGTGTCGTGTCATGCCCTTTGAAAATATTGAAGTCCATTCTAACTCCTGACAGTTCGTATGGTACCACTTTTTTCCTGTAAGTTCGTATGGTACCACTTTTTTCCTGTACCCTTGTTAGAGTCTAATTTGGTCTTATAAATTTTAAAGACATCTCTAACCATAACTCACTCATAAATTTACGCATATAATTAAACAAGAATTGATATGGAGCACTCTTGTGGACCTACTTAAATATAAATATAAAGTTAAGTAAAAGGTTCATAAATTCTGGCCATTAGATCAACAAAAAAAAAAAAAGAGAGAAAAAAATTAGTAAAAAATAAAATAAAATAAACTAGTAAATGAAAGTTGACCCTTTGTTATAACAGAAAAGGGATGAAGCCTAATTACAGTTCACCAATACAATATCACCAATAAAGCACATCGAACTAGACTATGGGCACCGCTCGCAAGGGTAGCGATGGCTGTATGGGAGTCCCACGTACATGATACGAGTTATTCATTAGCTTCAACATAATGGAGTATCTTTGATTGTGAAAAATTAGTGCAATCGGATAATTGAAAGTATTGATTTAATTTTCTAAATTTTTCATTGAGTATAGAATCCTAATTTGTGAATGAATTATGAAGAAAAATTACATAATTGGATCAAACACTTACAATTTTTAATTGAGATGTTCTTTGCCACTCGAAAAAATATTTTAAAATTAATGAATAGCTCGAATTATTTTTGGGGACTCTCAATAGAGACATGACGACCTCCACGCAGGGAGGATGAAGCCACCAAAAAGGATACTCCTCATTAGCCTAGGGAGGAAGTAAAACAACACCACAAGAGGTTTTATCATAACAGAAATACAAAAGAAAACCTCCACACAGGGAGGAAAGAACTGCTCTACCCACATCTCTAGCCTCAGGATCGGAGCTCCACCAATCCTTCTCCATCTTCGTAAAAAGTTGTAGCTTTTGCCACGGGTACAAATCTGACTCTACTTGGTCACGGGTGGTCGCCCATCATGCGTGCAACATGCACCCCATGGTCAATATGGATCAAGCAGAGAAAAGGACAGAGGTGAGGAAAAGAGCAGAAGAGTGGGAGTCAGAGGGGGATGGAGGGAGAAGGCAAGAGAGGTGATTGGGGAAGAGCAGGAGGGAACTACCCCTCCCCAAACGCCACACGGCACACACTGAAAGAGAGTGTTCTAATGAGAGAGAGTGAGAGGACACGAAACAAGAGAGTTGAATCCTTTGTTAAATGTGAGTTAAACATCACCCAAGACTTCACAAACGCATTCGTTGGCTAGAGATCCATTACGCCATGAATTTTGTTCCTTTCTTTTCCAGTTTCTCCGCATATTTTCCCCGAAAATCGCATAATAGGAATGGCAAGAGATGGACATATATATGCTTCAACATTATATTGCAGAAACTAGCTTATAGTATTATAACAATTTAATTGCAGTATGTGATGGTGGTACTAAAAGGTTCAGTGCAAATATCATTTGGTGGAAACAAAGAACCAGCTGCTTTTGCAGAGATAGTATCAATGGGCGGCATCAACTCTGAAGTAAAGAAGAATCTGATCCTTACCATTGGCACAATCTTACAGGACAAGCTTTCGATTTCAAGGTCACGATTTTTCCTCAAAGTTTATGATACGACCGCCCTCCGTCACCCTTCCAAAATATGATTCTTTCAATATGTTTCATCAGAATGGCTATATTCAAATTTTAATACTTAGACATTGTGTGGTAATATGATCTTGTAATTTCTAATGGAGAAGCTCTTAGACAAATATTGATGTCCAATCAAATTAAATTTTTTGCGATGAATACTCTACTGAATTGCTCATACAAGTGAACATTGAGGTACAGCCTGTGAGGGGCATTCTATTGCGAATTGCACCATTGGCGTTTGAGAATCAACATCCAATGTCTAACTACTTTTCATAAAAATGAGCTTATGCATATTACAAAAGGAAAACAAAGAAAATAAGTTAATCCCATGGAAATTCTGCCAAATAAGTGATTCATTTATTTTGTTTTGACAGGAGTACGAACAAAAAGAATGTATTACAATCCTAGATGAACAAACCAAATGAAATAAACTGATATAGCCCTGTATACACATTCAATGAATTAATGAAATACAATGAAAAGAATCCCAAAAATAGCCTAAGTTCTATTACCACTGTGTGTACTAATGTTGCAATCCTGTCTTGTAAGAAATACTTTAGTCTCCTCCAGCAGCAGCTTTGTCACCATCATCAACTGAAACTGCAGCCATCTCGGGCTTAATCTCCTCCAGCTGCTGAAGAACTTGCAGAGCTTCAGGCCGAGCTGATGGAGTAGGGTCGACACAGTGCAAAGCTAACTTCAATGTATTAAGCAACTCATCCCCTGAATTGAACGCATCATCTCTCATAAGCTCCACATCAAACACTTCATTAGTCCACTCCTCTTTCACAATCGATGCCACCCACTGAGGCAAGTCAACACCGTCTGTTGTTGCCTCACTGGGGGATTTCCCTGTTAGGAGCTCTAGTATGATCACTCCCAGGCTGTAGATATCGGACTTTGTGTTGGCATTTTTGAGCTTTGAGAGCTCGGGTGCACGGTAGCCCTGTGTGCCTGCAGTTGCAATCACGTTGGCGTTGGCAGCGCTAGTCATGAGCCGGGAGAGGCCAACGTCTGAGATCTTGGGGTTTGTTTGTTCGTCGAGAAGTATGTTGCTTGATGTTAGATTCCCATGGATTATATTCTCCTCGTTGTGAAGATAGCACAGTCCTCTTGTGATGCCCATTGCTATGTTCATCCTTGTTGGCCAATTTACAACTGTTTCAGGGCCTCTGGCTGCATACAAAAAATCACAGGCGTATTAGACTTGAATGTTGCTTCAATAGTATAAAAGTATGAAAATCAAACAGCTTATATAATGGTCTAAAGAACTGTGCATGGAGTATCCTAGTTATAGGACCCTTCATTAAAAAAGTTTTACTTCTTGCAGAACCACCGTATCAGACTTTTGAGATAGCCAAGAATTGGTAAATCAAGCCGTTTGACTGTAATTTTAAGTACTCCAGAATGTACATCAGAACTCTAATCCTTAAAGAAGAAAAAATTTCTAATTTTTGACAGTGTCATTGTTCCAAACAGCTCCTATAATGTCAGACAATCAAGCATAAAGAGTTTCCAAATGTTTAACTGATGTTCATTGCCATGGAAACAACTCTTACTGTCAACCTCTTGGTTTTCATTTTTCTGTCCAACTCACAAGTGTCCAACACATATATACAACCGAACTATTTCAAATACCAAGTGCATCGCGATTTCGAAATATATCAGTAATCATTCAAGAAAATAATTTTAGGTCTAGATTGCTTACCATGGAGGAAGGATGCAAGACTCCCATTAGGCATATAATCAAAGACAAGAAGCTTCTCTCCTTTAGGTCCCAAGTAATATGCTCTAAGGGCTAACACATTCAGATGCCTAATCTTTCCAATGGCAACCACTTCAGTTTCAAACTCCTTCTGTCCTTTTGCCACCTTCTCCCTCAGCCTTTTCACCGCAACCTGATTCCCGTCTTCCAAAGTCGCCTTGTATATTGTCCCGTAAGTACTCTTCCCCATTATCTCCGCGGTTGCACAGAGCAAATCGTCAGCTGCAAACACAAATGGCCCGTCGAAATGGACTAACTTACCCCCAACCTCACCTCCAGATTCAACTTCGCCCCCACTTGCAGGGACTGCCTTCTCAACCCGCCCGGCGGTCTTGCCATTCTTTGTTTTTTTAGCCCTTTTCCTGATCAAACAACAAAGCAAAACAAAGCACAGTAGGAGTAAAACCAGTAAAAGGGCTCCAGCAGCTATGAGAATTATGTCTTTCGTACTTAATTTTCGATGGGTATGTTGTAAGCCCTCCGGTGAAGGGGATGGAGAAACTTGTGGTGGGGGAGAAGAAGGACACGGGGAGGAACTACTATACCCACACAGCTGCAAATTACCCACGAAAGAGCTCGAATTAAATTTTTCGGAAAGGAGGGTCGGAACAATGCCAGAAAGGTTATTGTAGGAGACATTGAAATAAGTGAGGTTGTGCAAATTGGATAGTGAAATTGGGATTAGCCCAGTAAAATTGTTGTAGGAAAAATCAAGTTGGGTGATTCCAGAGATGTTCCCAACAGTTTCCGGAATAGAACCATTGAGGTGGTTGTGATCAAGGGTCAAGACTTGAAGTTGATATACTTTACCCCCTTGTCCACCCCATGAATCTGGAACAGAACCAGAGAGGTTATTGTATTGGAGAGATAGAAAGGTTAGCGAAGGGGATTGAGTGAGACTACCCGGTATCGAACCCGATAACAAATTGAAGCTGAGATTGAGTCTGTAAATTCTGGTGGAGTTTGAAAGAGTAGGTGGGATTGTGCCACTGAGTTTATTGTTGCTGAGATGTAGAGTCTGGAGACCAGAGGATTGGGCAATCGAAAGAGGGATCGAGCCAGAAAGCCGGTTGTTGAAGAGATAAACCGCTCTGAGATAGGGGAGTAATCCAAGGGAATCAGGAATCGGACCGGTGAGATAATTGTCGTGGAGGCTTAGTCTTCGAAGGGATTGAAGTTGTCCGATTTTCTCGGAGATCTTCCCACCCAATCCTTTCCAGGGAAGGTTGATGGAAACGACTTCCCCTTTTAAACAAGTGATGCCGACCCATTCACCAGAGCAAGATCCGTTGATAGAACCATTCCAGCTCTTCAAAACTCGTCTCGGATCGATCAAGTCTTGTTTGATGGCATTGAGGGCTTGGAAATTTGATTGTGTCATGACTACTCCGTCACCATCTTGCCCTGAAACAAAACCGAAAGCGAAAAACAGGAGCAGAAGGAAAACCCAACTAGAAATGCTGGTTCTTTCTAGAATGAAATGCATGTAATGAAATGGGTTTTTGCCCAATTGATTCATTAGCTAAATACTTCTACTGATATGCTTATGGACACTACAATAAAGTAAGTATATGAGAAAACTAAAACCAGATGATTTAGGAAGAACACCACTGGTCTCGATTGTGCTTTTTCAGAATGCAAAGCCTGGCATTAGTGGCATAGGAGTATGGAAAAAGTAGATTGAGAGAGAGAGAGAGAGAGAGAGAGAGAGAGAGAGAGAGAGAGAGAAATTCAGGAGGTAAAGGGGGAGATGATAGTATAAGAAGGGGGCTTCGTTTTGGGATAATGGTAATCGTAACGGCTAGTTTTGTTTATTTTTGTGCATAATGCATGTTATACTGCAGTAGTTATAACTGTTGGGTTTGGGTGAAATCAAGGTCCTTTCTTCTTCTTCTTTCTTCTTTTTATTTTTTTTAGCCCTGGTTGATTGATTGATAGGGACTTAGTACCCCAACGGCTACATTATTAAGGCACTATGCATGGTGGGGCATGCATCGAACTTGTTACTAGAATATTTCTTCGCTGCGGCATAGACGGCGCCAAAGATTGCAGGTGGGGTTTTTTCCAATAAAGAAATCACATGGGTTTTGGCATTTTGACAAAAATGACCGTTACCGTCTTTGACTCCGTCCGTGCTTCTCGTTTTGACAACACCACCACCTGAGGAACTAGAACCCAATCGCGTTTCGTGAAAAAAAAAAAATCTAAATATTGTATTCGTCTACAAGAAAAACAAAAATTGCATTTTCATTATGGTCTTACAGAACAACCATTACTTAAATACGTTCGTATCGCCTGGAAGGCCAATGGTCCAACGGGTCAAGTTTTGTTACAATTACTTGAAATGCGGTAAATGAGCTGAGCTGAGCTTTGTCGAGCTCGAGCTTGGCTCGTTTACTAAATGAGCCCAATATTTGAGCTCGAGCCTTAACAAGTCAAGCCCTTATCAAGCCAGACTGAGTCATTTACCAAACAAGCATCTTTAATCGAGTCGAGTCACCCTTAAATAAGCCGAGTTTTTGTCAAATGAGCCGAGCCAAGCTCGACTCATTTACTAAACGTACCAATACTCAAGCTCGAGCTCGGCTCGTTTACTAAACAAGTCGAGCCGAACCGAACCTTAAGGAGTCGAGCCAAGCCAACCCAAGCTCGCGAGCTGCTCGGTTCGTTTACGGCCCTACCTAGGATATATTAATAATAACAATAATGTCAATTTGGAAGAGAGAGTGGACCCACGTAAAGAAATATACCTATTTCATTTCTTTTTGTGAATTTAAGTCTTTATTATATAGTCTCGATATGTAACTTATTTTGTACCAAAAATGAGGTTGACCTGGTATTGATATTCATCTGATCTGAACAACTCGTATTTCTTTTGATCCACCTGTTCATTTTTTTTAAGACAAATAAGATTGGATGGATCCATTCTTATTAAACATTCGACTAACATGATTTTTTTTGCCAATGATTTATACATTAGGACTTAAAATTTTTGGTGGAGCCCACCGTTCCAAACATAACAACTCAGATAAAAGGATGTAGCCCACCAAAATACATTACACCCATACAACATTGTCGCGTGCAGAACCCTTTACAAAGTACCCATTCTACTGAGTATATATTAAAAGAGAATTTAGACCTGTTGGTTTTGTGAAAAAGTAAATTTTTTGAAGATGAAGAAATGAATTCTCATACTCTAATTTTATTTTTTTTTTGAACAGCAAAGAAAATTTATTAAGCAAAAGTTAAAAAAATAGAAAGTACAAAGCATCATATCGAATCTCATACTCTAATTTTGTTTCAACCAAGTTTGTCGAATATCGAATCTCATACTCTAATTTTGTTTCAACCAAGTTTGTCGAATATGGTATATACTGCATCCACTTTGAGTATTTTTTGGCGGAAAGTTGACTAAAAAATCTAGAGACAACACAAAGTTTTCAAAATCAAAAAGAAAATGTAACAGTGATAAAACACTAGAATCAAATCATATGCAGCGTTGGATCCAAAAAATAAAAAATAAATAAAAAGAGCGTGAACTGAAGTCAGGAATTGTTTGGCTTGGTATATATTGTATTAGTAGCACTGCAACTTATTCAATAGTTGCTTTGTTTTTTTGAATGGCACTTATTCAGTAGTTGGGTTCGGATAAATGGCATGCAGTTATTCAAATTTCAGGTGTTGCTTTTTCATTTGTTTTAGGATTCTAATTTTCTCCACTTAACTCTAGACAGTACCGTTCAAATTTGGACCATAGATAGGTATAATCAATAGTTCTAATTTGCTCAGATTTGAATTGTTCCGTCTAGTCCAAATTAAGAAACTCAAGGAGAGAGATACAAAAACAGATGTGAACCATCTTTAACCACCCATTTGTATATAAAGAGTAATCATCATAAATAAAAAGAAGCTCAATAAGAGTCATTCCCATTTGAATAAAAAGATTTCCCTGTAAAGTTTTCCATGAATGATAACACAGCAGTTCCAACAAAGTGAGGAAAAACTAGTGCAGGATAAATGCAAAAGAACATAATGATAACTCATGGTGTCCGGATCAACTCATGGGCATCACGACTATGAAAAGGTCTTTAAGTTGGACGGTCATAAATCAAGCGAGATACCAACAACCTGAGTCTGCAGTTAGAGGTCATAAATCAAGTGAGATACCAACAACCTGAGTCTACAGTTAGGCATCGTCACCGTACTAAACAAACCCTGCACAAACTACAAAACGCATACTAGAATGATGAATCCAGCTGTTGATAACTTTAATCGTGCATCTAATACAAAACCTTCCCAAGCCTCTCTCCAAAGCACATAGCCAGATTGTAGAACTAGTGAACTACAATGCATAGAAAGGCTCTCTCCAAAGCACCTAGCCAGATTTTACAACTACAATGAGCTAGAGATGATACTAACTGTTCAGTAACTATCTGCATTAGAGAACTACAACGGGTTACTATTCAGGTTATATGTTACTCAAAACTAAGACAAGAATCCATATTATTTTCATCGACTTCAGAAGTCGAAACCATATTATTTTCATCCACGTTACTCAAAACTAATACAGGTTGAATTTACAAACTTTGGATTCTTTTTTTTTTCTTTTTTTTTTTAAACGGAACAACTTTGGATTCAATGTCATCAACTTTGGCAACCTCGTAAAATGGACTTTGATCTCTCTTCCATATGACAAGACCATCAAAGCCAATGAGCCACTTCGCACCCAAATCTGAGCAGCCTCTTAATTTCTTCAGGATTCCAATGTAGACCATTTCATCCATTGTCGCTCAACAAAAATACATCAAAGAATTACGATATTGACTGGCCAAAAATAATCCAATTACCATTGACTCCGTATACTAAAACCATCTCATTACCAGCAACAAGATGATGAATCCCACTTGTTAAAAAATTGCGCATCTAGTAAAAACCTAAGCAAGCCTATCTCCAGAGTTCAGAGCACATAACCAGATGGTAAAACTACAATGCGTTAGAGAAGATACTCTGTTCAGGTTGGAGGGGGGAAGGTTTCCTCATGCCATTAGGTTTTGGTAGTCAAGTCAAATCCTAATTCAAGAGTCCATTTTATTTTCAATGACTACAAATGTATAAACCATACGCCACAAGTACAAGTTGATTTCACTAAATTTTGGCTTCTATGTCAAGTTTGGCAACCTTGTAAAATAGACTTTAATCTCTGCTATCCATATAGCAAGACCATCAAAGCCAATGAGACACCGATAATTTCTGAAGATTCCACTCCAACCCTTTCCATCCATTGTCTCTCAACAACAATAACATCTCGTGATCTCAGCATACTACGCTCAACTATTCTGCTATGGCAGTGATAAAACTGGATACTGAAAAATAATCTCATTACTCCATATCTGCAGCTATTACGCCACTCGTTTTAAGAGACATTATCGCATATGAAAAGCTAGTCAGTAAAAACAACATATACCAGCTCATTGGCCACAGCAATGGGCATATAATTCAGCATCAGTTTCCTCTTTCTCCTATACAAGTACAATCCATTTAGACCTTGCCGTTTATTGTCTCACCGGTCACCTTTAATCCATCTTAACATATCACTCTATACTACTATACCGTAAAATAGGCAAGCTGTACACTAGCAAAACATATTCCAACCATCATTCCTAGGCTTACTAAAACTATGTTATCATCATCAGCCAAAACCAGAAGGTCAAGACTCAAAACCCCAAATGTCATAATATACTGGGGCATAGTTGTTAATAAACTACAACACAGGATACGTGTTCTAGGATTTGTATCGTCTCCTTCGAAAAACAATTAGTATCACACCCTGTATGTTTATAGTGTAGAAATCTCATGACATGATGGCATAACCTACAATATCTATGTGTATCCCCATGCGGTACGTAAAAATATGACCTTATTTTACGAAGCAGAAGCCCAACTGGGGTAAAAAGATTAAGCAAACGGAAACCCTATGTACCATTCAGCAGAGATGACTCAGGTTATTCAAATTATGAGCAATTAAATTAGGACTAAATGACGAAAGCAAATCAGATCTACAATAAATTTGAAGATGAGATACATCATTGGGGTTGGGGGGGGGGGGGTGGGTTATTGGAGAGAGAACGAGCGAACAATTCAGCATCGATTCTCACTTTCCACTATTTCAAGTACAGTACATCAAAGTGAAGATTAAAAAATAACAAATTCAGTAATCCATTACCAAAACATACAAGCATCATCCTAAGGACAAACCATATACCCAACCTACACGTATCCCGAATTATTTCAATTTCTATCATAGTCCCTACCAAAACATATGCATCAATTAAAAGTAATGCCACAGACATGGATGAATGTGCACAGATTCAAACATAAATGTATACAGAACCGCCCGATGCCCGTGGATCCCGCACGGTGCATAGAACCCACACGCTTCGTACGGTTCCAGACACATCTGTGCACATACACATGTGTCCGCAGCATTATCGGATCAATTAAATACGACTACGAATTTACCCAAACAACCCAGCTCTTAGACGCGCGCCGCAACCGCGGGAGCGTTCGAGGCAGGACCGGAGAGGAAGGAGAGGAATCCGACGGTAGGAGCACCTTCCGGCTCGTCGAGGAATAAGTCCTCGGGAGCCCTAAAAGCGCCGTGAGCGCAAATTATAGCGATTCCAACCATGAGGGCGGAGATGAGTACGGATCCGACGCTGGTGAGGAAGAGCACGACGACGCTGGAGAGGATAAGTAGGCCTAGGGTTTCGGTGTCGGAGAAGACGCGGCCGAGGATGACGAGGGGGGAATCGGAGGGGCGGAAAAGGTAGAGGAAGATCCAGGCGGCGAGGAGGGTGAGGAGGGCTAGGAGGGCGAAGGGGTTGGTGAGGAGGGAGATGGCGAGGACGGCGGCAAGACAGGAGAGGTAGTTAACGCGGAAGTAGGAGTAGTTCTTGCGGATGCGGTGGGTGGCGTCGGAGAGGGAGTCGGGCTTGGAGAAAGCGGAGCGGTCGACGAGTTCGTACCAGGGGCGGCGCTGGGAGAAGCCGTGGCGGACGGTATCGGTGATGTTGGAGAGGAAGGCGCGGAAGGCTGGGGGGGCGATGGGGGCGGCGGCGGCGGTGGTGGTGGTGGTGGTGGTTTGGGGGTTTGAGATTGGGAGGATTGCTGGGGAGGAGGAAGCCATCGGTTATTGGTTTGGAGAAGGGATTTGAGAGAGGATATGAGAGATCTAGAGAGAGGGGGAGAGAGATCTGGAGCCTGGAGGAAATTTGAGGGAGGGTGGGGGGATTTTGCGTACAGATTGGAAAGTTTAGAGGGAATTATTGTACTAATAGTATATTAGAGCATTCACAATAGTAGTAATAATTAAAATGTGTCATATTAGTATTTGATTATTCATTTAGTTTTTAATTAAATTTAACAATTTCTACATCTACATTAGTTATTTTTGCATCTCTAACCAAAAAAAATACTCCACAATACACAATGCACATTTGTCCAATCACAAATAAGTTTCAATCACACACTTAACCATACCAAATTATTCGTCTGATAAGTTGATTGCAATGTTGGGTATTTTTGAATTATTGAGTTTTGATTATTGGTAAAAGTTGTTAAGTTTAGTTATGAAATGTGAGAAATTTGATTATTTGCAGTAAAATTTGTAACTTTTCTTATTATAATTTGCTTATCACAATACGATGCTCTTAGTATTATTATAATTAATTAATTGGGGAGTATTATTAGGGGAAAGAGGACGCGTTTGGTCTGGTGTGCGTAACATTTTGTAGTGGACGGTGGATTAATTAGGCCGATGACTTCAACAGATAGGGGTAAACTCTATGACACGGTTCTAAAAAGAAAAGGTCAACTTATAATACTCTGTAAACCGTTGAGGGGTGTTCCAGTTTAAAAAAAAAAAAAACTTTTAAAAAAGAAAGTAATTTTAAACTTAAAAATTATGTATTTATACAAATAATTTTTCTACCGATATGGGTCTTATTTGATAAATCTCATTGAGATCTTTTAAATAGTGCCAAAAAAAATTTAAAAATTATTTTTTATTTTTATTATATTTGAATTTGAAATTACCTTTTTTTTTTAAAAAATTTAAAAGAAAGCGCAACGGCACTTGAGTGGATCAGCCACGTACACTTCTCATAAATTTTGAGAAAACTAAAGAAACTACCAATAGCACGGGGCTCATTTCCGATCCCACACGAATGATCCAAGCCGTTCAATAATTTTAAAATAAAAAACCAAACGGACTCATGAAAAATCAATTCCATCTAATATGTTTAGATGCTTAATCCAATCTTTTCATTTTTGAAAAATCAGAAAAAATAAAAAGATTTGATGAAAAATGGAAAGATTGGATCGAGTATCTAAATATATCGGATGGAACTAATTTTTCATGAGCCCACTTGGTTATCATTTTAAAAATATTGAACGGATTGGATCATCTGTACAAAGCTTGGAGTAGACCCCCGCATGTCGGTGGTATGCACGGTTGGTGCGTACCGTTGATTTCCGTAGCAAAGTCCTAACAAAATTAATTACCTCAATAATAAGAGTATTATATAATCTCCCAACAGTAAATAGAAAGGTTATTCATTACCGGGAAATTTTCAAAATAACACCTGACCTTTTACACAAATCACACACAAGCACCTGGCCTTTTAAAATTATCAAAAAAAATACCTAACCTATTTAAAAACCCATCAATTTTTCAACCGCCGTTAACTTTTCATCCAAAACAACCGGAAATATTAAAAATGTGCATTTTGGCAAGAATATTGGCAAAACAAGATTAATACTCATTTTAACAAAACACAATATTATACTCATAAACAAGATTAAAGCTCGATTTGGTTTTAAAAGTCAATTAATAACTTAATTTTTATCTTTATTCAAAAGAAAAAAAAGCACATTTGTTAGTTTTGGATCAAGACGAATCAATAAGTCATAATACTTAATTTTTCAATCTAAACACATCCTAAATAAGAAATCAAGCTTAATTTAGTAATTAAATACCCATAACTATACAACCAAATAAAATTACTCTGTGTTAAACAAAGGAAAAGGCAAAAACAAAAAACATAGAATAGTCATGTGTAGGTGTGAAAAATGACTGAGTTAAGTAATTTTTATGACTTATTGATTCGTCTTGATCCAAAACTAACAAATGTGTTTTTATAATAAAGAAAGACAAAAATTAAGTTATTAATTGACTTTTAAAGCCAAATTGAGCCTTAATCTTATTTATGAGTATAATATTGTGTTTTGCCAAAATGAGCCTTAATCTTGTTTTGCCAATATTCATGCCAAAATGCACATTTTCAACATTTCCGTCTGTTTTGGATGGAAAGTTAACGGGGGGTGGAAATTTGATGGGATTTTAAATAGGTCAGGTGTTTTTTTGATAATTTTAAAAGATTAGGTGTCTGTGTATAATTTGTGTGAAAAGTCATGTGCTATTTTGAAATTTTCCCTTCATTACCTCAATTTACTACACCTTTTAGGATGCTTAGCTCTTGAGCATGTGCATCTAAGAAACTTAAAACCAGATAAGGGCTTGTTTGGGTTTAACAAGTCATTTGGCTTCTTCTGTTTTTTGTTCTTATTAAAAAAAATTCACACTTGTCAGTTTTTTTTTCTCAATTTTTGAGGATTATGTGAATAAGGCCCCATTCCAGAACGCTGTTTAAATACTTATTTTTTAAGAAAGCAATTTCAAGCTCAAAAATAATGTGTTTACGCAAATAATTTTTCTAGCAATATGGATCTTGTTTGATAGATCTTATCGAGATCTTTTATACGGTGCAAAAAAAAATTTTATTTACATTATTTTTTAAGTTTGAAAATATGAAATAAGTACTTACAGTATTTTTTAAGCAAGGTACTTCGTAAAATTTAGACTAAAAAGTTGATAAAAATTAAGTAGTTTTAAGCTATGTAATTTTAGTTGAATTCATGAAAACTTACATTCAACCATTTCTATCATTGTCATCACCACCACCACCCCACCGCAGCCGCCGTCGCCATAATCACCACTCCTCAACCACTACCACCACCACCACCACAATCACTAGTCCCGCCACAATCACCACTCTACAACCACCGATCAGGCACTTAATAATATCAGATCGAGCTAATTTTTTGCAAAGTTGTTCTACTCGACGAGTTCTACGAAGTGAACCTTTTTTTATCATCGGAGCGAGACCGAAGCGGGCTCTCTTCAGCCAGGACAGCAAGTGTTGTCCCACCCCAGCCCTATGGAGATATCATTGTCTCACTTTTTACTCACGAACTTTTCAAAATAGAGTATACTTTTAGGGGCAAAATAAAAAAAATGTACCAATTTTTACCCATTAACTTTACAAAATGGATACTTATAAAGGAATAGTTCAAAATGAAATACTATATACTCTAAAAAAGGGGACAGAGGGTAGGGCTGTTCGCGGTTCGATTTTGGGCTGCTTGGTTCGGTTCCTAGGTGGATTTGCATCCGCTAAATTGTTGTTTTTTCCGTCCGCAACTGTTCATAAGTGTTTCGTGGTTCAGTCGGTTTGGTTTGCAGTTTAGGTGGTTCGGCTTGGTCGATTTGGGCGGATTTAAAATAGCTTAAGTACTTTGGAAAAATCTAAAAAGCTTCCAAAACTTTGCATCTGTAAAAATATTACATTACTCAAGTAATATTTTTTAAAATAAAACACGTTCATATGTACTCTAAAAAGCTCTTTGAAACCCAAAAATCAGAGAGCAAAACACAGACATTCATACTTACCTCATCTACTACCCGTTAGTGAGAGTTATTCGATCAGATCGATTTGGATGTGATTTGGGCGGATTTAAGTATGTAATTTATTTTTTATAAATACCAAAAATTTAAAAAGTATAGTAGCACAATAAAACATCATATCATTCCATATTGCCCCAAGACTACCCAATAATTTTTCATATTGACATAACGTTGAAACTATGTCAATAACAAGCAGCATGGTATATGGAGTATTGTCGAATTTACTAGTACTATTTTGTTGGGGCTAATAGTTTATTGTGAGTGACTTAACTCTTTCTCATATTTTTTTATTTTTTACTTTGGGCGGATTGAACGGATCCAATCCGCTCGCGACGGATTGTTGTTTTTTTCATCCGCATCCATCCGTCAAATACCTTGGTTTGGTTCATAGACGGATTGATTTCGGTGGATTGATCGGTTTCGATGGTTCGGTTGATTCGCTGGGTAGCCCTAACGGAGAGAGTATCATTTACTTGTTTATTTATTCAGAAAAAGTATCTCTATTTAATAAATTAAGGAAAATTTATAGAAATTGTCATCCTAGTTTCATCCGAGTCTTATTTTTGTCCTTCAAGTATCAATTATAACTCTTTTAACCTTCAAATTTGGTTTTTGTACCAAGTTGGTCTAATTGATTACTTCTATCAACCAAACTGGATGGAAAAAATCTAATTGATGGCAGTTTGCACGTTGTACCAAGTTGGTCCAATTGATGACGTCTGCCCTCAATCTGATTTTTTCCATTAAGTTTGGCCGACAGACGTTATCAATTGGATCAATTTGGTACGAAAACCAAACTTGAAGGTCAAAAAGTTGCAATTGATACTTGAAAGACGAAAATGAGATTCGGGAAAAACTAGGAGGACTATTTCTATAAATTTCTCATAAATTAATACAAAATGGCCTTTGTCCGTGACAATTCCTTACATTTAATGCTCCATCAGAATAATTGAAAATTTGAGGTCACATTTGATTTTCAAAATAAAAGCCTAAAACAAAATCTGACTAGATGGCTAAGGAGTAAGGACGATACATCCGATTTTTTCGTAAAAACTAGATGAGGAGCGACGTGCAAAGCACGTCTGTCATGCCCATTGAGGAGAGCATGTTGAATATTTGTGAAATTGTAAGATGCACAAACAATCAACCCAACAACATTTCAAAATTCTCAATGTTCTTTGCAATTACAGATCTGCTAGTCTGGTCTTTCTCATGCCAAAATTACAAGGAAATCAATCCATAGAAGTATGAACTTACAATTTCTACTTATTTCCAGTTATTTACAACACATGTATAGAAATAAAACCAATACACAACTCGAAAACAATCGTATGCATAAAGATATAATTAACTTGGCGCATGTTACACTTGCATGGAAGAAGATAAAATGCTTCCGAAACACTAAATTTCCATCACAACTTTGGTTTCGGAGGCTCATTTCCAAAACAATAGAACAAGTTATGAACATCAGCACACTAATCCAAATACAAAAACATGTAGCATAAGGTAGATGACTAATGAACTACGATAACCCTTGGTGTTGTACGTGAAATTTTCATGTTGTAAATATATAATGAACTCATCTTTTAGGGACCTTAAGAGAAATGATACCTCTTTTTTATTTACTACCACATGGTCCAATTGGAAGGTAAGAAATGACATTATATTCAATGGAAAATACATCCTAGACACTTCCATTGTGGTAATGTGAGATACATTGATAACAAAGTGGCCACGTAAGTGTTTCTTTTCAGAAGTCTATTTGACAGAAGAAATAACTTGAGAAACTAATTGTAGACACCTCAATCCAGACCTCGAAAGTTTTTTAAATATTCCGATGATGAAACAAAGGAAACAATACCTTCGAGCTTGGGGTGAAGGACTCCCTTAAACCAAAAGCCCAAAGGAAAGCCCAAGGGCCCAGAACTGGACCCTTAGTATCGCACGGCAGACCCCTACACTGCACAGCATATTGAATTTCATTATGCCGCACGAGGTCATGAGGTCAACCGCACGGCATTTTGGATAAAGTTCTGATTGGCTCAGCTAGCTATCGGCCACGCCCACTTGAGCCACAGCTACAAGTTAGCTTAGCTGAAAAAGCACTTCTGGCTCCCCCAAAAAATACCTCCCCCATTTGAATTCAAAATCCTTGGCTTTTGCCTATAAATACAACCCTCCACTCAAAAGAAAGGGGCCTGAACTCTCTTTCTCTCTTATCATGCTTTCACACACACTCCTCACTTCTAAGTCTTGAGAAAGTTACTCTAAAAATATTCTCAAGGTTTTTTCTTTCTCAAAGTCCTCCATTTTCTCCTCATCATTGAAGTGAGTCCTTTTTACTCATTTTGAGATCTCAACTACCAAATATACCCATCTATTACTCACATCAACAACCTCCTTTTCTCAACCGGTCTTACCCGCATTCATCAATAGCCCTCCATCCACGTCCAAGCTCAAGATCAAAGGTATAAACTAGTTTCCTTTTGATAAGCCATGTCCTTATCCCTAAAGGAACCCTTCTGTAGTCAGAAACAACCCCATTTTGGTTGGATACTGGCTTAAAACCATTTTCAAAAGCAAAAATAAGCCATTGTGCTGAGTATGCTACGCCGCGCGGTGCTTTGATGCGTCGCACGACATAGTGTACTCAGATGTACGGCGTTTCATATAGCTACTGTTTTCCTATTTAAACTATCTGGATCATAGCCATCCTCTGTCAGGCCCATTTTGTTGCTAAAATATCAGGTGTCGATGTTTTCAAAATAAGACCATATCTACAAGCCATGTTTGGTTTTATAAAACAAAGCTTCTTTAATCATTTCGAGTGATCAAAAGTGTAAAAAGATGATTTACATTCATGGCTTGAAGGAGTGGTCTTTTTCAGAGTGATCCGGTGATAAATACACCATCTGATGTTTGTTGAAAACTCCATGCGTGCTACTCAAGATGCCGGACGGTGTTCTGAAACTTAAACGACAGTTTGGAAATAGAACAGATACCCCGCACGGCATACTAAAAACCTGTGCGCGGTATTACAATATGCCGTGCACAAGGAAACTGAGATCTAAACAGTTTCTGTTAGAAAAGTTATTTTATTCAGCATCATCTTTGCCATCCCTATACAGATAGCACCACGTGCACGTCAATGTGATATATTTCTCATGTACCTTTCCCCTTTACTTGTTTAACAAAAAGTTTGGTTTTTCAAAGGATGTTTAAAATTTCCCTTTTGAAAGTGTTTAGTAGAGATCGGTTTTACCGGGCGAGTGGAGTGCTTTTTCAACAAAATCTTTCCCATTCGTAACGTGGCTCCCGAACCCAAAGTCTCAACGTTTTCGTTGGATCAAAAAGCCTTTCCAAATGAGCTCTCAGTTTCTCGGATCATCCATCTCAAAAATTCGGGTAGCGACACTCTTTTGGGCGCGCGCCGGTCAGGGAGCCCACACTAATATTAATACTTGAAAAAGTGTATGAGACATTGCTCGAAGTAGTTACCACTCATAAATGAGCTATTGATAAAAATAAAAATAAAAATAAAAATAAAACTTCCCATGCTTAACTAGCAATAACCATAAACCTCATCATAGTTCTCCTTAGGGACAGTTTCCAGATACTCATTACCTTCCTAACAAATCTCACAAGGAAATTTTGAATCTAGTAATCAATTTCTAGTGAGAACAGAGGAAGAAATATCAACTGGATGGCATAAGCAAGAGCTATGTAGAGTTATTGAGGTGGAGAGAGAGGCTTGAGATCCAACATTCTTGTAATTGCCGAAATCTTAAACCTGCAAAATGAATTGACGCACTCAAAGACCAACAAATGGACTTCATGAACACATGTTTTTAGGGTGAATAGAGAGTAATTGTCACACTCTTCATTCTTATGCATGTCATCCTTGTTCTTTGACAATCCCAAGCATATATGATCTAAAAATTATGCGAAGAAAAATACACAAACTTGGGTTTTAACATAATGCAATGTGTATAGAAAATGATAAAATTAATTGAAATGAAAGAAGATATGAAAATAGACCATATCAAAAAACATAACCACAAAACACACATTCTTTAAGTTCCCTATCCTTCTCATTCTCCAAGAGCACTATTAAGTATAAAGGTCCTCACCTAAAACACTATTACGCTTGTAAACTTCGTCACCTATTGCAAATAGGTTTTCAATCGAACATGAATTGCAGAGAGCATGGTCATAAACGGAATTTGAGATGAACCATACCTCAGAACTGAATCCTTTGGAGCGAGAATGCTGATAAAGGGAATTTAGCTCATTGGCAGCAACTTGGTTCCTATACCTAGATCAAAAGTGCTATGGGTAAACCAGTGGTGTACACCTACGTGGCAACTGACAAATGGGCCCTACCTCCTCTACTCCAATTCAAAATTTCACCCAAAAAGTTGCTGGGAATTTGACCTCAACTTTACTAACTCAAACCCACATAACCCTCACCCCCCTCCTGACTTGTACTTCTACCTCACCTCATTTACACCGCCCACCGGCAATGTCGGCATACACCACCACCATCAACGCCGGTGACCACCACCACCATCGATTTCGGTGACATTGCCTACGTGGCATACAACTTCTGTTGTTGACTTCTCTCTCTTCCTTGCTGTCTCCAGGTAGTTCTACATAAATCTCTCTCTTTCTCACACACACACACACGCTATATTCACCAAGTTAGATTCCAACCGGGATGGCGTCTCTGAGCTCCGGTCCATCTTCAATGCCCTCAGCTTTAATGCTGACACGTCCTCGGCTAATCTAACCAACGCCGTGATGGAGATCGACAAGGACGGTGACAGCGCCATTGACCTCCGGTTCAGACCAAGAGTTCGCCGACTTCCACCGCGCGAACGAATCCACCCAGGTCGCGGGCGACATCTGAATGTACTGATAATAGTGGATAAAACTAGCGTTGGTATAACTTGGGACTGGATTTGGATTCATAACTTATTAATCATTCTTGGCCTCAATCCATTCAAACACTAAATTTTTTTCCAAGTGAATGTAATTGAGCGTCTCTTTGGGGTTTTATTGACAGAGATCGAGTTTATCCAAGGCCAAGTTTGGGTGTGTAAATGATTCAACAGTAGAATGATCGATTGAGTTTCATCATTGGCAGTCCTATGACAATAATCAAAAGAGTATCAAACCACAATATTGATCAAAGGCTAGTAACCCATAGAGGGTAAGCTTTGCAAAGACAATTCAATGAATAATAACAAATCATATCAATCAAAGGCTAGCTCATCCGTATCGGGTGGTAAATCAAAAGAGTAGAATAAGGGCAACCGTTGCCATGGCTGATGGCTCTGTTTCTTAGCTTAAGAACAGGGTAATTTATGTTTCCTCGAACACCTCATTTATTTCTACTTAATGTTGTTTGGAATAAAATTTCATGTGGGTTACACTACCAAAGGCCCAACCGCCCAAATAATCTAATGGGTGAAGAATTAAGATGGTACTATTAACTGCTTTGTATCACACCCTCTAATGGTAAAGCTCCCCATTCACGTTCTCTTTCAGCGATAGTAGCAAGATTCGATTTTGTTAAGAGACTGAGAGAGAGATTGGAGTCGTTGGCCGCCTGCGTCGATGGTGCTGGCGGTCGTCGACATCAACGGTGAAAGGTGAAAATGGGGTCGATGGTGGGAGTAAAAGTTTGACTCGAGAGGGTGTTGGGTTTGGAACTGAGTTTAGTAATGGGTCAAATTCCGGCCTTCCCAGTAACTTTCTGGGTGAAATTTTGAATTGGAAATAGAGGAGGTAGGACCCATTTGTCAGTTGCCACATAAGTGGTGTACATATGGTGTACACCACCGATGTACCCATAGCACTTTTGTACCTAGATGGATGATAGGAAAATAGAGGTAAGGAAACCTTATCAGGTGGTGTTACTTATTTAAGTTTACAAGTTTTCTCCCATAATGTGTTTTTAGTCTTAAATTTTCAACCATTGAACCGTACACCATACTCCTGGCATTGAGTTTAAGCTTTACAAAAGTTCACAATCATGGCAGAGACAATAATGGACAAAGCAATACACTTTATCCTTATAAATTTTATTTGGAACAAATTAAATACATATGCACATCATCGAATCATCAAAATAACCATACTTTCAATAATATAACGAACAAATGAGTGATAGACAACTGAGTCCAGCCACAAAATTACTAAATGGTTTGTAGAAGAGGTGTCCAGTGGTTCTATGAGTTGAGATATGTAGCAACAGTTCTTGATCCATCAACGGTTTCGACACAGTAAAAAATTGCATTTGGGGCCAGATGGCCCCGACGTTTCACACAGATCCACCGCACAAATGAGACTTGAACCACCATTGCCATGAAACAACAAACAAAATATAAATTTAATAAATCAATATCAAGAGTTTAAGCCGCACACAAACAATGCAGGCAATAACACTAATTAAATAGAAACAATGGTACAAAATCAATGACCAATTAGCAACAATAAAGATAATAAAACGATAAACTCTTTTTGAAACCCGCATCTGCACTGGAAAACAAAAAGCATAAAATCCTAGTTGAAGAATGTACCAAACATGAGTGAAACCGCCATACACGCACAGATCTAAGACAATGACAAATAATGCACCTAGATGCTTTAAGAAACGAAAGAACTACAACAAACTGAAAAATCCTAAACACTGAAACTGCGCAAAGCCCCTCTCAAAATAAATACTATTTTTTTTGAAAACAAGAACAACGAAAACTTCAATATCTAACAATTTTCTCAAAAAGAGTTCTTGGTATTGATTTAGTACACAGTAAAAATTTAATGTTAAGTCTCTGCGTGGTCATGCATGCAAAATCATCATTTTAAAAAATGATACACTGAGAACCCCAATTACGAAAAATCCAACATGAAAAATTAAATTTCCAGTCCATACCCTAAGACTGAATTGTTGTTTCACAGGGAACGTTGAAACCCCAAAATTAAAGCATATGAACAATCCAAACAGAGAGAGAAAAATGACGATTGCAACAAGCTACCAGCACTAAGCAAACGCAGAGGAACAATTACTTCTCGACGGGAAGCACAAACGCAGAAGAACAGAAGCAACTGAAACTAGAAAATAGGGGCTAGATGAAATGACAAAGGTCCCAGAAGTTGTACTTCTCAGATCTGAGAAAACACCCAAATCAAGAGTATCGAACGAGGGCAGTTAGGCTCGCCCCAAAAATTCCTCTCTCTCTTTCCCTCTAACCAGAGGAAGAACAGAGAGGGAGAGACGTGGCCTGATATTTCACCCATCCCGCCATGTAGCCCACTATGCACAATAGATAAAATGACAAATTTGGACAATCAAGAAAGAACAACACCCCAACAATCAAGGAGCAAATTCGTCAAAGTTGGCCAAAATCGGCTAGCAAAATTTCCCCCAAACTGTTTATTATTATAGAGGGGAGAAGGGAAGGAAATATAAAAAATCAACAAAAAGAAGAATTAATTACAAAATCTTTTCCCAATCCTTACTCTCAACTAAAGATTTACTCCGTAGAATTGGGTTGGAAACTTGGAGATGCGCTAACTTGGTGACGTTTTTCGACGAACAAATTCATAGCATTAAATGCCCTTTGGGCATTATCTGACGTTCAATTTATTTATTTTTATTTACTCATACTACAGTATTAAACTAAACAGATTTGCATTTGTCAACTAAACAGATTTGCATTTCTCTCTCTCTCTCTCTCACTCTCTCTCAATGGACGATCTTCCACTACAGCGGATACAAATCTCAGGCCCAACACTCTCCTCCCTCTTACAACGCTTCTCCTCCTCTCCCGGTGACCTCTCCGGCCTCCTCTTTGGCCACATCTCCCTCTCCACCCCCTCCCCCTTCTCCGACGACACTCCCTCCACCACACCCCCCTCCTCTTCCCCTGCCCCCACTCTCACCGCCACCATCACCTCCTTCCTCTCCGCCCCCTCCTCCTCCTCCTCCTCCTCCTCCCCCTTCTTCTTCTCCCCCACTGCCCAAATCACCCCTCCCTCCCTCTCTTCCTCCCTCCTCGGCTGCTTCTCCGCCCGCCGCAAAACCCCACTCCGCCCCTCCCTCCGCGAGTCCTCCCTCACCTCCTCTCTTTCCTCCTCCACCACCCACAACCACACTTTCCCTCCCTCCATCCTCCTCCTCCTCACGACGCCGTTTCAAGACCAATCCATCTACACCCATGAGTACAGAGCCTACCAATACAGATTATCCACTCACTCGTTCGAGCCCAGAACCCTAGACGTCGTCAACCTCGGCCCCGGTTTTCGCTCCCATTACGACTCCTTTTTCCCTAATAATTCTCCTTTCCCGATGCTGCCGTGTGGGGCCAAGGGCGAGGGGGAGGGTTTGGCGGCGTCGAGGAGGGTGTCTAAGGATCAAAAGGAGCTGGATATGTGTGCGGAGGGGTTTGACATGGGGCGGTTGGGTCGGTTGGTGGGACAGGATGCCGCGGGTTATACGGGGGAGATTGAGGAATTGTATAGGAAGATGTTGGATGACATGGATGGATTGGCTAGGCTTGTGGAGGAGAGTTCGGCTAGGGTTTTAGAGCAGGTAAAGATGTTCCATTTTTTCGTAGTTCTTGTGATCAACTTTGTTAATTGAATTGTTGTTGTTTGTCAGAGTGATGCTTTTTCAGTGTTGAAGCTTCATTGAATAACTTTGAATGGACTAACTAAGCTTTAAGGTGTAAAACTTTGTAGGAAAATCACAACATGAAGCTGAGGTACAAAGTTGCTGGCTTGGAATAGAAGGTTGTTTCTTGGCCATGTTCTTTTCAGATTCTTAGGGTAAGTTTTCATTCCTTCTGTAATAGTATATTTCTTAGTTTGTTGTTCCTTTCTTTAACAATAGCCTTGTATAGTTCTCTATGAAAATACTAGTAGGGCTTTATGAAAATAGATGATGTGGAAGATGCGTGATTTTGCTCTAAAAAATGAAGTGTTCGGACAGGTTCCTATGGAACCGGGTAACATATTGGTGTTTGGAGAATCTAAAGAGTATGATACTAATAGCAAACAACAGTCTTGATGCTTTCAGCTGTGTTGTACTGCAGATTAACCTGTTTTTGTTCAATATATGACGAGGTTTATTATGTAGACTGCATTTCCATCTGTCGGCTCTCCAGGACTCCTACTTTTCCTTGTAGTGAGTAACAACACCATGTGTGAATGCAGGGTTTACATTTCCATTTGTTATGAAAACATACTTCTTTAAGTGTTTTGGTTAAGGTACTCCTCCCTTGTCACAAGAGTGTCAAAACACATTGGAGGTGCTAGAGGCTCAGGAGAGAGTGCAAAATATGTTGCAGAGTTGAAGCCGTTTCTAGCCACGTACCTCAATCTCAAGCTTTTCATGTCCATGTAAAGATATACATAGATGCATTTCATCCTTTTGGGAACCAAGCACGTGTCTGTCACTAATCGTTTTGAGGATGTCATGGTATCCTTACAAAGTGGTTTGGCTTTGTCTGAGGCATATATGATTGTCTCTTCATGAAAAACAGCCTTGTTTTCCAAGTATCCCTAGGAAAGCTCATTGGTGTGGTCTACCACCTTAGGTGGTTTTCTATCTCTCTCTGTAGGATTGGCTTAGGCAAGGTGACACGAACAGGGTAAAACTATTCAATGGATCTTTCATATTTACCATGGTGTCAAAGGCCTAAAGTATGCAAAATAGCTCAGTATACTTTTGTTTGACTGTAGTAATGCTGCGCCGTGTTGGGCATTTGACGCCTGAATAACAATAGGGGATGTGCGCAATTCTTTTTGTTGGAAACTTGCTGTAGAATTGTGTGTAGCACTATCATTATATACCTATACAGTCTGTTGAGCAATTAATATAAAAAAATAAAGTTCATCTTAAGACGCATTTTTGGCACCCAATAGGTTGTGAATAAGAAATTTGATCCATTTCATGGATCCAGCTACTAGATAAGCATCCTCACCCGACTCTACCCATACTAAAGTGCATGTAGCGATCAAGCCACTGCGGGAATAAAACATTTTGGCTTACCTGAGTCCTGCCTTTAAGCCTAGCTTTGTGGGTTCCACTATGGACAATTGCAGTAACAACATTAGGTGTGCAGTGCAACCACCGTAGACATCTTGTAGATTGCGGTTAGCTACCACATTATTGAGATGCGTGGATTAACCAACCCGGCAGTGAAGTTTGCAGCATATTGAGATGCATCGTTAAAAGCAAAGTCAAGGTCTTATGTATGATCATTTAACTCATTCAAAATTAGCCAACGTTTGGAGCATGCAGCTGTCCCTTAAAGACTGATACATGTACTATACGCCAATGTTTAAGGAACACAGTATTTTTGCAAGTATCTTTGACACAAGGCAGTTAAGAGGTATCTACAGAATGAAGCCCTATTGGCGTGCGGTATTCTCTTAGATCAAATTACCATTTATCTTTGCTACCTTCTTTTGCTGTCTGCATAGGGGAAAGTAAGGTATGTAATTCACATTATCAGGACATTATATGCTTTCTATGTCTTCTATTGGAGGGATTATTTTATTAATACGCCTACATTTGCTAACAGAAGAGTAATATTTGTTGTTTGTTGGGTTTTCCTGGTGTTTATGTGTACCCTTAACATCGTTATAGAGATCTGCCCTCATCTTTCATGGTAGTTGCAATGTTAAATACCTTATGAAGCATGGATACTGTGAAATTAGTCGCGCACGGGTATCGGATATGTGTTGGACACTGATACACCCCGATACATATCATATACGGAAAATATGAAGCAAGTAAAAAATATAGTACATGCAAAAACTAAAACACAACAAACAAAAATAAGGGGCAAACCCTAAATATAGTAGGTTAGTCTATAGATACACAGATTGAGATGTAAGTCGATTCGCACTCACATAGAGTCGAAGTTCATCGATTCATCCATCTCTTCGCAGGTACTCTCTCCCCCAAACACAGTTACACACATCATAAAACACCGGCAGAGTGATACTATATATTGTAGATACAACATACTGTGAATTTTTCTCTTTTTTTTTTTTGTCTAATTTACGTATTACATGTATATCCATACTGAATCTTGTCTTTTATATGCCTAGTAGATGACTAATAATTATAAAAATGTCTAATTTTTACAGATGTATCTCTATCCGTATCCTATTTTTTGCGGTTTTGCCGTCTCACCATGTTAGTTCTGAGGGCTGTAGGTAGCGGGGTTAGTTTGGTGGTTTTATTGTGCAAGGCTATTGGTAGCCCGTTACTGATTAGTAGTAATTATTATCTGGCTAGTGTCATCTGAAAAGAGTGTTTGCCTTTAGGGTTTTACTTTCTTTCAGTAATTCCTTGACATTAATCCAGTAGTATTCTCCATTTTCTGTTTCGTGGGTTCAAAAAAAGGAAATAGACTTTTGAGCTTGCACAATCTCCTACAACCCTGCATATGTATATTTCTCATGTTTAAATAGCCCCTAAATTCCCAAAAAAAAGCCCCTAAACGGGTAAGACTTGTAAGAGTGGGTGAAGATTTTATTTGGGTTCAAATTTCGTAACTGCAGATTGCAATTTGTGATGTGAGGGAAATTTAGAGCTGATAGTGAAAGGGTTTCCGAGTGAGACAGTAGTAGTCTATGATTCTGGGCCCGGTTTTGTTTCAAAAAGTTGGTAATCATTCTTGAAACTTGTCTATAAAATTGATTTGCCATCCTAACATGCTTGTATCTTGCTGTAATGAGCGAAAAGTCCCGGTTTGAAATATTTCTCAAAGCGGATTGTGACATGTCTTAGAGAAAGGAGGATTATGATGGACAGAGTGTACAAAATGAGGTGTCTCTGTATCTCTTTTGTAGTGAACAAGATACGATGTAAAATGTTTTCGTAACTTGCTACCGTTGAACTTGCCATCTCTATTACTGTTCTCTTCAATTTGTAGATTGATATGAGCAAGAGAGTGCCGAATCATCAAACCTTGCTGCTTGAATTGTGAAAGTATACAACATACACAGTTGGTGCTTCATGCGGTTGGACTTCTGGTGGTTTCAAGATGATGGCCACTCCAATCTGCCTATATTACCTGCGTTTTTTCATTTGTTTGGTCTACCTGTTGACTATTTTTTTGATTTTGTAAATCCTCGCTCATGCGTTCATATATGCTCACTCTGAGTTGACGTTTGTATGTGAAAGTGACAAAGGTATAGTGAATGGAGGAATGAGTTTTATGCCCCTTTTTTGCTTATGGAGAAATGGGTTTTATGACAAAAGGTATAGTGAATGGACAAAGGTTTTGAAGTTGTTTTGTTCTCTTATTCTTCCCTTTCATTCCCACTTGTACCTGAACATAAAATACTCCTTCCATTCCAAAATGCTTGTTCGGTCCGCGATACTTTGTGCATTTTTTTCAAGGAGAAATTCGACCTTTTTTCACATTTCGTTGAGTTTTGTTTAAAAAGTTGTAGTGCATGTTTTTAAGTTTTTGTTTTGCAGATCCAAGACACATTTTGGGATGAAGAGAGTAAATAAGAGCACTCAGGGGAGTTTGGTGGCGGCTCTATAGCCTAGGTTGTTAGATGGTCACATGACCACCCAAAAAAAAAAATCTCCATATACTACGCGTAAAAATTTTAGGTTATTCTATCATTTGAACACCTAGTCAAATTAAATGACACCCACTCCAAATTTAAATACTTAGCTCCATATCATGAGCACTTTAACACATAAGTCCAAACTAGGTACATATTTTTAACGACAAAAGTATTAAAAAAAAAAAAATTTGAGAGAAACAATAACCTATTGGTACCGGTATCATACTTTGGCTTCTTTTTGAATACCATTCGAGTCTACATCTCCAAAATGAAAAAAATATGGTGTAAAATATCCTTGCCAATTTATTCACCCAATTTCTCCTAAAAGAATATTAGTAGATTTATGTGTCTGTTAAATCCAGCTTCGCTCGAAATGAAAATTTGTCAAGAAAAATGTAAAGTGTTAGTATGTGTTTTTATGTTTTCTAATCTCATTATTCGTACTATTATAATTCTTCTATCCCAAAATGATAGTCTCTTATGAAAGGACATGCAATTTTTGATTAAAAATAAAATATTTTTCGTAAGTAATTTTTCAAGTTTCTTTGCATCAAATTAAAAATTTGTTGCGAAAAAATTTAATCAGTTCTTTAATTTGATGCGAAAAAATTTAAAATTTTTGTGAATGTGAGTATTATATTTTTTGATTAAAAAATTGAATGTTTTTTTCATAGGAGACCGTAATTTAGGGACATAGGGAGTATAAATTTTGGTTTATGCTTGAGCTTTATCTTTAGTTACCAGCTGGTCCCAAACCCGGATAAAGGAGGAGAATTGTGTGTTAGGTAGCTGACAGCCAGCACATAAAAAAGCTCGTCAGATCTTTATGACATGAATCCAAATATGATAGCCTATGAGAATTTCTACGCTAGACTCGATAATAAAGATGGAGAAAAGATTATTTATAAACTTGCTAAGTTGCGAGAAATGAGAGGTAGAGACGTCTCCAAGTCAAGTGTATAAAAGGTATTGATTCGGTGGTGTTGGTGAAAGACGAGGTGATCAGGGATAGATAGAAGTCATATTTTCGAGAAGCTGTTAAATGAGAAACATGAAGGAGGCTTTGGTGGGGAGGAAGTGTATGTACCTAGTAAGAACATAGAATATGAATTTATCGGAGAATACGAAAGTTCGAAGTGGTTAAAGTTTTGAAAAGGATGAAACCGATTAAGGCCTTAAGATCAGATGGTATCCCTATTGAAGTGTGGAAAAGTCTAGGTGACCTAGGGGTGACTTGGTTGACGAAGTTGTTTAACAAGATTATTATGACTAGGAAGATGTCCGACGAATGGAAAATGAGCACGCTAGTATCCATCTATAAGAATAAAGGATATTCAAAGCTGCGACAACTATAGAGGTATTAAATTGATGAGTCATACGATGAAGTTGTGGGAAAAAGTTATCGAGCATCGCTTGAGGATGGTGACTACGGTGTCAGAGAAACAGTTTGGGTTCATGCCTAGAAGATCAACCATGGAAGCTATCTACCTACTAAGGAGAATGGTAGAAAAACACAGAGTAAAGAAGAAGGATCTCTATATGATTTTCATAGACTTAAAAAATGTTTATGATAGGGTGCCTAGAGACATCATATGGTGGGTTCTGAAGAGAAAGTGAATGACCAAAGGGTATATGGAGGTGATTAGAGACATGTATGAATGTGTCGTCACTACCATTCGATTACCAGTAGGGGAAACGAGTGAATTTTCAATCACTGTAGGATTGAATCAAGGGTCAGCCTTGAGCCCATATCTCTTTGCCTTAGTTATGGATAAATTGACTAGACAATTTCAGGAGGATATCCCATGGTGTATGATGTTTGTAGATGATATTGTCTTCGTAGATGAAATCGCTAGAGGTGTTAATACGAAACTAAAAATTTGGAGGGAAGCATTAGAGTCAAAGTGTTTTCAAATAAGTAGGAGTAAAATTGAGTATATGGTGTGCAAATTTAGTGGTACAAGCAGTGCGCATGAAGAAAAAATGATGATCCAAGACTAGAAGATACCTAAGAATGATCATTTTAGGTACTTAGGCTCAATTATTAGTAGTGATGGAGAAATTACCAATGATGTGACCCATAAGATCCAAGTTGGGTAACTCAAGTAGAGGAGCGCTATTAGTGTTGTAGAGGCCAGTAAATTATTATAATTTTGAAAATCGTTTAATGCTTGAAAGGAATCGTATTATTAATAAAGTTGTGCGTTTGTTTGTGGGGTGCACGGATATATGTTTATTGTTGTGTATCGGACACTTGGAGAATGGTAAAATGTGAGTTTTGATGTTGTGATGATGTTTGAAGGTGTTGGTAACAAGTGGGGTTGATTCAGTAATTGTTACGAAAAAATTCATTTTCTATCCAGCTTGAATCCAGTAACGGTACATGATGCCCAGAAGTTTTGTTTTTTGGCGTTTTGAAGGCTCTTGAACCGGTACTGGGAATTGCCCAGTACCGGTACATACTGTGTCTTTTTGTAATTTTCAGCACGCATTTCAGACGCCTATAAATACCCCATTTTGTCATTTTTCACATCCAAACTCACGAAACAACCCTAGAAACACCATCTCTCACCTACCCAACTTCAATCTTACCCAAAACTCTTGATTTCAATCTCAAATCTTCAAGATCCAAGGGTTTCCAACCTCAAAATCACTTGAATCTCACATTTGGTGAGTAAGGGGTAAATTTGGTGTTCTTTCTCAAACTTTTTGGCACTCACCCACGTTTTTCCCTCTCTCATCTCAATCACTTGTTGATCTTTGCTTATTTATCATGTTTTTTTTGGTAATATCATCTCTAGATCTTGCACTTAAGCTTGGGAGTAGCTTGTTCTTGGAAGATTTGGGCTTATTCTTCTTGGTGGACTTAGGGTTTTGCTCAAAACCCACTTTAGTAGGGATTTCACTCATCATCTACATGTTTTGTGGTGAATAAGCATGATGTGGGTGTTTGTATGCTATATATGATCGAATGGTGTACTTTACAGCATTGAAAATCGTTTGTTCCTTGAAAGTAGTATAGTGGACTTGAATATTGTGATATATGAGCTATATGTGACGAATTTGGTAGTGTTTGGTTATGTGTGGGATAAGTTTATGATATCGGTGTTGGTTGTAACAATATGGAGGTCATTGATGTGAAGTGATTGTGGTGTATTTTGTGTCGTAAGGTTTGGGAAACACAATTTTGCGAGGGGTGGAGTGTATTGTGTCGCAAGGTGTAGGAAACACAATAACGCAAGGGGTGGAGGGTTGTTGAAAGAAGTGTGTGTGCGCGCGCGCGTATGCGTGTGTGTATACATGTATGAGAATGTCATGATACTAGTAATGAGTGTTGACATGTGTTCGTTTGAATTTGACATTTTTTTGGTTTGCTGTATTCATGCTCATCATTTCATTACATACAGACTTTGTAGAGAATTTCTTACTGGATTAGTGTAACTCAGCAAAATCCTTCTTTTTAGGTTTGAACGCAGGACAGTAGATCGTATAACATGGTGAATTTGAAAACGAAGACTTTTGGAAGCTAACATGACTTAGTTACTCATTCATCTTTGTAATTAACCTTCTTTTAATAAAGATGAGTTTGTAACTAATTTATTTGTTGATCTTTTGACACAACGTTGTAATATACTTAAGACTTTGTACACGTATTTAAGTTAATTTGGGCCATGGTGCCAAGGTTGTAATATCTTAAACTTGAGGACCTTGTTGTAATTAAGCAGGTGGGAAATCTTATTTTTGGTATTATTCATATTATGTGAGAATCTTCTTTGAATTGGTTTATTTATTTATGTTAAAAATCGAAGGCGTGACAGATGTACTGTGTGACAAGAGAGTACTCACAAAATTGAAGGAAAAATTCTATGAAACTGCCATCAAACTAGCGAAGCTTTACGAGACAGAATGTTGAGCTATTAAGAAACAACAGGTGAACAAGCTGAGTGCAGCAGAAATGAGAATGTTGAGGTGAATGTGTAGTAAGATCAGACGAGACATGATTAGAAATGAAATGTTTCGTGAGCTAGTAGGTGTAACACTTATAGAAGAGAAGTTGATGGAAAATAGGCTAAGGTGATTTGGACATGTCTACCGTGGATCAGGAGATGCAGTAGTTAAGAGAGCGGATATGATAGTTTTGGGTAGCAATATTACGGGGAGGGTAGACCTAAATTGACGTTAGATGCTGTGGTGTACAAAGATATGAGTATAGAAGATTTGTTTGAACAAATGGCCCTGACAGAGCTCAATGAATGAAAAAAATTCATGTAGCCAACACCAAGTGATTGAGACATAAGGCTCGATTTGGTTTATATATTCTACTCATTAACAAAGATAATAGAGTTAACAACATCTTAAATTGGAGACGATTATGGAGTTTAAGAGTATCCACAGTGGAATAACCAAAAGTCAATAATCAAAAGTTGTTACATCATCTTTTGGTTATGCATTTATGGGGTTGTTAAAGTTAGCAATATATAGGTCCACAATGGTAAAATCAAATTTGAATAACCAAAATTTGCCACATTATATTTTCAATTTAAAAAAAATCTAAAAATTGTGAACATAGAAAATAATTTTTTAAAAATACATTTCAAACTAATAAAAACAGGTTATTAGAAAAAGAGAAATTTTTTTTTTGAAAACATTGATTTAAAAAAAAAGTTTTCAGGAAAAAGTTAAAAAAAAAAAGTTTTTGAATTTTTTTTAAAAAAAGAACAGTTTTTGAAAAAAAAGTTTTAATAAAAAACTGTTTTTGCAAAAAAAATAAAAAATAAAAAAATAGTTTTGGCCAAAAAAAAAAAAAGTTTTGAAAAAAAAACAGTTTTTGCAAAAAAAAAAAAAATTTTTTTTTTAAAAGTATTTTTCTTAGAAATTTGTAGAAAATGAAAGAGAGAGAATGTTTTTGGGTAATAATGGTGTACTTGATTGAAGAAATATAGGAACAATTAAATTTGATTATTGATAAAAAGTTGCTAGTTTTGATTATCCAAGGGCCAAAATTTGATATATTGCTAAGAAGTTGCTGAATCTGATTATTCCACTGTGAGCTCTTCTCTTTTTGAGCTTATGTTGTTAATTTTAACAACATTTTAATTTTGATTTATACCACTGTGGGTGCTCTAAGGGAGTAGGAATTACTCCTCTTTTCAGCAATACTCCCAAATGCATGCTTGCTTGGGGAGCAATCCACATGCTGCTTCCAAACTACAGCTATCTGAAAGGGAAGAATTTGAATTCGTAAACAAGACCTTATGGAATCTTCTGAAATATAGTAATCCATTGGGGTCAAATCACAAATAACGAGACTCATGAGGAAAAGGCAAAGATCTATCTTCTTGGCCACCACTCAAACGCCAGGTTGGCACACCAATTGCATTATCCCACGTGTCAGAATAAATGCGCGAGGTCAGCGTGTACATCCATTTCCTCGAAACCAAGAAAGCTGTTACTCCAAAATACGGCTCGCAAAACAAAATGCCTTTCCTACTCCAATTCAAATACGTTTACTTAGCCCCCAAGTGTATACTAAGATTAGAACAAGCAGCCGGCCCGTACTGTATAAATTCAAAATCCGTACACAAAAACGAGAGAGAGAGAGAGAGAGAGAGAGAGAGAGAGAGAGAGAGAGAATTCACCAAATCATTGTGCTCAAAGATATCCATCCAAGACCAAGAGTACTGTATAGGAGAAGGAAACTTGGAGGACAAGGATTTTGAAGGTCGAAAAGTATTTGAAAAGGACAGAGAGAGAGGGAGAGGCGTAGCAAGACCAATATCCCTTATGAAGCGAATGTCGTCTCAAAACGTTGAAAGGTGAGTCACATGCATCTTACCCAAATCTTTGTTTTCCGGAAGAGGCATCTTTTCTTCTTTTTCTTGCATTGTGTACCCAATATATAACTCACAACGTACCCTCTCCCATGCACAATGGAGTAGCTTCCTCAACTGGGTTGTACATGCAGAATTGTACATGTATTATGAGAATAATTCGACATTCTCAAAACTGATATTTGTTCTAGCCAAATAGCTCGGCATTTCTTTTGTTGAAATTGTTACAAGCTCACACGACTTTTGTTCAGTAAGTTGTATATTTAGTCAGAGTTTTGATTTCATGGATTGCCTTGACACCAGGAAATTGCGAAAGAGGGGCAATGGAGGTGAAATGATAAAGGAGACTCTGCTCAAGTGGCAAAACTATCACAACCACCGATTCGATTGCAGCGACGATGAAGCAAAAAATAGTATAAGAAGGGCCCCATCGAAGGGATCGAGAAAGGGTTGTATGAGAGGGAAAGGAGGGCCTCAGAACTCTGGCTGCGTATACAGAGGAGTTAGACAGAGGACTTGGGGTAAGTGGGTTGCTGAGATTCGAGAACCAAATATCCTTGCTTCAAACACCCAGAAAAAGACGGGAGAAAGACTTTGGCTTGGCACTTTTTCGACGGCTGTCGAGGCTGCTCGTTCTTATGACAAGGCTGCTAGAATTATGTACGGTCCTGATGCAATTCTGAACTTTCCCGGCTGCTGTACCGATTCGATGAACTTGTCTAACGAGTCGTATTCAATTACTACGCGTCCCGTATCCACACCCGAGTCTAGGTCAATATCAGGCGACTGTGAGGAGGTCGCCAAGGAATTGAATACTACGAGTCCCGTATCCACACCCGAGTCCAGGTCAATATCAGGCGACATCACAGTCGCCAAGGAATCGAAGGAGAACGAATGCTGGAAGGATGAGGACATGACGATTACTCAGAGTGAGCTATGTAGAGATATTCAGGTACTGACTCCCGGAATAAGAGAAGTGCCGAAAGACAATAATTTAGAAGCTACGGATTCAAATACTCTTTACGATGACATAGAAGAACCCGATTACATGCAAAATTTGGAAGACAAAACAAAGACAACTGATTATGAGAGTTCAGGAGGCGGTGGTGCATGTGAACACAGAAAAGATAGGAATTGGGATTCAGGTCAATTGATTATGATCCAAGCAACTGATTTTGAGAGTTCAGGAGGCCCAGGGGTATGTGGACACAGAGAAGATGGGATTTGCGATTCCAGTCAATTGATTAACGGAGAAAATTTGCAATTTGATAGGATATCCGATGAGATTTGCCAGTTGCAGAACCAAGAGCATAATAGTTTCCAGAATCTGTTGAAGGAAGAATCGTTGGACATTGAACCTTCTAGCGCTTTTGGTGTCGAGGAGTATGCATTTAGACAAGATGGAGACAATGGAAATGACCAATTGTGGCCCTCTTATGACCCTTTGAAATACCAAGATCAACTTGCTTACATAGAAAAGATTTTAATGGATGAGGATTTTGACATCCAGTCTCAGTTGGAGAATGCCAAGGCATGTGAAGTTGTCCAGAAATTGTTACCAGCAGAAATATGTGGCTCTGAACCTTTGCAGATAGATAGCACCGATGATGGACCTAAACTGAGACAAGAATTCTTCGATGAAAGCTGTGAAACGCCATATGATCTGTCTGACCAGATTCAAAACCTGGAAATGCAAAAATATACGGGTAATAACTATAATGGTTTAACCAATGAAACGTGTGATGTGAAGCCTTCCGGAGATTCTGCTTCTCATATTCATATCCCTAAACTGCAACAAGAAAGTTTAGGAAATGAAACGACTTCAAAAAGTATGGAGGGCAATGACTCCTTTTTTGGCTTTTCGAATGACGAAGATTATGGTTTTCTTGATTCATGGTTCCCTGAATTCCTTGATTCTGGAAGAAAATGATGACGACAGTATGACGACGGATGGAGGACCTGAATTTTTGGTGGATTAATTTGACGGACAGACTAGGAGACTATAATAGTTCAATTAGAAGACAGAGATGAAGATGCAATACGTTTTCTGAACAGTCTAGATGCAATGGGTTGGAAACATCCGATAGATCTACACTTGTAAATAGACTTATTGAGTTTTTTTTTTGGCAAGTTGTTGTGATTACTCGGTTATGATTCTCTCTGGTGACTAAATACCTCATTTAGTCAGTCGTCTTTTGAAAGAAATTACTATTAATACAATTTGAGAGAGCAAATTTCCTGTGCCAATTAGGAGATTATATTTCCCGTTGTCTTCATTTTTGTTTTGACGCTTTCAACAAGTTCTACTTCTGGTGCATTCTGGGACAAGATTATCATTCTTCTGTTGTTATTTTCGTAGGTTAAGGCTTTGACTCTTCTTGGCCCTTTCTGAGACTCTCTTTAGGGTTGTTTTTGTGATTATGGTGGGTTTGTTGGATTATGTAGCTCGTGGAGGACTTTGAACTTTGATATCAGATCAAATGTCCAGTGTGCCATTCTAAAAGAAAAAAAAGAAGAGAGAGAGAGAGAGAGAGAGAGAGAGAGAGAGAGAGAGAGAGAGAGAGAGAGAGAAACATCAAACTTAGCACCTATCAGTTCAAAAAAGGAAAAAAACATATCAGTGTGAAAATAGACATGGCAAAAATAATGTGTAATCCAAGAACCAGCTCCAAAAGGACTGCATTAGATATTGCTTCACTCCTCCATGGGTTTCTTCATGCCATTATTTATGCAAATATTCGAGATCTTATACATCAACTCATTATAGATTTGTTTAAGCCGAAGTCGTCGTTTATCAGATGGTGAACAAGACTTCAAATCATCATCATAATCAGCTTTACGTGCTATCATTGATGAAGATATCGAGCAACCCTTGTCAAGGGAAATTATTTCGATCTTGAGCTTAATAAACACTTCTCTTCAAAGGGAATCTTTTTTGGACCATGGCGTTAGAATCTTGTACTTGATTTTACAAAGAACTCCAACGAAGTCTACGACATATGTAGTTCTTGTAAGTGTGGAAGTCAGGGAAGTAACCTCTGAACCATTACCTCATGATGTTAATTTGTTTTCCAAGTTACTGTGTAAGTAACCCATTTTTGGCTCGCTGAAATCTGTGAAAACCACTTGCTCCAAGGAAGTATCTACTTTGTGGAAATTACCTCCCAATACCAACTTCTCGCGTCGATTCATGTCACTGATCCAATGTGAAGATATAAAATTCACCAGTATGTGCAGAGAGATGGAAAAACTGAACATACAACTTTCATCAAACCTCAAGTATTTTCCTGCTCCATCTCAGACCAAAGAAATTTCCAAGGTCCTGCTTTTGTGCCCAACCTGAGAAGCAGAAGTTCATGAGTGAGAAAGGTGCAGAAGAGAAATAGGTTGATTGCCTCAGGTGCATAATATTGAGTGTGTCACAACCCAGAAATATACCAAACAACAGTATAAGACTCCTAAGCCTAATGGTGGGGCATTGGGCTATCATTGGGTTTGACTCCCTCTACTTCCATCATAATCAAAACAACATGGACATTTGAGGCGCCTAAATTCAGAAAGAAACAAATCATGAGACACATGTACTCGGTCTTCTCTCCAAGACTCGGTCTTCTCTCCAAGGTCTAATCCCATCTAAAACCAGGTGATGATGTCAAAGGCGCAGCCCCATATTCGGTTTTCCTGACAATTAAGCAGCCATATTTTTTTTTTGGTAAATATCAAGCAGCCCTATTGTTGAGCTAAAAATGGAACGATATAATACTTCTTACATAAGGAACAAAGTAAGTAGTGGCTTCAGTTAGACATGGTGTCGGAAATGGTATCTTTTTACTAACAAGAATGACAAACTGTAGAGTTTCACCTCCATATTCCAGCTGCTACACGCAAAGTCATAAACAGAAAGAGCCCTGTCCAGACTCCAGCAAGACCATACAGAGGAGCAGCAATAACTAGGAACACCGAAGAGATCATTCCAACCAGCACCTGCTTAATCAAAATCATGCTCTTAGAAGGAATAGAAAAATCGAAATAACTATTAACTTTTTATGCATAAAGACATACCATGGAGTAAGCTGCATATTCAAAGTCGGATACTCCATAGTAAAGCCCATCAAGAACAAAAGCAAGAGCGTTAATTGGCTGAGATCCAGCAACAAACTGCAGAAAATATGAATCCAGTATGTCACAATCTAAACATATCGGAAGAAACCATAACCCCAAGCTCATAATAAATACTTATGGATTCCAGTTTGGAAAAGTTCTTGCTAAAATATCACCAAAATATAAAACTACTGTGTGCGTTCTGTACTTGAGATCGCCCAAAAGTAACATAGAAATGGAGAAAGGAGATAGGAGAGAGGCAAATCTGAAACAAAATAACAATCGCTACTATGAATTTCTCCTTTGTCTGTGAGGGTGCTTATAATCTGCTCACAAAGCTCCATGATTTATTCATAAGTTAACCTCAACTATCCTGTGAAATTCCTCCTGAAAAACAACATAGTGACTCTGTACAATATATACTCGCACTGTTGCAGTTGCATATCCTTTCTACCATACATAAGTGGAGATAATACTTCTAATTTAGATTGTCGCCCAGCTATGTAACAAAGCATCTATTAGAACGATATGCATCCCCAAACCCTATGGTCATCACTCATCAGGTACCATCATAAGAGATGGTGATAATATGGACCAGCAATTTGCTACACTGGGCCAGAATGACGAATATACTACAAAGAAACATCTGCACCTGTCTTCCAACTTCATGGGCCTAAACGGGTTTAATCCTGCCCAGTTGAAACATAGTTCCTCTATGTAATTTACATAAAACAAGTGAACTGGCTAAAGGCTCTATCTGCTGCTCAATATGAGAATGTTCAATTCAGTCACTAAGATGTCTATATGGAGGAATATATTAAGTACATCAACCAGTCCAAGTTTTGAAATGGATCTCACACATCCCATTTGCATGACAAGAACAAATAAAGAAGGAAAACACAATTGTTGTTAAGTTATGGATGTATGTGTAATTAGTGTGTAATTGAGTCCTTGTGTAATTAGATTAGAAGATAAGTATCTCGGTGTAATTATTCTTTTAGTCTTGTATAAACTAACGTAATGAGAAAATAACCCTAGTTTTTGGGTTTCTAATTCTATTGCTCAGTTTACATGGTATCAAAGCAATCGATCACTTTGGGACCCATCTTTCTACCATCGTCGGCCTCCCATAAAGCTCCGACGAGACCTCGTTGCTCCTGACATCGTCTCCTCCTGACATCGTCTGCCTTCAATCAGGCTCTGACGTGTCTCTTCTCTTTCCAGCGAGACTTCTGATAGGTATTCATAGTCGGCCTTCACTCGCCGACGTCTGGCAAATGTTGTTGAGCCCCGGCGACTCCTAGGTTTAAGATTCTTACCCTCGCCGACCTCTGCCAAACCACGTAGAGGTGGTTTGGAAACCTCCGACAGATTTCGGAACAGGTATTGTCAACCCTTTCTGATCTCTCACGCTGCTGTTGCTTCCGAATCCAGTGATAACCACGTACAGGTGGTTGTTCAGAGTTTTTTTTTGGTAACCATCGCTGCTTTTGCTGTTTTTTGGGAACTCTAATCTGCGTTTTTCGGACTGATTTTACTTGGGTTACACTTATTTGTTGCGGATTTGATCGGGTATTGCTTATTTGAAAGTGCTATTCTTCTGTTGAAATGTCAGCGGATAAACCAAAGTCTTCCGCTAGTACAAATGATGAGTTGAGTCGCGTAGGGACTCTAGATAATTTTTCTCTGGATATTTGCCACATTAAGTTGGATGGTACCAATTATTTGATTTGGTCTCGTACTTTTACCTTGGCTATTGAGGCCAAAGGGATGTCAGAGTTCATTGAGGGCCCTGTTGCTCCACCTATCGAGGTAGTTGAACTCAAGAAGTTTAAATTTCGGAAATCGTTAGTTATGACCTGGTTATTTAATTCTATGAGGGCAGATATTCGTCATACTTTTCTGCTTCTTGATACTCCACATAAGATTTGGACTACTGCAGCCCAAACTTATTCCCATCAGGGAAATGATGCACAGTGTTTTGAATTGAGGAAGAGGCTCCGTACATTGGAACAAAATCATCGTTCCGTTGCTGTGTATTTTGCTGACTTGAATGGAGTATGGCAGGAATTTGATTATTATCAGGGCTTTCAGGCTGTTTGTGCTGTTGATGCTGCTGCTTGGTTAAAGCGGTTGGAGAAGGAACGTGTTTATGATTTTTTGGCTGGACTTGATATAGAATATGATCCGATTAGAGTGCAGGTGTTGGGGCGTATTCCGTTTCCGTCATTGGGCGAGGCCTATGCCATTGTTCAGCAGGAGGAGAGTAGGAGAGGTGCTATGTTGGACACTCCTACTCTTGAGTGTTCTGCCTTGGTTGCCATTCCTCAGGGTGGGCTTGTTCCACAGAGTGGTAAATCACAGTCTGGTACTAGTAGTGGGCCTCTTGATCGAGAGTCACGCCGGTGTGATCATTGCCACAACACTGGCCATACTCGGGATTTCTGTTGGAAGTTACATGGCCGTCCTTCTCGTGGGCAAGGGGGTGGACGCGGTGGTCGAGGTCGTGGTTCCATGCGTTCTCAGGCTCATGCCCATGTTTCGGAGTCTACCTTGTCTGATTCTGGGTTCAGTACTGGGGTTCAGACGTCTTCTGATCATATTAGTGGTTTTTCTCAGGGGGAGATGCAAGCTCTCAGGCGCCTAATGGCTCGGGCTGATTCTCCATTTACTATAACTCCTCCTTCCATAGCAAGTGCCACTTCCTCCTATTTTGCTCACACAGGTATTCCGGCTAGTACCTTTACTGCCTCTTCTGCAATTCCTTGGATTATAGATTCCGGTGCTTCAGATCATATGACAGGTTGTTCCTCTGTATTTGATTCTTACTCTACTTGTTCTGGTAAGGATAAGGTCAGTATAGCAGATGGATCGTTCTCTGCTATTTCAGGGAAAGGTTCCGTTCGCTATTCTCCCTCTATTTCCCTCTCTTCAGTTTTACATATTCCAAATTTTGCCACTAACCTTTTGTCCGTTAGTAGTCTTACTCGTTCTGCAAATTGTTCGGTGACCTTTTTTCCTACTCATTGTGTTTTTAAGGAATTGGACACGGGCAAAGTGATTGGCAGTGGTAAGGCACAGGATGGCCTCTATTTTTTGAAGTCTGCACCTTGTTCACCTATGTCACGTGGTCATGCTCTGCAAGCAAATACGAGTTCACCTCTTTTTATGTTACATCAGTGGCACCGTAGATTGGGTCATCCTTCTTTTGGAATTTTAGAGAAACTTTTCCCTACTTTAATTAAGCATTGTTCTAGGAGTCAGTTTTTTTGTGAAGCTTGGAAAACATAGACGTTCTTTTTATGCACCTATTAATAAACGGAGTGCCTCTTCTTTTATGGTTATTCATTCTGATGTTTGGGGTCCTTCCCCTGTTCCCTCTTTTAAAGGTTTTCGCTGGTTTGTCACTTTTATTGACTCTTATTCTCGTGTTACTTGGGTGTATTTACTTAAATCAAAGAATGAAGTTTTTTCTTGTTTTAAATCTTTTCATGCGATGGTGCGCACCCAATTTGATGCGAATATAAAAATTCTACGTAGTGACAATGGCACTGAGTATATCGATAGGATTTTTCGGACCTTTCTGGATGAAAATGACATTTTTTTTCAGACGACTTGTGTTGACACTCCACAACAAAATGGAGTTGCTGAACGCAAAAATCGTCATCTTGCTGAAGTTGCCCGCTCTCTGTTATTTACCATGAATGTTCCCAAATATTTATGGGGCGAAGCGATTTTGATTGCAACTTACCTTATTAACCGTATGCCATCCAGTGTTCTCCACTTCAAAACTCCCATTGAGTGTCTTCCTGGTAGTTTTCGTGTCATGACTCTTCCTCCGAGAGTCTTTGGTTGTGTATGTTTTGTTCATACTCCTCATCCCTCTGGAGGCAAGTTAGGTCCTAAAGCCCATAAATGTATTTTCATTGGGTACTCTCCTACCCAGAAAGGCTATAAGTGTTATGATCCGTCCTCTAGGGAAAGTTCTTGTCTCTATGGATGTCATTTTTTGGGAAACAGACCCTTTTTACTCTCCTTCCCATCCATCTCTTCAGGGGGAGCATATGCATAGGCAGGAAGAGATGAGGGAAGTTTATAGTCATGGTCAGGGGGAGGAATTATTTTTTAATCATAGTGAGGGGGAGAAGGAAAACTCTGCAGCGGAACCAGTATCTGCAGAAAGAGCAACACACGACATTGGTGGTGATATTGAGAATAGATCACAACGGTGGCAAAGGCCTGACTTGCAAGTCTATACTAGAACTAGACGGAAAAATGGAAAGCTCCCCTATGTGATGCCACCTTGTCAATCACAATTGCCTGCTCTAGTTCTGAATTCCTCAGCCGACTCATCTGGTAATCAATCCTCTCCCATTGAACCTCCTTTTATTGATTCTGATAATCTTCATGTTGCTCTTCGGAAAGGTGTTAGGTCATGCACCCTACATCCTATCTCGCAGTTTGTTTCTTATGATCGTTTATCTCCTTCGTACCATGCCTTTGTTTCGTCTCTTTCTTCTATATCTATTCCACAGAATTGGCAGGATGCACTGGTAATACCTAAGTGGAAATGAGCTATGGTAGAGGAGATGACAGCTTTGAAAAAGAATAGCACTTGGGAGTTAGTATCACTTCCAGAAGGGAAGAAATCAGTGGGATGCAAGTGGGTTTTCACTGTTAAGCAGAATTCTGATGGTACTGTTGAGAGGTACAAGGCGAGACTTGTTGCCAAGGGTTTTACTCAAACCTATGGTATTGATTATGAGGAGACGTTTGCTCCGGTAGCAAAGATGAACTCTGTACGAGCCCTACTATCATGTGCTGCAAATTTGAATTGTCCCCTACAACAATTTGATGTGAAGAATGCATTCCTTCATGGTGAATTAGAGGAGAAGGTTTATATGGATATACCTCCAGGTTTTTTCTTCCTCTGAAACTGAAGGAAAGGTCTGTAGGTTGAAGAAGGCTCTCTACGGGTTGAAGCAGTCACCTAGGGCTTGGTTTGGCAGATTTTCGAAGGCTATGTTGAGGTTTGGATACAAACAGAGCCATGCAGATCATACTATGTTCATCAAGGGGGCTGCTGGTAAGATTGCTGTCCTTATTGTCTATGTTGATGATATAATAATGACAGGCAATGATGTGGATGAGATTCTTAATCTTAAGTCTAATTTGGCTCAAGAGTTTGAAATTAAGGATTTAGGATCACTGAGATACTTTCTAGGGATGGAGGTGGCAAGGTTTGATAGAGGTATGTTGGGTTGTAGACCTGCGAATTCTCCTATTGAGGTGAACCATCATCTTAGTGGAGATGTGGGAGAGCACACTGATAAGGAGAGGTATCAACGACTGGTGGGTCGATTGATATACTTAGCTCACACTCGACCGGATGTTACTTATGCAGTTGGTGTTGTTAGTCAGTTTATGCATGATCCTCGTACTCCACATCTGGATGCAGTTTATCGTATCTTGAGGTATCTCAAGTCAGCTCCAGGGAAAGGAATTTTGTTCTCTAATCATGGTCACCTGCGGTTGGAGGTTTTCACTGATGCTGACTGGGCTGGATCTGTGGATGATAGAACGCTCTACTTCGGGCTACTGTACTTTTCTTAGAGGGAATTTGGTCACTTGGCGAAGTAAGAAGCAATCAGTGGTTGCCAGATCAAGCGCAGAAGCAGAGTATAGAGCTATGGCTCATGGTGTTTGTGAGCTCTTGTGGCTCCAAACCTTGTTACGTGATTTGGAATTTCTGATAGTAGTCCTATGAAACTTTACTGTGATAATAAAGCTGCCATCAACATTGCTCATAATCCTGTTCAACATGATAGAACGAAACACATGGAGATTGATAGGCACTTCATCAAGGAGAAGCTGAGTGATGGGTCGATATGTATGCCTTTTGTGAAATCGGAGGATCAATTGGCTGACGTATTCACAAAAGGGCTTGGTAGCAAAAGTCTCCACCCCGCTGTGTTCAAGTTGGGCTTAATTGATATCTTCGCACCAACTTGAGGGGGAGTGTTAAGTTATGGGTGTATGTGTAATTAGTGTATAATTGAGTCCTTGTGTAATTAGATTAGAAGATAAGGATCTCGGTGTAATTATTCTTTTAGTCTTGTATAAACTAACGTAATGAGAAAATAACCCTAGTTTTTGGGTTTCTAATTCTATTGCTCAGTTTACAATTGTTTATTGGATGCTCCCTCTGACATATAGCTAGAAAGCATAGAGATCCTCAACAAAAAAAGATCGCCAAAACGTGTAGTTTCGTACTGTTAAAGCATCCAACTCAAAGCCAATCGGTAGTGTGACAAATTCATACACTAGTTTTGGAGACGTACTGTTAAAGTATCCAACTCAAAGCCAATCGGCAGTGCGACAAACTCATATACTAGTTTTGGAGGAGATAATTAAACGATGTGCGACAAACTCCAACACTTACCAAGATACCAGACAGCGCGATTCCCAGAACTTCTGAATCATTGCTAAATAAGTTAGAGAGAGCTCCAAACCCAAGAAACAAAATGACAGCTAATGAAACTCCTGTTATTAAACCAATCTGATTCATACAAAAGGAAGAAAAATAGAACTGGTAAGTTATGAGTGCCACTGCCACCTGACCAAAATACTGAAAGCCAAGTTGGAATGACAAATACACAATGAGCCAACCTGTATTATTCTATTCACCACTTGGCGTGCCTTACCGTAATCCCCTTGGTAGTAATCACCAGCAAGAAGAGCCTGTACGGAAAACACCGATGCAGTATCAGAAGATAAACAATGAAAATATGAAAAAAAAAGAAACCCTAAGACTCAGCCATTGGGAATATATTTCAAAATACTAGTGAAACAAGTAAAAGGAACAGGGTAAAAGCAAGATGTGGAAGCAGCAGCAGATGCACTCATAGTTCACTTGTATCCATTATAAACATTGTTTCATTTGTGCAATGCTGCTCAATGTATTGTAAAGCATAATCTATAACAATATAAATGCATTGTCAAACTAATAGTAGTATCAAAAATTGTAGTGAACCAATTATTGTCATAATGCTAGCTAACTTTAGCTCCACTGCCTCCTCCAACCTTAGTATTAACTCATGGTCCATTGACTTCGGTATGGGAGTCGGATCTGAGTATTATTAAGTGTCATGTTTCTCTTATAAAAAAAAAGAGTCATCGTGTAATTCTTATGTTAAGTTTTATATTTCCTACACAACTCTTTCATTCGATTTGCATAAGATGTGTTTACAAAACTCATATAAAACATTTTAAGCATAGATGGAGAGCTTTATCCAGAGTTCCACAGTACCCTCCAAATCTCTAATATATTTGTTTGGCGCTTGTCAAACTAGACATGCTGTAACCCATATCCAAGCATCAGGAGTTCGACATGGGTATCCACTATCCACAAACTCAGAAAGAGAAGAAAACAATTTTAGAAGAAATCAAAATATACCATACTAAAGTGTTCTTTCGCTTGGGGAGCCAGGCCCTGTGAACCACCTCCAAGTCTTCCCCTAGAATGGGGTTAAACGAAAATGATCTTCCATCCAGCCCGTTTGGGTGCTAATAATTTAATCGAGTACACACACCTCCACTAGACAAGTGAGTTCCTCTCCTTTATGTAGTACCTAATATTTATGCAGCTATTGTAATTTAATGTGTTTCTTTCCTGGCTTCTCAAGGCTACGGGCCATCAACCTTACAGTTTGGGGACAATGCAGCCACTCGTCTGCTATTTATCTAAAAATTCACCTAAGTTCCCACATACTCTTCAACCATGTATCTTTTATTGCTCATACATAAAAATTCACCAAATTGCCAAAAGAATCATTAAGCATATCTAAAGTGGTTTCTAATTTTTGGTTTCTTCTATTCCAAAAATAACTAAAAATGTCATAAATACGAAGAGATCAAAAAGGGTTAGAAAGAAAATTTCGACATGTATTAACCTAATGCAAAAAAAAAAAAACCTACTACAGCAAAAAAAAAAAAAAAAGTATCCATTATCAAGGTGGTCATGCTTGGTCTTAAGCACTGATGATAAGCTATAAACACAACCTTGTGTTCAGAATAATTCCTGTACTACATAGCAACAATACGGCATCATATCACCCACAAATGATACAGATGACCGGTATAAACATAAACTTTATGACCATCTTCGTTTTGGGATTTTGGTGGTCTTTAATAAATTTTCTTCCAATTATTACTCTCATTCTCTATCTCTCTCCACTCATAAATTACCCAAAATTCCAAAACCAAAATCCGAAAACGAACATGGTCTAAGTGCACCCGCAATGCTGAAATGCACAGTGCAAAGATATGAAGACTTCATTGCGTACCTGTCCCGCTAGTGCTAAAGCATCGGTAAGTAAAGATACTGCCAACCAAACTTGTAAGCAGATTTGATGACCAGCCATAGCTATGGGTCCCTCTCTTGCTGCCATTGACGTAGCTAGTGTCATGGTAACAAGCACTGCTAAGCTTCTGGTAATTAGAAGCCCACCTGCAAAACAAGATGAGATCATATCTACGATGAATTGCCAGGGCCGGTCCTATACTTTTGGAGGCCAGAGGCCTACTCACAACGTGGGGCCCTGTCTATTTTTTTATTAAAGTTGAAACCAAATCATGAAGAATGTACATATATATAAATATTACTAGTTTTAGCATGTAAAAAAAAACTTAAATGAAACATAAGGTAAAATATAACCAAATGAATAGATACCAAGTATATCTATAATTTTGCATGAAAAGTATTTCTTTGAATCTTCATTTGTGTAGCAATTAGCATATTACGTGTGGTGGTTGTCGTACGTTGGAGCCCTATTTTGGCCCAAAAAAAGGGGCCCTAGGCGGCAGCCCCAGCCTGTACGTTTCAATTAATCTATGCAACCCTACAAGCCAAATAGCATCCTATGAAGAACCGACACTCCTACAGGCCGGCGTGATGCAGGAGCATAATAATTCTCATCTGGAATTCGAAGGGTTATCTTAATTAGTTCAAAGTGTCTCTTGGTTTCTAGTCAATGTCTTTTAGTTTTTTTTGGTCTAAGGATTTAATATGTGTCTTAAAGTATCTAGTAAGTTGTGGTCTAGGTATTGGAAGGTTTGTCTAGGAAATTGTCTAGTCTTCATTGAGTCTTGTTGAGTCATCTTTTGTAATGCCTATTTATGAGTTCTAATGAATGAAAAGAGAAGAGTTGGAGTTTATAAAAATATTGTGCAAGTGTTTTCTTGCTTGAAATGAGTGATTCATTCAATAATCAAGTGTGTGACTTGGTCGCGTAAGTGTCTTCCACGATTAGCAACGTCGAGTGAGTTCCGTTGCCCCCAGTGAGTGGCATCCCGAATTATCCTAACCTTGCGGGTCTCGGCCTACGTCAAATTGGTATCAGAGTGTGATCCTGCCTTGCTAAGTTTTCATCCCGTGTCATTTTGAGATAAAATGTTGCGCGTGAGTGAAAGACCGAGGCAAGATCATGCGTTAGAAGGAAATTTTTTCGATGAAGATTTTACAATTTACCACAACCACTGGTGGATTGGAATTTGCCTCCAATCTATGATGAATACATTGAAAAGGGATTCTTAATGACCATAAGAGTGTCCCAAAAAGAAGGCAGAGTTGAATTTAATGGAAGAGGAATCCGAGCCAATTTATGATAAAGAATCAGGAGGGGTCTTTGAGGAAGAGATGGTTGATAGCCAATTTTCAAGAGTCATGAAAGTGTTCTATTTGCAAGTTGGTCGCAAAGCAAAATTCAAGAAACATCTCAGGCAAAAGCAAAGGATAGAAAGGCTCATCGGTCAACCCGTAGACCGTGGGAGGTTAAACTTGAGGTCGAGTTTTTTTCGAAGAAAGGGAGAATGATGTAGGAGCATAATAATTCTATTCTAGATATCGAAGGGTTATCTTAATTAGTTCAAAGTGTCTCTTGGTTTCTAGTCAATGTCTTTTAGTTTCTTTGATCTAAGTATTTAATGTGTCTTAAAGTATCTAGTAAGTTGTGGTCTAGGTATTGGAAGGTTTGTCTAGGAAATTGTCTAGTCTTCATTGAGTTTTGTTGAGTCATATTTTGTAATGCCTATTTATATGAGTTCTAATGAATGAAAAGAGAAGAGTTGGAGTTTATAAAATATTGTGCAAGTGTTTTCTTGCTTGAAGTGAGTGATTCCTTCGATAATCAACTGTGTGACTTGGTCGTGTGAGTGTCTTCCACGATTAGCCATGTTGAGTAACTTCCGTTGCCCCCAGTGAGTGGCATCCCTGGATTATCCTAACCTCACCGGTCTCGGCCTGCGTCACAGTGTGTCCCCGTGTCCGACACGGGAACACGCAGGGGACACAACAAAATACTTATGGGACATGCCACACGTCCAATAAATTTAATTAATTTTTTTAAGGCAGACAGGGCAGGGACGCAGGAGGGAAATGGCGGGGACAATATGCAATTTTTAAAAAAAAATTTGGGTTGTAAATTTTATTATTAAAATTGTTGGGTTAAAAGTGTAATATGATGTATATATGATGCTTGTTTGTATATACTGAAGCTTCATACTTATACATCTAACTATATTTCTACTGGTATAAAATAAATATTATGTATTAATTTATTTTTTTCATGTTTGTGTCCCCATTTATTAAGAAATCCCGTGTCCCATGTCCGTGTCTGTATCCATGCTACATAGCATATCAGTTTACCACTGCTCTTACAGGCCAAATAGAATATGGTTGAATTCTAATAAACCTCATGTCAGGGCTCAAGTACAGATACAACAGCAAATAAAAAGAAAAGGATCGTGTAACAAGACTCTTGTTACACCAGCAACTACAGAGATTATAATCACAATGTTCAATTATATAAAATGTGCATACACTTTAATAAGCCGAGGGAATCATTTGACCAGGAAACAATTGTGTTTCCTGTCATACAAAAGAAAATCTAAGTCATGTCTTTCGTTGAACTAATTGACACATAAAGACACGCTAAGACAAAGGCATATATGGTAATCACATCAGAGTATCCCTCATGGAAATAAAATATTTCATTTCCCTGTTAAACATAGATTTGTGGCTAACGCGTTTACTTGCACCCAATGCTTAAGCTAGCTTTTCCTTCCTAGCCAAATGCTAGGCCATCAGTTAACAATGTCCTAACAAGATCTAATTAGGCAGATTGTGTGCATGAGATACTGAACAAATAACTTCCTTAACCAAGTTGGAGTTTCTATTCCCTGCCAAGAAGAGGACACTGTGATATTTTGCTGTCATGCATCCGTGTCTACCAATGATAAGTAAGGGGTTGCTGGGTATAGTCTTTGAATATAGATTATGATGATGGTTTCTAGCAGCAACTCTTAATTTCAACAAAACTGAGTTGAACATTCACAATAACAATGCAATAGCGTCTTATGAAGTTCACTTTTGTGCATCCTATCTTCAGCATTTTACGAAGGACTGATGATTCCAAATCTTGTTACATGATTTTAAGAACACTCAAAATCATTATAAATGTGTAAGTGGTAGAAATTATCCAACAACGTTAGCCTCAGTTGCAAATTTTGAACTTAACTCAGGTAGTCAGGTGTGAATATATGTGGTATCTTTCACTCGTAATCATGTTCAATTGTTTTCAGATCTTTACTTCCACGTTGGACCTATCAATCACCTAGACACGGCACTTCCTGCCATTATCCAGATTAGAAATTGTCTGTTTAAATCTGCGATGGTGGCACATTCACCTAGACACTGCACTTTCCACATTGGTTGTCCAACTGATAGAGAAGAAGAGTGAAAGCCAATCGTCAACTTCAAGAGACTTACCAGATTTTAGATATCGAAAAACTCTTCCCCCATCAATCTTTGGAGAAACAAGTAACACTTTGCTATTCAACTTCCACAGAAGGATAACAGCAATCAAATATCTGATACGACGACACAAGAAAAATCCATGAGGAGAAGAAATATAGCTGAAGTCCTACGCTTCTTGAGGAATGTTGAGTATATGCATTAGTTTTACCACATCATGGACGTACTCAGAAATCACAGTAGCAATTGCAGCACCACCAATGCCAAGACCAAAGATAAAAATGAGAATTGGATCGAGTATCGCATTTAATAAATTTCCAGCAGCTGAAATCCAGAGTAGCCAATTTGTCAAATACTAAAAAAGCTATTTCGCTTGACGGAAGATAGAATCCACAGATATTGACACATCTATAACTAAATTCAATAAAGCGAGTTGCATGGAGGTATCACTGGTTTCCAATAAAATGCTAAGTCGTATTGCAAGTAACAGTCAAATTGATTTACTCTTTCACATAGCAGTCAATTTTTTCGAAGTAGGTTCACATCTAGTCTTTAGCAATTGGGCAACTCCATTGATCAAGCAACCTAGTCTGCATCACACCTGTGGATATGAATATGTAAAGCCCGAATGACCCCACGATAAAAGATATGCAAACTTTTCTTGTTTGTTTTTGGGTAAAGCTTCAGCTTGCCTGATGTTCAATAGCTTGTTTAACATTTCTGTGTGGGCTTTTGGAAAGGCCTTGGCAAAGCTTGTTAATGGCATCCCAGAGGAATATTACTTCGAACAGCTGGAAGCAGATCGAATGCAGTAGCTTTAGCCAAACTCAAGAATCTAGAGTCTGCTTCGAATAAAATCCTTGTGCTGCGAGGTCTTAACTTTACCCATGCTATGCAATTACAAGTGGGCAAACTATCCCAGCAAGTCATTTGACAAATTTATTGAGTATGCTTTTGCATGTTAATTTATATTTACGCATAAATTGTTTGACAATCTTTCTTTTATTAGACAATACCTGGGCCATTTGTTCTAGACCCAAATCTTTGTAGATGCAATGGTGACATAATACCTCGCTAAAAATACGTGCTTTGGGCTCTTGGCATCCCATCTGATTGTGCCTGGACCTGGAGAAAACTTATCAATCTGAGGGGTACAACTAGGCTCTTTCGTGGGCATTCTATTGGAATGGCAAAGTTCACGTCTTCACATGCAAGACGGAATTGCAAGTGAGGAAGCATGTTCAATAGCTTGATCTACTTGGGCCTATTTCCTAATTGCTTAAGCTTTTGGGACACCTGGTAACCAAGGGAGGTCTTTGGGTCAAGTCTCTTTGTTTGTATTTGTTCCGCACTTGCACGTACAAGAAAGGGTATCATGTGAGGGTGTTGGATAGCTTAATATACTTTGTTGGGCCTATTTGCTACTTATTTAATGTGCTTGAGACATCAGGTAAAATTAATAGAAGGTACTTTTCCTCTATATGAGTATTTTTGCCCCAAGCCATCTCCTCTTCCAGGATTCCTCTAACAGCCAAGTGTATTCGATATACAATACATAACTGTCCACAAGGCCCTTCACCCCTTCCTTGCAGCCCTCTTTACCACCTAACTGCTCTATAAATGATAAAGTCTTGCGGCTGTCTTTCCTTCTTCTACCTATATGCTGCAGCAACTTGGGATGCCATCATACCTCAAATTTCTACTATTCACTGTCACAAGCTTGTTTGGTTCCCTAAATGCACTCCTAAATATCAATTGGATGGCTATGGAAAGAAAGTTCAGAACTAAAGGGAGACACGTCATTAGGGACTTACTCTTCTTCTTCCTCCATATGTTCTCTCTTCTTTAATTGACTTTGGAAATATATGGAAATAAGTTTTTCACCTAGGTGGCATATCTAAGTTCCAACAATTATGCATGGCTTATTAAAAAGTCCTTGCATAACACAGTTAGAAGACTTGCTTGGGTTTGCATGGGGAGGGCTACTACATGTGGCAAGAAAGTAAGTGCATTTTTTTCCAAGCCATTCACAGGCCTTTCTCCACTGTCCTAGAGAAGACTAGCTTTGATGTTTGCATAAAAAGCCTGCACAACACTGTGATTTGTAGTTGTAGCCTTTGGTGAAACCCTCATTGGATATCAGTTCATCCTAGTTGAATTTTTTGTATGTGGAAAGTAGGCCAGCCTTTTTGTTTTGTTTTTTTGTTTTAAAGAGATATGTCCTTTTCAAAACAATTCTAGTTCACTACCAAAACAAAAAATATTCACAATTTTGACATGCAGTACGTGCCGACAGCAAACAGAGGTGTCTTCGTATCCTTAAATCCCCGAAAAGTGCCTTGTGCAGCAAGTGCAATTACAATTGGTGGAGCACCAAAGGCTCTCAGGGAAAGAAATTGCTCAGCTGGTACACGCATTGGTGAATCCTGCAAACACAACAAACCTCAGTGAATACAGGCATACCATGTCATCAATCACTATAAGATATATGCAACGCCACAAGTACAACTCATAGAAGGCACGGTGGCACTAATGGTATGATGAAAGATTTTTCTATGGAGTTTCCCTCTAATTGCAGAAAACAACAATGGAGTCACTGGCGGAGGGAGCCCATGCCCGTACTGCCATTTGCTATTTCTTATTCCATTTTTAACATTAGCCTTCATTCTCCAAAGCATAGAAGGTTGGTAATGAGGAAGAAGCATTTTCCTAGAAGTAGATCTAGCATTTATTAATGCGGACACGCTTGCCCAGTATTTGTTTGTTGGCCCTTTTTCAAATGACCCAATTTCATTACTTTCCATAAGACAACACAAAGGGACATCTTTGTTTAAACTTAGTTTCAGTGCACATTATTTTCCAATCTTATCGTTGTCTGTTGCAACAAAAAAAAAAAAGGTTGTTGAAGCTGTATTTTACAATTTTTCCACCGATGTTAATTCCTGGATTCATCACTAAATAGCATCATGATATGTAATATCGATGCAATTCTAGAACCACACTGATGGTCGGTTTTATAGATACTCAATTCTACATCACCATGTAGGGTTATGATACGGTCACAAACTTAATCACATTTCATAACTGTAACTGCAAAGAGCCCATTCTCTCTGCATCTCACATTTGGAAACTAAAATCCAATATAAATTCAAATAATGGAACAAAGACAGAATTAAAAATGTCATCTAAGAGGCTTTGATCAAGTTCAATAGAAGGGACTGAACTCTGAAGTGGATCAGGATGAAGTAGAAATCCCAATGGGGTTGAGGGACCTGAGGGACTAGGAGATGCTGTCCTGATGGTGCTTGAGTGCAGCCAATCCAAGCACAAGAGACATGAGGCTGTTATAAGTTCAATGAACAACCTTAACCTCATTCATACATAGTTGCTAGTTCAGACATTTAAAATCATTACAAGAGAAATGATGAAGTTTAAGTAGACAACAAGCTTAGTAATTTCCTGAACCCACTTATACTTCGAAGTCTTAATCATATCATTTTCATTGCAGGTAATCAAACTCATAGGCATCCTCTAATTGAGAAATGAGTAAAAATAACTAATAGTAAATATTCCTACAAAGTGATTAATGCTTCTATAGGGGCTATGGAAAGGCTAGAAATATCGCTGCAGTAGGCTGTGGATGATATGATTGCATAGATGTTAACGGTCTATATGACTCTAATTTGATAAAATTTGTCAAAAAGGTATCATAAAGGCTATATAACACATAGGTGGGACATTTTTTTAACATATATGAGGTTATCAAATTGCGTTTGTGAAAAGGATTACAACGATGCATTAGGATTTTCCCATAACAAGAACAACCACAGTAAAACATAAGCAAAAATGTAAGGATTTATGGGGAAATAAGTAGTCTCTTGAGTATGCAAATCAAGTACTAGCTATGAAAGACGTACAGCAGGTATACCCATGGTATTCATCAAGAACCCGGAGCCAACAAAAAGTGCTAGAGCTTCTGCAACACCAATGCTGGCAGCTAGTGCTATAGAAGTCGACACGGAAGGAAGGATTTTCTTGCTTTTGTGGCCAGTCACATGATCTCACACACAAAAAAGACAATTGAAAATCTTATTAGACAAATGGAAAAGAGGATTCTGCCTGTATACCATTGAAAAGTAAACAATGGAGAGACTAATCACAATAGCTGACGCTACAGGATGTACCTTGGTCAATTTGATGAGATTCATCACGATTCTTGGGACCAATGCTTGCTCTTCAGCAACGAAGGACGTGGTAATGTTGAGCAAAGGAACATTAAACAATTTCGAAACCAGATTGAAAACTGAAACTGATACCCCTACGGCTGCCAATTCAACCGATCCTGCACAACCAAGAGTCATACCTTATAAATTACTAAGCTCATTTCAACTAATTGGGTTATAAAGCAACAAAGTTAGATACAAAACTTGGACTAGCCATTATCATCACCAAAATCTTATTCAAGTATGCTTATAACAATTAATCATTCACATGGCTAGTTTAGAGTTCCACTATATTGATATGCATAGTCCAAGTGTCCAACCAATAGGCCCTACCAGCTTAAGTAACCGTCAATAATTCAGTATACCTATCAGGATTGTAACTAACAAGACAGAACACAGACTACAGTTAATTGCTAGCTAGTTGTACAACAAAGCGACAATATTAAAGGGCTACACAAGCCTTTGGCTGATGGGGTAATAAGCCGACCCCATCAGGTTGTTTAATTTCTTAACAAAATGATATTAGCATGTTAAACATTCCCACCTATTAAGCTCCCTCCCTATTTCAGATTCACAATGTTTACAGTTCTTAAAATTTTCAAACGAATATTTAACCCCATTTCTAAGACATACCCACCTATTAAGCTCCCTTCCCTTTTCAGATTCACAATGTTACAAGCTCTTTTCTCGTCTGTCTCTCAGCAAAACTACCATTGTAGACCCACTTCTCTACTCTTCTTCTCTCTCACTGAAAAGAAGAGAATGATTGTGTGACTGAATGGAGGCTTAAATGGATATGTTTGACACTAGATATGTTTGATACTATTGCAAAATAAATTGTTACACAATAGTTTCCAAACAAACCTGTGTTCATTGGAAAATAGTAATACCCTGTTGAATAGTATAGTTTTTGGAGCTTGTAATGACCCCATAAGTCAGGATTTGAATCACAATAAGAATAACCATAAAAGAAATCAAATTTAGTACCCAAATGGCCAACGAATGCGGTATCCACCAGTAAAGTAAGTGGGTCAGCAGCAAGAGCCAATGCAACTGGCAATGCTATGGACAAAATCTCCAATCCAAGTTGATCAACCTTAAGCCCATCCCTTAAAATTCAAAAAGGAACACAAACGAAGAAAAACTAAGAAACATAATAATATAATATCCTCATCATCTAAGCCACGCCTTGTATAAATGTGGATTTCAAATCTAGGAACTCAACATTATTATTAAACGAGAACACGTATACACCTTGAAATTGAGTATGGAGGTGGAATTTAAGTGACTATTTGGCAGAATTGATTTGAAATCCTTCAATGTCAAAATTTGTAGCATTTCAACCATCCCAACTGATACTTCTTTTCTTCTTACTTTAATCCACCATTGAAACTAGTTTCATGCGCCACCTATATCTAAAACTCAAATCTATTGACGGCCCACTGAATTGTGAATAATCTTACCAACATTCATTATACAACCACACCCATTTTTAAACACACAAGGGTGCACACACAAGTGTATGTGGGTCCCAACACTTATGTGAGTGTGTGTGCACTTGGGTGTGGTTGTAGATTGATTTATCTCAACAAGTGACACAAAAAAAAAATACACATACTCCAAATTTGAGTCTCCAACACACTTCTTACATCGTCAACACAATTTCAAATGCTTCCATACACTTTTCACACATTTTCAACCTTAACAATACCCCAGTGGGTTGTTTTTAGCATTTTCCATACTTTTTACCGAAAGTGAACTGCAAATCCCTTGCTTTATAATCACGTCAATCCAAAGAGAGCCTAAAACTCAAACAAAACTGCAATAGCAAATAACTAAATTATAGTACCTTAATGGGCGAAGAAGAAAAGAAATTGAATCCACCGATGAATTAGAACCAGGGCTCGGGTCCGGGCTCTTAATCCGGTTACTGGAGAATTGGGGTTTCAGGTTCCTGGGCCGAGCGTTCAAGTGAGGTGTTGGGGCTTTCGCGAGGTGCTGATTTGGTACGAAGTGAAAGGTTAGGGTTTGGTAGTAGAATTGAAGCTTTACATGGGGGAGTGGTCGAGTAGTAGAAACACCGGAATTGATGATGCAGGGACTGGAAACAGAACAGGTGGTGTGAGAGACCACTCGCCATCTTCAATTCTTAGAGAGAGAGAGAGAGAGAGAGAGAGAGGAGAGAGAGAGTTGAAGGAATTTTGGTGGAGGGAAATTCCTAGAACCATATGTGGGTTTGTTTTATCTTCTTGGTATACATCAACTAATTTAACGGTCTAGAATTCAAGTTCTGCTGAAATATCTCCACGCGCGGTACCGTACTTTTTTGGGACCGGGGGGGGCTGCTCTCCCCCTTGGGAGAGCAGCGTGCTGCTGGCGCCTTTTTTGGGGCCGATCCCGGTCTTGCTCCGATGATCCGAATCGTTCACTTTGTAGAGCTCGTCGAGTAGAACAACTATGCAAAAAATCAGCTTAATTGGATATCATTAAGTACCTGATCGGGGCCTATATAACTCTTGGTCCATTGGGAATAATGGATTTGATCCAGTGTTTCGGATCCATTCTTTTCAAAGTAAAAAGGCTCCGATCAAGTACTTAATGATATCCAATTAAGCTGATTTTTTGCATAGTTTGTTGCACTCGACGAGCTCTACAAAGTGAACGATTCGGATCATCGGAGCGAGACCGGAATCGGCCCCAAAAAGGGGAGAGCAGCCCCCCCCCCCCCCCCCCCCCCCGAGTCCACTTTTTTTGTGTGTGGTACCGTACTTCTTCTTGGGCACAACCAATGTTCTGAATACCGTACCGGCCAGGGTACCGGTTTTTCTATTGGTACGGTACGTACCGGTACCGGTCAAATACCGGGTACCGTTTCGGATTTACCGCAACTACAATATATATAATAATTATAATGCAAAAAAAATCCCCCATACCATACAATTCATTATAAAATACCTATGTCTTTGCAATTCATCATAAATATATATTAAAAACTCAATACATATATGTGTGTGTATGTATATATATATATATATATCATTTACCTAACAATTATATATATTTATCATAATAGTACTACTAACCTTCATTAAATAAAAGGACAACAGTGATAAATAAAGAGTGGTTTTGAACGGATGTAAGCTACTGCATGATGTATCAAATAGGGGAAATTGCAGGACAGTGGGAAAAGGGGCAAAAAATGCCCACCTCATGGAGCAGTTTTTCGGAATTCCTAATTGATGAAAAGGAGAGAAATAATTCCCCATACATGGAAACCAAAACATACGTGGACAAAATTACCCCTCCAATCTAATACGTCGTCGTTCGGCTCCCTACATCAGGTTTCCCTCCTTACCTTCCCACTCGCCAACTGAAGCCCCATCCCCAAAACCATTTCAAAGCAAGACAGTGCTCCAGAAGAAGGACGCCTCTCCTCTGTGCTCTCCTAGGGTTTGCTTGCCCTCAAGGTCGTCTGTGCTGCCTCTAATTTCGTTCATGTTTTCCCCTTCCCACGCCCTACCTGAACCATTTCAAATCCTCTGTGCTCCACAAGAACGGAAGACGCCATCTCCTCCTTTCTAGGGTTTGCTCCTCCTTCATCTCCTCTGTGGTCTACATCGTCTGAAGAGTTGCTCAGTACGAACGCACTCCATCTGCGGTGAGAAAGCCTCACACTTCCACGGCAGATCTGCTCGTCTGTTCGAAGAGTGAACGGGGACGGCAGGGGTGAACGGTTGGTTTGGTAAACGGTGGGTTTTCTTACAATGTCACCATTATTTTTGGAAGGAGAATCATAGGATACATATCCTGTATCGTAGCTTTTTAACAACCATGCTATTGAGTACGTATCGTGTATGTGTTTTTTGTTTTTTTTATCATTTATGAATCATGTCGGATTCGCATCAACGAAAGCTAATATACGAAAAGTTAGTTATACTTAATTACAGTCTAAGAATCTACCGTATTTATGAAAAATAAGTGTTTCTTAGATTGGAAAATAAGTTTTTTAGGATGTAAAAGTTCAAGTCTCCCAAGTAGTGTCTATCTAGGCATTCTGGGCCTTTCTGAAGGGAAGAGAAGAAGATACCTTGTCTAATTCATGCAAAACATGATCACATTATATTCTTTGGTCTATTGGAGCTCTAATGGATTGCGCTTTGGTTTGCTTTAAATGGTTTGGATGCCGCCATAATTGGATCAAATGCTTTAGAACTTGGGGTTTCACTTTGTAAATTATGGTGTGACTTTTTTTTTTCAATAAGTAATCATAGGATATGTACCAAATCGGAACACACAAATGTTTTGTAGGATACATTGTTGTATTGTAGGAATTTCATACAAAGTTTTTGGAAGGAGACAGATATGAATCATAGGATATGGATCCCATATCGTAGCTTTTTAACAACCATGCTATTAAGTACGACAGTTTATTGTTTCAAACATGTCACTTGATTTTGAGTTTGTGTTTCCTTTGCTGATTTATTGTGACAACACTGTAATGGTATTCATTTTATTTTATTTTCTACTGAAGAGAGATTGAATGGTTCAGTGGGTTCCATGGTATCTGAGCCGATATGCTCTCTTTACTCTGTTCCTCTTTTGTCTTTTTGGATTCTCTCTCTTTCTATATAGACTAGAAATATATAGAATGGGTACTAAGTGCACAAGGGTGCCGTTAGGTCTGGGAAGGGTTGGACTTGTGTAGCTAGATATGCAAGTAGTTTAATATTGGAGGGTTTTTGGATGTGATCGATAATATGTTTGTAAGTATTGAACAAAGATATATACTAATTAACCAAAAATACCGACTTCACAAAGAGGGAATGCCCTGAGCAACAATAAGGGAATAACTGACCAACTTCTTGAAGAAGGCGAGCTCTATGTCAGTATTGGACCTGCACTGATAATTTTTTAGAGGAAGTATATAATTTGAATCAAAGGTTGCATGGTGTAATTTCTTCAGGTTATATATCATTTTGCCTAGTGTTCTGTCTCATCGAAAAATGTGCTGAGCTCCATCGGTTCAACCTCTCTAAGTTATCTTGAGATTGCATTTCATTTCTTTAATACATTCCTTATTTATTCAAACTTTCCAAAGAATTTATGGTTTTTTTCTGTTGTCTCCCTTGTGCTGCTGATGTAATTCTCAAATCAAGAACATCTTTTGCGACGTTTCATACCCACGTCAACGAGCTGTTGTAATTTGATGTGGTTGTTTTGAGAATCCATTATTATGGAACTTCAATTATGCATTGTCTCGTATTGGAGGTATCATACAACTATTTGATTTGTTTTACAGGTTTCTTCTATTTGGGCTAGCAAGTCAGATGACAAAAGGCTGTCCATATTCAGCGGGACAAAAACTCTTCACCTTCGTTGTCTATCTAGAGAGGATAGGGCTTCATGGATTGAGGCTTTGCTAGCTGCCAAAGATCAATTCCCTAGAGTTTTGACAAGCAGTGATTTTGCATCTTCTGAAGACATTGTAGTCTCAACTGAGAAGCTGCGATTACGATTATCGCAAGAAGGCATTAGTGAAGTGGTCATAAAAGACTGCGAATCTATTATGCTATATGAACTATCTGAGTTGCAAAATCAATTGAAATCTCTGCAACTTAAACACATTATGTTACTGGACACATTAAGGCAGTGAGAGGTAGTTGTCTCTGCTTCTCCACACTTGAATATTTTGACAAAAGCAAGCTTAGATGAATGCAAACGAGTATAACATTGAATATTGTTATGAAGCTAAGTTCGTTCCTAATGCCCACCAACCCACCCAGGCAAACTTTTCATTGCTTGCGATTTTCTCTGGAGTCATCCTACTTGCTGCTGGTGTTTTCTTTTGACATGTGAGCCTTGCACACTAATAAAGGTGTTTGCATTTGATGTAAAGAAAGGGCTAAACATAACTTGGTCCCAGAAGTAGTTTTTCACTCACCTGCATGTATGTGTCTGGGATGTCTAGACTTCAGACGAACAAAAGAAAGTCTAAGAAATAAGAGTAATGTTGCCACTTAACTTCTGACTGTACGTCCTTGTGTTATTTCAAATCAAAATAGTTGTTTCATGGTGTCTCTAGCGCCTCCAAAACTTCCCCAGGTAGTTGAAGTAATGAGAGATTGAGGACTTCCCCAGGTAGTTGAAGTAATGACAGATTGAGAGGTTGTCAACTTCTTGCATTCTGCAAGCTGTGCCAGTTATTTAATTTCAAAGAGTAGCTACTTGCTATTTATGACTCCCAGATGTGAATTGATTGGTTAAACTTGGTTTCTTTTCCATTATTTATATTCGACCTCTTTCAATCCCTCATACATTCCATCGGCTATTTATTCTTTGTATGGCTTTCCCTTCATATAATGTCAGTGCATCAAAAACAAAGTCAAGGATTAGGTTCTCATTCTCCCATTTTCCTTGAAACTTTATTTGGAGACACAGAAAATTGAGCTGGAAACAATTGTAGTGGATGAAACAAAGGAACGCAAGTCGTTTTGTGCAGAAGGGAATAGAAGACTTAGTGGTTAGTTCAGCGTTTCAATTTTTATTGTTATTTTATCTGTGAAGCAGATTTTTTACCCACCAATCCGGATAATATCTTCTCAAAGGTTTGTGTATTACACAAATTTCTTGGTGAAGTAGGATTATGAGAATAACAATGAACCCAACTAACTAGAAAAATCAATTACTCTAAGAACCTAATTTGCTTAGTTCTGTCTTAAGAGATTTAACTTTAAAAAACCATTTTCTGCATGTTATTTTGTATGAAAAACTATTTGCTGCCCTTTATTGTTGTAAAACTGAATTTGGAGAACCTTTACTTTACGACATGCTGCTTTTTTACCATCGATTGTCTTACGCCCTGCTTGCTGCTGTGGTGTCTTAAGGTTGAAAGAGCTTTAAAGTCGTTTTAGGTGAATCGAGAAGTGTTTAGGTGTATTTGTAACCCACTAGACTTGAAGTGTTTAGGTGTATTTGTAACCCACTAGACTTTTAGATGTTTGCTGCCACAAGTTCTTTCTGAATAGCACGAGCAGCATGAGGGCAAGGAATTTCGGACATCTGCCAAGCAAGACAACTGCAATGGCGAGGGATCAGCTTGACTGCATAAAGTCGCCTAGTGTCATTAGCAACAATGAACTCCGTTGGCGAGGAGTTACGATGCGTAAATTTTCGAGCATATTCTTGAGACTTCTTAATTTCCTTCTCAATTTCTTTGCCAACCGGCAATTTCCATTTCCTAACCTCGGTATGCTTACGGAGCAACAATTCAGTGGTCTTCGACACATGTCCCGTCATAAATTGGATGATGTCCAAATCTCTTAATGGCAATATCCATGAATTGAAACATTCAGCCAGATTCGTGTACATCTTGTCCCATCTCTTGTAAGGGAAAAATGCATTACACCAGTGCTTTGGATTGTTATCTTCCACCCATTTTGATAGATCAGGAGAAATCCCATACAACTTGCCTAAATGATACTTGAATGAGTCTTCCGTCCTTGCGTACGCAACATCATTAACCACCTTTAGAGCCGTGTTCCGTCTTTCAGCTTTCAACCCCTTTGAGCTTGCAAACTTGTTGAAGTTTTCCTTCAGGTGACGAAGACACCATGCATTACAATCCCCGCCAAAAACCTTAATTATACTATTCAGCAAAGAAGGATTCCGATCGGTGACCAACACAACTTGACATCCTCCAAGAACTTCCTTAAGATTAACCAGGAACCATAACCAGTCTTCATCATTCTCACTTGACACAATGGCATATGCTAGGGGGTACAACCCATCGTCCGCATCATGTGCACTAGCCGATAGAACGTGGCCCCGATAGTATCCGGTCAAGAAACATGCATCCAATTTCAAAACTGGCCTTATATAACCTGATCGAAATGCAGCAATGGAGCAACCATAGGAAACAAAAAGTTGCTTAAACTTGCCTTCATCTGTTGACGTCCATATTGCTCTAGTATTTGGTATGGCTTCAACAAGCCGCCGACACATCCATGGGACTAGGTGGAAAGTCATCGAAGGAGGTCCTGAGATGGCTTCCTTAGCCTTTTCTTTCGCCCTCCATCCTTGACCGTAATTTAGACGACATTGGAACTTATGCTCAAAGTCCTTGCAAATATCCCTCGGCAAATATTCAGGCTTGTCCACAATTTGGTTTTTGAAAAGCAAGCCCACTTGTTTACTGCGAAAGGTCAACTTATAATTACTAGCATCTTCTGCATTGTGTAGGTGGTCATTCCTAAACATTATGACACGAACCAAATCAGATGAACCCTCACACTTTGCCGTCAGCTTCCAAGGACAGCCTGCTACTTTACATACCAATCGGTAGTAGGCTCTACTATTGTCCAAGTAACTGAAGCTGAACTTGTTCAATGCAGCAAATAGTAACACTGATTGCTTGAAAAGGTCGGGGCTTTCAAATAGTTGACCCTTCCCAGTTAAAATCTCATTTGCATTGTCCGGCAAGTATGGCACCAATCCCATCTCTGGGGTAAAACTATCGGTTACCTGACTAGAAGAAGGTAGTGCCGCTGCCGCTATTACTCCAGGCGAGCTACTGTTGTCAGTGACCATCGATTCCCTAACAAAATAAATGACATTGGTTATTCATATGCAACAAAATAAAGTAGAACTGTAAATAAAAACGAAACAAGTCATCTAACCTTGTTGAAATGTAAGCAGTATCGCGGATACGATCATTATTTTGGCCTATATCTTCTACAAACAAGTCGACATCATCTTCGTTCAAGTGGAACAACATTTTGTAGCCGTTGTCGTCATTCAATGTTACATACTTTGTCTTGTCCCTCTTTGTGTTATAGAAAAACATTTTACCTTCCACATTAATGTTAAGGGCACCACAAACCTTCTCACGGAACTCATTTACTTCACTTCCTTCCTCAATTAGAACAGCTACACACATCCCACCATTGTACAAGAAGGTGCCATTGGCGTTTACCTTCCGTTCTCCGCCCCAGTAGCAAAAACCTGTCAATGTTTTCTTCTCCCTATTGTCCATACCTAAAAAGTGTGAACGTACGTAATGTATTATATTCATGACCCAAGTTATGTACACCACACCACAACAAAAAAATAATTTATTACATTACATGTCAAACCGCAACAAAATAACATTTATTACATTACGAAGTTTGCAAAGGGCAGCTGGAATAGGGAATGCCTCACAATTAATATTCCGTACTCCACAGTTATGTAAAAAAAATAAGTGCTCTTTGTCATTACAACTTGTAGTCTTTATGAAAATCCAGTGTAGTCTATGAGTAATATTTACTTGCTCTTCCTACGTCAGAGAATGGTAGTTGAGGTGCTCAACTCCATAGTACTGGTAGTACTTTCACTGTGAAACCATGTACAAATAAGGTCATAATGTTAGTCAAGATGTATTGGTAGGGTCCATTCATGACAAGATTCGGTGTTTGAAAGATTGTACTAAATGATGTGTATAAATATGAGATAAGGAACTGATTTGCATCTTCATTATTTGGGTGTTGTCTTATACAAATACTCACTTCATCTTCTTTCTGCCTCATACAATGTTTGATGGCTTCCCTCAATTCCCATCCCAACTTTCTATAACCATAGCAATAACCATACCAATAACCAACTATATTGTTAGATTACCAATTACTGGAGTTTTTGTCAGGAAATTAGTTAATACAAAACCTCTTAAACAAATTCACAAAAGTCCATACAATGTAGTCATCTGCACTTCCAAGTATGAAAGAATAACCCAAGTCCCTTTCTTTTCCATTCTTTGTATAAATCGTTTAGTTCCACAGGAGCGTAGGCATATCAAATTTTTACTTATTCCATAACCAGCAGGAATCATTTGTGCAACATGAATCATTTACTTATCCCTTTCTTTTCCATTCTTTTCAAGTATTATTTAGTTCCACATGTACAAGACTAAAGGAACCAAGTCTATCTCTTTTAGAATCATTTGTGCAATATCAAGTTGAATTTCAATTTGCCATTGGAACATTGTATCGAACACTTAATAGACAAATAAGAACTCTGTTTAGAACTTTGCATGAGGGGTCTCTACCTTTCAAGGGTAACCATTAGGAAAATACAAAAGCAGTTCAAAAAACCAATACACCCTCAACAGTTACACATACAATTCATACATCAGATTTTTCAGAAAGGAAAAAAGCATGTGCTACAGCACACAAACAAAGGACCTGAACACAATAACAAAGAGCCCACTCTCTCATACAATGAAAAATTCTAATTGCTTGCAAAACCGAGACACATGGACGAAATAAGAGAACAGAAAAGAGAGAACACTGCAAAAAAAATTGAAACACCCAAAACATATACGTACTAGATGCGTACGATGTCCCTTGGTCAAGGAGAAGAGACTGCTTCTTCTTCGGTGGAATGGAGAGAGTACTGTTACTATAGAGAGATGAAGTGAGAGAGGTAGAACAGGTGAGGGAGAACGGTCTTGCAGCAGAACGGTCTTCTTCGGTGGAACGGAACCCTCGCCTCCTGTTCTCTCCTCTTCAGCAGCGTACGAGGGAAGGATGGAATGAGATAACAGTGACTGGAATTCAAAATGAGGAAACTTAGGGCTTCTTTCATCAGGGGCATCTTAGTCATTCTAGGTTCCCCTCTCCATGTATGGGGAATTATTTTTTTCCTCCTCATGTCCAGATGAATTAACCAAAAACTGCTCCATGAGGTGGGCATTTTTTGCCCCTTTTCCCACTGTCCTGCCATTTCCCCTATCAAATACACTGAATAATCTCCAAAAAAGCCTTGACCGCAATAAAGCTTGTTCTGCTTTCAGTCGTCCTTTTACCATCTTAGATCTGGAGAAGACTTGAAGGAAAATGCCAAGAATCGACTGAACAGTGAAGAGGCGTGAAGAAGACGACGGAGAAGTTCATCGAAAGGTCTCTGGAAGACTAGATCGGAACAGCAATTAGTTCCAGAAATAGTTCTCTGGTCTCCATAACTTTATGTCTTCTTCCCCTTCTTTCTATTTTTCTTCTGTTTCTCCATAGCAAGACTCTCAAACGTTTTGCTAAAATACGATCAAACGTTTTTTTGTTTTTCTTTTTTCTGTCCCTTTTGTTTTTTTCTCTGTCCCTTTGCTCTGCAAAGTGCAAACTGCCCAGAAACGGAAAAAAAAAAAAAAAAAAACTGCCCTGCAAAATACCGGCCGGAAATTCCGGTAAGCTCGTCTCGGCCGGTATTGTCCGAGATGACCAGTATTGGGCGGTAAGGACCGGTATTTGGTCCGGTACTGAATTGGGAGGTTAAGGTACCGGTTATGTGTAAAAACGGTACGTACCGGCCGATACCGGCCAGTACGATACGGTATCAATAACACTGGGCACAACTATATAGTACACTCAATAGGAAGTACATGGGGAATAGGGGATCTCCCGGGCAGGCTATCCTACGCGGCTGTAAGACAATCAATTCAGCCGTTTTTTTCGGTAATAGACGGCTGAGATTTTAATTCGAACAATAGATGGCTCAGATTAATAGGAATTCGGATTAAATTCGAGCTGTCGGGTTTAAATGGACGGCCGGATCGGCTGCCCTATAGCCCTTGCAGTGGCTGCATTACAGGATTTTCAAATAGCCATTGTTAGATCTTTTTTAGATAGCATGTCATTTTCAATTGCTCTTGCAATGTGAATGTTAAAAAAAATGCAATATGGATATTGTTTGATAAATTTTAAATAATTATACTAACCAAAATTTTTCAAAATCACATAAAACTTTATAAATTAATTTCTTTTTTCAAAAATTGAGAAGATATATTAATAATTGCCCAACATCACTAACATAAACGGAATTCATCACAAATATTTTGGAGAAGTCAAACTAATTATCTATCTATTGTGACATGAGAAAATAACAAAGCAATCATTTTCTTTCATTCCGACTCAAACGTTGAGCCTAACACAAACAGCAGCACATGTGATCTATTGTATATTTATACCTAGAATCAGTTGTCTCAAAAGAGATAAAAGACAACAAATACCCAGATGATCAGATAGACTCCAACCAAGTATAGATGCATCAATGAACTTCCAAAAACTACAGATCTGACAAACCTTCACAAGTTGCCCCATTAAAAACATCATGTAGGGTAAGAGTACTATTGGCACGAATATCATTGTGAAGCAATATCGTCTCTGAAAGAATATGATCTACAAACAAATATTCATCCAAAGAGGAAACTAAACTCTCGAGAAAACGAGAGACAAAGTTATTACAGATCAAACGACAAGTTGTTGATCTGAAGAGACAAAAGGAAAACAAAACAAAGAAAAAAAATATAGAGGCTTTCCCCTCCCACCGCCGTTTAAGGGTATGAACCCTTGGGGGGAGGGGAATGGAGAAGAAAGATATTGGTGACAATTAGGATTTGAGAGAGAGAGAGAGAGAGAGAGGAAACTTTCTTGGGGAAGGCTAAACTGAAAGATATAAGCAATCTAAAATGACACGCAATCTCAAAACAGTCAAACATTTTGGAACTGAAGAAGTATATACATGTTCGATGCATGTGAATCTAGGTATATTAAACGACTTCAGAGTTTTGTTGTAAAGTTGTTCCTAGACTTTTTTGAAACGCATGTGGATAACAATTGACTTTAACTACATGCAACAAACAGAAAACTTAAGGAACGACCACGTTAGAGGCCTTCTCCACCATATGTTAATTTGGGCTCCGCCAGGTTCTTAGGACACTCCGTGACGGTGCTCCAGAAATAATTAATAATTTTTCCATTTCTCATAAGGATTGAGCGATGTGAGAATTGAGACAGATTCACTCGTAGCAGTTCAATTGATCAACTAAGGAAATCCAATGGACATCCTCAACAAGTGCTTGTAGCTGATGCACAAATTCTCATGGCTCACATCGGAGCCATTCTTTCCTGTTTGGCTAAATAAGAATAAACTTATTTTCGTCTTTATTCAAAAAAAATTTGATTTCGATCATAATTTTTTACATTTTAGATTCCTCTCGTCATGACGATGCAATAATCCCCCAAAAATTAACGACAAACTAACAAATAGGAAAAAAATTTAAATAAAGACAAAAAATAAGCCACTTGGCTTATTTAGCCGAATGGGAAGCCATAAGCCATATCTACAGACAAGCCAACCAAAGCGTAGATCACTTACCAAGTGTAGCAATTCGATTTGTCAGGACCTAGATCGTGTTTAGGGCTTGGTTCCTTCCTTCTCCGCTCCTGCCGCTGGACCTGCAACAAGTCACTAGGGCTTTTGCCGCCCAGTGACTCTTTGACGATCAAGTTAGATCTCAGGGGTGAAGTCTAGGTCTAGGGTTAGGGAAGAACGGCCTACCTTCCTCAATGAGCATCCCTTTGTATTTATAGACCTAGGGTTACTTGGCCTCTAAGCCAACGCGTGGGGCGTATGCTCGAGTAACCGCCTCGGGTGACGTCATACGTGACAAGGGGAGCAAAGCGGTTACGGAGCACATGGCCTGAACCAAATGATTGCTGCTGTCGCGGGATTGACATGGGCCCCATCTGTTATAACTACCTCACTCAAATGCTCCCGGGAGTACCAAGACCGAAGCGCGTACCTGAGCGCGGTACCGAACACAAAAGTAGGACCATCGGCGTTCATCGGCTCACAAACCGGACCCCAAGGGACAAAGGCTCGATATGCCTAGACCGGTTACTGACATAATAACCGAGGCCACCACAATAGCCCCTCAAGTCCCTGGAGCCCCGCACTTCAGCTTCAGAGTCTTGATTCCTTCTTCGAGCCGCCGTGCTTTGTGGCCTCTTCTAAGGGGGTACCAAAGAGTATAGATACCTCGGTAGATTCCATCCCGCATGCCCTAGCAGCAGGAGCCACGTGTCGAACGCTACCGAAATGCCAGAGGGTAAAAGCTGTCTCGGCATGTGCCGTATCAGTTGATTGGTGCTTGACCGATTCCTAGTCCTAAAATAATGGGTTGCCCCAAGCGTAGGGTGGAGACCGATGCAGTACAATATCCGGTAAGTCCAGAGTCGAATCCACAAAGACGGTGATGTGTGTTGACTTCAAAACTCGGGTTGTTACAATTTAAATGGGCTCTTAGGTAGCCACCCCTTGTTGATTTGGTTGAGAAATTAACTAACACTAATAGATAACTTGCTCAAATGATTAAAAAGAGAGGCACGATCGTAGGGAATCCGACGCTCACTACCCAATCAGAATTCGTTCGCTTTTCAAGATTCTAGAAACGGTTAAATTTATGGAGAATTGGAAACTCCGAAAGATGCGAATCCTAAGGTTGCCGGTCCCGTACACAGCAGCAAACAGGTTTTGGTCCCCTGTTCCTGCTCACATGAGCCCCAGCAATGCCTCGGATTCGTCCAACGGACGTAGTTTTCACCAACTAAATTGTTTAATTAAATTAATGTGCAGAAAATTGAGAGACGAATCCTAATTGGGTCGCGGCGTACCTTTGCCCAGCGACCAAACCTCAGAAAAACTACTCACTAAACATTGCGCAAGAAACAAAAGAAACCTTAGATTGTATCATGCTTCTAATATGCGAGATGAAAAATAAACAAAAGATCCAAGTTAAATAAGAACCAACAAACAACTTTTATAAAGAACATAAATTAAAATGAAATACCGGAGTGCGAATAATTAAGCAAAACATAAATAACTTGAAGAAGAAAAAACTTGAAAGAAACTAAACAATATTCAAACCAAAGAATGGGAGCCCCGTTCGTCGTTTCTCTCCGTGGGAAGAAGTTGATCCCGATGCCGGCTGCCGCTCCATTCTCTGTTTTTGCGTGAGAAAAAGATCCCTCAAAACAAAACCCTTGATTCCTTTTATAATGGTAGCCTTCGATTTGTATATCGACCGTCCAAATAATTCCTTTCCAAAGCTGTAATTAGTGGGCCCATTGACTCACATCGTCTGCCGAGATTTCACGTGCAAACTCCATTCAGTTTCATACTCCAATTCCATAATGTAGCTTAGGAATTTATCCAATGCTTCTCTCTTCAGTTTATCTTGTATACACTCGGTCCCATATCTTGATTAACTTCTTTGGCACCGGTTTTGCTTTGATATCAAATAAACTCCAGCTTTGTGCATTAGCACCAAATATTATCCACATGCTCCGAGAGTCCTGAAACACAATTAACAAGTATCAAACCATAAATAACGTGCTAAACGGACATAACAAGTCTGAGTTATGGAGCATAAATAGGCATATTTACGCATCTATCAATTGGTACGAAACGTCGCTTCGGGGACACGTGTCACAACGCCAATGGCTCGGCTCTCCGGCACCTTGTCCTTGGTACAGAGCCCCTGATACTGACAGTCCGATGAAGACACGTGGCGAAGATTTAACGGCTTAGTGCGTGACGTTTCGTTTCCCGCGCAGCCCTTCGCCTCTCCTGGTATAAATACGAGAGACAGAGACGAGGCGGTTACTTTTCCTCCGCCTTGAAGACGAACCGTCGCCGCCGTCTACTTCCAACTTTAGATCGAGATTTCAAGCATTTTGGAGTCAGATCACCACAAGAAGTTGAGGTATGTTGATCTCCCAGCTTTAATCTTCACGTTTTGATCATTTTTCTCAAGCTTCTTATCATTCTTAGCGCACATTATGATCAAACCACCACTCGCCACCTCTGGTCCGCAGCGGCGCTGTGTATCTCCAGCATTGTTCTTGTTTCGCCCAAGGCCCAAATTCTTCCCGAGGCCTATCTTCTTCCCAAGATTCTAGGAGTAGTGTCGATCCCATGGGGAGCCCTTCCAAAGAGGGGTGCCCTGAGCTCAACCGAGGCCAATAGATTCCGCGGAGTGACGACCATTCTGTCCCTAGCGCTAGGTCATCTTGCTTCCCTGAGCACATAGCTAACGGGTTTTTGCACATCTTCTTTGCTAGGTAGGGGCAAATGGTCTTTGAACTCTCCTCGAACAGCTCCAGTAGTTCAGGATCCTCCCCGGTTGAAATTCCCGAGGACATTCTTGAAGCGCTTCGGATCAGGGCTTTCCTCCGGACCCCTGTAGATTGCATCGAACCTTTTGACAGTTCAAGAACTCCGCGGCAAGTGACGTCCTTTGACCCCAGCATGACAGAGGTCCCCAGCACCTCGGACCAAGGCCCGGGTCCCTCTGCAAATTCCCCAGAGGAGGTTCAGGGAAGAAGGAAGCCGATGAGACCGTGCCCTTCCCTGAACCAGTACTTTAATGGGGCAGCGGCTGCTTATGCTGAATTCAAGAGGGTTTATAGCATCCCTCCAGACGTTGAGGTTCGGTTGCTACCGAATAGGAACCCCAGGGAGATCCCTCACCGCCAAGGAGAGCTGATTTTCCCCTTGATGGCGATCACCGAGGGGGGAGTGAGATTCCCCCTCCACCAGTTTGTCCGACGGGTGCTCCGAGCCCTCACCCTGACCTCTTCCCAGCTTACGGTGAACTCCTACCGAATCATAACCAGCATCATAAAGCTGAGGAGGCAGTACAACCTGACCTTCGGTCTTGAGGAGCTCTTCGGTGTGTACTTGGTGGGAGTAAACCGTGAGAGCGACCGGTACTACCTCTCCTACAGGACGGGATACAACACATTCTTAATCGACCACCTTCCCGATTCCAAGGAGTGGGCGAGCATTTATGTCTCGGTCACCTGTAACTTCATGTTTGGACCGGGGAGAACGTGGATACCACCACTACAGTTCCATTCAAGTCCGGAGCTCCTGGTCGGTTGAGTCTTTTTCTCGGTATTTCATATGCTTTTGTTTATTTCCTGTACTGATTGTTATCCTTTGTTGCTTTTCTTGCAGCCGAGGGTGTCGTATCTGGGCTTCGGGAGAGAGCTGTCCGAGCTCGTATAATAGCCGCCTACGCCATCCCCGTTACGAGCCGGTATGCCTTTGACTTGCTCAGTTACATCCCCACATATACCAGTTTCTTGAAGAAGAAACTAAGGCAAAAAGGTGTTCCGAGGGCAGGTCGAGGACGAGGAAGAGGCAGAGGGAGAGGGGAGGGAAGGGGAAGCGGGGTAACCAGGACCCCGGAGACTAAAGGGAGCAACTCCAAACCTCGGGGCATAATCCAAGAGGAGATTGACCGGGAGACACCGGAGAGGACTGGGCTCAGCGGCGAGATGAGCGGCCGAGGATGGGAGGTGCTAAATCGTCGGTGCCAGAGGCCAGCTGGCCGCGGCGCTGGTGTCGGGACGGGTTCATCTGGGGCAGGACCTTCGAGGACCGATATCATCTCTTCGCAGGAGCCTCCGAAGAAAAGGGCTCGGCATGAGGAGGCTGACGAAGGTCAGGATAAAGACCCGGAAACCATCTTAATCCCCGAGGAGGATGAGGATGAGCGTGCAGGGGGAACCGGCGGGGAGGACGAAGCCGAGGCAAGAGTTCGAGCACGGGACTTTGCCCTGGGCTCCAGAGTTCCGCCATTATGCCGGGCGCCAAATCCACCATGCTGACATATCCACCATGCTGACATCGTTTCTAACATCGGGACGACATTCGGGGTGCTGCTGGCCTGCATTTTGCTGAGGGACGTCAAGGCGGTGAAGGGTTGCACCGAGGACCTTACCCGGGAGATTGGGCAGGCGCTCTTGAAAGTAAGTAATCGTCTCACACTTAATCCATTTTGGTTTGAACATTTGCATCTGATGAGTACTTCGGCTTTTTCCTTATTGGCAGGCTGGCGCTCGGGCTTTGGCGGTCAACGACCGATGCAAAGCACAGAAGGGGGAGATCGCGAAGCTGAAGCATGCCCTTGCTCAAAGGGAGGATGACCTGAAGGTGGCCTGAGAGTCCTGCGATCTCTACTTAGCCGACTTTCAGAGAAGCAACGGGGAGCGGATACTCGTAGAGGGCCGAGCTGCAAAGGCCAAGGAGGATGCAGAGACTCTGAGGGTCACCCGAGCCCGGGAAGTCGAGGCGGCGAGGGACAAAGGCTTTGGCGAGGGCTGGGACGCGGCCGGTGCAGAGTATAAGAAGCAAGTTCGGGAGATTGAGGCCGAGCTAAATAAAGATCGCTTCTTGGACGGGCTTCGGTACGGTCATGAAGCCTTGCTAAGCAAGCTCAATCTCCCTGAGGACTCCGAGCTCCGTGCCATGCCTCGGCCACCTCCCGAAGAGCTCGTGTTGCCCGAGGAGGAGGATGAGGTAATGCCGATTTCTGAGTAGCAAGCCCCGGAAAACCGAATCGACCCCGATGCCGCCACTCCAATCGATGGTGCGCAGGATGGGCTTTAGCTTCTCCCCTTTTTTGAACGTGTCTGTAGCTTTTGACTTACTTATTTTTGGCTGGACGGCTCCGGACATATGGAGTTTGCCGCTCCAGAGTTTATGTGATAGTTGAGTAGGATTGGCACCCAACTGTTGGCCTAAGCCAGATCCTTAGTAGGATTTCAACTTTGCGTCATGCATCAACTATATTTCTGTTGTGAATGAATGTTTTCTTTTTTCCGAGTCATTATGCTTATTTTGATTGTTGATAAGGTGGATATCAACCCCTGCTGCGGTTGTGCTTCTGGAGCAAATTTTACCGGGCAGTTATTTGAAGCACGATCCGAAGCAAATGTGAACCTAGAAAAAGGAGTTGAAAAACTGAAGCCCCAGTCTGTAGTGTGATCCGAGAGATCTGGTTGACCTAGTTCGAGGCAAGGGAATACCAGTTTCATGCCCCTGCTTCGGACTAAGGCGCCCATGCAGCGCTGCTAGCAAAAATAGGCATAGTGAGGTGGGGTGTTGCTAGGGGACATGGGCTGGAGTCGCGAAGGGATATGGCGTCGACCACGAGTTTGAAACGCAGCGAGTCCGAGCAGTGAGAGACTTTGGTGGGTCGGTATAAGGGGCTCGGGATGAAGCCGAGTATCCTTTAAGGCGAGTGACCAAAAGTTGAAACGACCGAAGGGGCCGGGGCAACATAGTGGAAATTTTGTCCAAGGGTGTCATCTATGAGAGAACAATATCCCTGAAGTCGGTGTAAAACGGTCCGGTTGTGAACAGACCGGGTGCAAATAATTAAACAACAGACACAAAGAATACAAGTATTGATAAGAAAGGAAAAATTCTCATTGATACTTGTTGGAGTGTTGCCATTACATAAGTAAGTCGCCTCTAAAACTTAAACAAAAGAAAAGAAAACATAGGCTGAGGGGGTAACAGGGCTTCATAAACTGAGGAAGGACCTAGTCGTAGAATTTCTTCAGGTTATTCACGTTCCATGTCTTAGCGATAGGAGAGCCGTCCAGTTTCTTCAGCTTGTAGTTTCCTGAACCGAGGTGCTTAAGGACTCGGTAGGGACCATCCCAATTCGGCATTAGCTTCTTCTTCTTTGATTTCTCCACTACATTCTTTCAGACAAGGTCGTCGGTCTTGAAGGACTGAAGACGGACGCTTCGGTTATAACCTTTCGCAACCTCTTGCTGGTATGATGCGAGCTTTATCCTTGCATTTTCATGTTCCTCCTCGGCCAAGTCGAGGTCGGAAGCAATGTTGTCATTGTTGACCAACGCATCGAAGTTTTCAATATGGATGGTGGGAAGCCCGACTTGGATAGGGATAACAGCTTCCATGCCGAACGCCAAGGAGAAAGGGGTGCACCGGTGGATCGCCGGGGAGTAGTGCGGTAGCCCCAGAGCACCCTTGGTAGCTCCTCAGTCCATTTGCCCCGGCAAGATTTGAGTCGGCGCTTGAGTCCAGATGAAATTGCCTTGTTTGTTGCTTCGGCTTGCCCGTTGCCCTGGGGTTAAGCCGGAGTGGAAATGTCCCATTCGATACCATACTCGTCTAGCAAGGCCCGGTATTTCTATCCTGTAAACTGCTTCCCGTTGTCTATAATGATGGCGAACGGTACGCCGAAGCGAGAAATGATATTTCGCCACACGAAGCGGATGACGTCTGTTTCTTCAATAGTGACCAGAGGCTCTGCTTCGACCCATTTTGAGAAATAATCGATTGGAGTTAAGAGGAATTTGAATCCGCCAGGGGCAACGGGGAGCTTGCCAACTATATCCATGCCCCATTGGGAGATAGGTCAAGGGCTGGTGCAGGGACTAAGGTCTCGAGCCGGTTGGTGGATAATGGGAGCAAACATCTGGCACTTCTTGCAACGTTTGACAAACCCTTCGGAATCCTTTTTCATTGTTGGCCACCAATATCCTTGGGAGATGGCTCGGTGAGCGAAGGACCGTCCACCGGAGTGACAGCGGTTGTCGCCGGCGTGCAGTTCTTCAATGATGCCCGGAACTTAGTGTGGATGTGCGACCAATAGGTATGGTCCGGTAAATGATCTTCGGTATAGCTTTCCGTTCGAATTAAGCCAAAAAAGAGCGGCTCTGTTTCTGAGTCGGTGAGCGTCCTTCTTGTCTGGAGGGAAGATATCATCTCGTAGGTAACCAATGATTTCGTCCATCCAGCTCGGACCGAGCTCTATGTTGAGTTCCTCCTGGGTTAGAACTTCAAGCTCGAAACTGGGTTTGTCGATGGAACTGAATGAAATTGAGCAATGTTCTAGGGAGGAGCAAGCCGAAGCGAGCTTAGCGAGAGCGTCGGCATGGGCGTTCTGCTTTCAGGAGATATGCTCGACTTGGATGGCTTTGAAATTTTTGATGAGATAGACGGCAGAGCTAAGGTACGTTCGCATTCGGTCGTCTCGGGCTTCGTATTCCTTCGACAGCTGGTTGACCACAAGTTGGGAGTCGCTGTAGACCACAAGTTCCTCAATGCCCATAGCATGGGCTGTCTTGAGCTCGGAAAGCAGCGCCTCGTATTCGGCCTCATTGTTGGAGGCCGGGAAGTTGATGGATAGGAGCTTTCGTGCAGGACGCCGGAGGGGGAGAGGAGTACGATCCCAGCCCTTGCGCCTCGACTGTTGGAGGCACCGTCAACGTACATCTTCCAGACATCACCGTGGAAAAGCTTCTAGGCCGTGCTTGGATCGGCCTGGAGGGCTGCTTCGGGACGCGGGGATGGGACTGAGGTGAGAGCATCGGTAGGTGTAAGCTCGGCAATGAAGTCAGCGAGGACCTGAGCCTTGATCGCTGTGCGAGGCTGGAATTGGATTTCAAAGTTCGCAAGTTCGACAGCCCACTGAGAGATTCGGTTAGAAAGGTCGGCCTTCTGAAGGAGAGATTTGAGGGGGTACTCGGTTAGGACTATGACGCGATGTAACTGAAAGTACAGGGCGAGCTTCCGAGAGGCTGAGACGAGTGCGAGCACCAATTTCTCCAAGGGGAGGTAACGCGTCTCGGCGGGAGTCATAGTCTTAGTCGAGTAGTAGATGGGTTGATGCTCCCTTCCGTCTTATCGGATGAGGACCGAGCTCACAGCGTGCGAGGGGACAGCTAGGTACAGGAACAGGTCTTCTTGGTCCCAGGGGGTGACAAGGAGTGGGGCCTCGGAAAGGCAAATCTTCAACTGCTTGAGGGCTCGGTCGCAATCTTTGGGCTAGTTAAAACTCCGTCGGCTTCCTTTTAAGAGATCGAAGAATGGCTAACATTTGTCAGAGGAGCGACTGATGAACTGATTCAAGGCTGCGGCCATGCCGGTTAGTCGTTGTGCATCCTTCTTGTTGTGGGGAGCCAAGAGCTTTTCAATGGCGAGGAGTTGAGCAAGGTAGGCTTCGATACCTCGTCGGGAGACGAGGTGGCCGAGGAATTTTCCGGAGCTGACACCGAATGCACACTTCTCGGCGTTAAGGCGTAGCTTGTGCGCTTTGAGGATATCAAAGGCTTTGGCGAGATGGGTCAGATGATCACCGGCACGCATGCTTTTGACCACCATGTCATCAATGTAAGCCATCATGGTGTCTCCTAACAGACGCTCAAACATCTTGGTTATCATTCTTTGGAAAGTAGCCCTGGCGTTCTTAAGGCCGAAGGGCATAACGAGGTAACCGAAGATTCCATGGGGGGTAATGACGGCCGTGTTTTTGACATCGCCTTCACTCATGGCGATCTGGTGGTAACATCGGTAGGCGTCCATGAAGCTGAGTCACTCGTGGCCGGCTGTGGCATTGACGAGCTGGTCGATCTGAGGAAGAGGGAAAAAGTCCTTTGGGCACGCGTCATTGAGGTTGGAATAGTCGACACAAACCCGCCACTTGCCATTCTTCTTCTTAACCATGACGGTGTTGGCCGACCATTTGGGGTATTGTACTTCTCGGATTGCCTTCACGTTGAGGAGCCAGTTGACCTCCTCGATAACAGCGTCGGAATGGACCGAGGAGGACCGCCTTGCCTTTTGCACGACCGGGCGCTTAGCTTTATCCATGTTGAGCTCGTGGCAGATGAAGGAGGGGTCGACCCCGGGCATTTCATATGGAGTCCATGCGAATACTTCTATATTGCGTTTGAGGAAGTCAACCATTTCGTTCCGCTCGGTGTCACTGAGTGAGAAACCGACAAGGAAAAAACAGGATCCGTCTTCGGTGATGGGGACAGTGACAAGGTCTTCCACTGCTTTGTCGTCGGCTGGTCTGCCGATGTCTCCCAGAACTGGGGCCTCGAGGACCTCGATGAGGTTGACCCGAGACGTCTGCTTATTGCTCCGGACGGCGTTGACGTAACATCTTTTGGCCGTGGTTTGGTCTCCGTACTAGTCCTCTTGGTGTCCGTTAGCACCGATGAAGCGGACCACCTGGTGATAAGTGGAGGCAATTGCCTTTAGCCTATGGAGCCAAGTTCGTCCGACAATGGCATTATAGGGGCTAGGGACGTCGACTACTACAAACTCCATGTCCAGGACAACCGACCCAGCACAGATGGGAAGGGTGATCATGCCGATGGGCCAGACTGGAGCCCCATTGAATCCGATAAGAGGCACTTCGAAGGGACGGTGAACGATGATCCGGTAGATAGGAATGGTGAAGACGATTTTTTCGGCGTTGAAGTCGCTTGGCTTCGGTCCTCGGTGAATACTTTATGTTGTTGACTTGTTTTTTTGGTGTCGAAGCAGGTGCGACAACTGGTGCGGATACCGAGGTGGCCAATGTCTTCGAGCCTGCGGACTTCCTGATGCCCCTCTCAGCCTTGGACTCGATGAGCTGACACCAACCCTCAATGCGAGTCATGAGTTCTTTCATAGAATTGAGCTTATGGCGAGCGAGGTTGTCGTAGACCTGCTCGTCCTGGGAAGTGAGACCGAGCTTGAATCCTTGGGCCGAGATGACACCGTCGCAACCCTCTATCTCATCGAATAGTTCCCAGTAACGACCGGCGTACTGCCGGAGCGTTTCGTCGTTTCTCGTGCTTATTGCTTGTTACGAACCGGGCCATGAAGGCATCACAGAGGGAATCGAACGAGGAAATCGACCGAGCCGGGAGTTGATTGAACCAGGTAAGGCCCAGGTTGCCGAGGCTAGCAGGAAATACCTTGCACAAGAAGGCGTTGTCCGAGGGCTCATTCCGAAGAAACAAAGACATAACAAGCTTGTACTAGACCAGATGAGTGTACGCCTCGGTCTTGCCGTCGGACGCCCTCCGCTCTTGGTGGCTCGAGACGGTCTTTGACTGAGGGGCGGGATCTGTGCAGCAGGTGACCGCCTTCGTGACTGCGAGGAGGGGTATGGTGACTTCTCCTTCCGCCACGGCTCTTGGAGGAGTGAGATGGGGAGATCTGGAGGAGATGTTTGATCTCTGCCAATTCATCCCGAACGTGTCTGTCTCGCTCCATCACCGTTGTTAGGTCGTCGATTTTCCGTTCGAGATGGCGGATGTAGGTGTGGAGCTCGGAGGGTTGGCCAGCATCTAGAGTTGAGGTTTTGGCTCCAACTCCGATGGACACATGTGTCTTCCCTAGGGCGATGGCTCCGCCGGAAACCAGGCTGTGGTCCGCAAGGGGACCGAGCCCGAGGGCAGTGCCACCATGGTGCGCGTTGTTGACCTCAACCATTTTCGTATTCAGGGACGTTGAACGGAGCTGTTGGGGGAAAGAGGAATGAACATTGAGAGAGTGGCTAGGTCCCCAGCAGAGTCACCAATTGTAGGGGTTCGATTTGTCGGGACCTAGATCGTGTTTAGGGCTTGGTTCCTTCCGTCTCCGCTTCTGCCGCCGGACCTGCAACTAGTCACTAGAGCTTTTGCCGCCCAGTGACCCTCCGACGATCAAGTTAGATCTCAGGGGTGAAGTCTAGGTCTAGGGTTAGGGAAGAACGGTATCTTCCTCAATGAGCATCCCCTTGTATTTATAGACCAAGGGTTACTTGGCCTCCAAGCCAGCGCGTGGGGCGTACGCTCGGGTAACCGCCTCGGGTGACGTCATACGTGATGGGGGGAGCAAAGCGGTTACGGAGCACATGGCCTGAACCAAATGATTGCTGCTGTTGCGGAATTGACATGGGGCCCATTTGTTATAACTACCTCACTCAAATGCTCCCGGGAGTACCGAGACCGAAGCGCGTACCTGAGCGCGGTACCGAACACAAGAGCAGGACCATCGGCGTTCATCGGCTCACAAATCGGACCCCAAGGGACAAAGGCTCAATATGCCTAGACCGGTTACCGACACAATAACCGAGGCCACCACACCAAGGATTGGAGCGGAGCAAATGGAGAACTTGGTGGTCATGGAGGAGCCATCCCAAAATATCCAGCACTTGTTTAGAAGACGGCTTGGGAATTGGGTGGCTTAGATATTAGGCTAGGCTCTTTATCTTATTTGTTTAATGTTCGAACTGTTAAACTATCTTTTCTTTCTGTTTTGAATGGTCAATTTTCGAAGTACCAAAAAAAAGAGTTCAAATATTTTTTTCAATCAAATTTTTTTTCATTTCTAGCTAATGGATCACATGAGAATTTTCTTTTCTTTACAATGGCAATATGATCCAATAACTAATAATTGGCTGGATCACTGATACATAGAGATTTAAGAGTGAAATATGTAAAAAAAAAAAAAAAAGAGCTAGTGTACGACAAATCTCTCTCAATAAGAATTTTTTTTATTGCACCTCAAATTCAGATAAAAAATAACCAAATTGGCTCTTGGCCATCAGGTCAGACGGTCGAGTCTATAGACGGACCTCAAACTCTATTTAGTTGTTAACTCAACTAATTTTCTGCTAATCACCCACTGATGCATACAATCTTAGTATTAAAGAAAAAAGAAAAAAAGAACCATTATCATGTCGTCTTATGAATTCTACCGATAAAATCTTATTATCTCATCCTCAAAAGATTAGTCGAAACTGTAAAAAGTGAAGAACATTGCGGAAGATAACGTTATGAAATACAGATTGGGGTGCCATCGTATTTCCCTTTGATTTGTCCGTCATAATTTTCTCCTTTTATAACTTTTCAACCGATCAGAGATTTCTTCAAAGTATGTTATACATTTCTGCCAACAATAAGAATGCATGATTATGTCTTTTTAATAAGTTGGAGTACTAGTTACGAAGCAGGACACTTAAAAAGGGACGGGGGGAGGATGTTGTACTGATTATTTTTTATCTAAAGTCGAGAAATATTCATATTATAGGCTATCTTTTATTTTTTTAATATACATATCACCGATAATAAGATATAATTGTGGCCTTGTACGTCCCTCAATATAGAATGGTCGAGGCATTCGATTATCAAGTTTTATACATTGCTCCACAATTAACATGGCAAGATCAGACCGAAAAGAGACAAGTGGTGGTGGTTATCACGCATACGATTGTCAGACTACACTTTTGTTCCAAAATCCTACAATTTTTATTAAAAGGCCCAATTATTGCTCCACAGATCCAACTCCACCTGCAAAGCAAAACAATCAAAAGGCCAAAACCAAACAGTCAATCAGCGATAGCATTGAAGCAATTTAAAGGCGAAAGCTAATGATGAATGTTTTGTTTACCCGGGTACCCGACAGTTCGTCAAGGTACGCTCGAAAAGTTAGGAGGCTCCTTCTGGACTTCTTTTTGCCTCTGTGCAAAGGCCCCCAAATCATGGCACGAGGAAGCATCCTCAAGTCTGGACACTTGTTCTCCAGGGTTGACACCTTCAATACCTCATAGGCCCACAACTGCAGATTTTCAAACAAACAAAACATCAGTGACACAACATTCGATTCAAAGGGAAATTAAATGAATGGAAATTATGCTACAAGTCTTGTTTCTTACCTCCCACACTTTCCAGTATCCAGCAGTCGTCTTCTTACCCCGCGAGACCCGTAGCAAGTCCCCAAGGCTGCTCCTCCCCAATCGTATCTGGAAGCTATGCGTAGGTCTTGGAGAGCCGGCAGGTAAGTCAAGTGAACTCTGGCCCGCTTGTTTAGATACAGCGTGGCCCCAAACAGGTATAACAGGTAAGCTCTCGCCATCTGCTCCTGCTCCTGCTCTGTGGCCGATACTTTACCATTCAGGGACCTCCTAAACTGGTTATAATGGATCGTCTCTGCACCACCCTCCGATACCTGTCCTAAGAACCACCCCAATGCCGCTGTATTTCTGTGGATCCCCAAGTCGAACGGGATGGGCTCTCCCCTTACCTTCAAGCCGGTAAAAGCTGCATAGTTCGATGGGGTCACCGTCATCTCACCGATTGGGAAGTGGAAGGTATTGGACGTATCCCACCACCTCTCAGCCAAGGCAGTAAGTAAGGCATGGTCACTCTTCACCGCTGTTAGAGTAAGGATGAACGGCTTGAATCCTGCAGCGTCTATCAAAGCCCTGACCCGCTCAGGCAAGCCTTTGTACAGCTCGAGTGAACTCGCCGAGCCACCATGTCCTCGCATGCTAGCCGCTCCCCTCTGCACACCACAACAGCTAGAACAGGATCAGTATGTACAATTCAAATATAACAGGTAGTCAAATCAAGAATTCCAAATCAATCTTACAGTCAAAACAATCGGATCAAGTTGAAAGTATTCTATAGTTGAGTTTGGATATGTGGCCGCATCTCATGGTCAATTTATGTTTTCCAGCTGCTATACAAGGTCGAATCAAGTTACAGGCATATCATTGGTCGATTCAAGTATCAAAGGCATTCTACTCATCGATCAGTTATTTACTAGCATTCCTCAGTCGATCAAGCTGCCAGATATTCGTTTAAGCAACTACCACGTCAAGTTTTTACCATCAATCAAATCAAGCTACGAGTTGTTCTACAGACAAGTTCAGACACACAGTAAGCATCCCGTGGTCGATTCAAGGCGTTCTATTCAGTCGATTATCTTCTTAAGGAATACTATTTAGTTGAGTTAAGCAAGCATGGCATTCTACTAGTCGAATTCAAGTTCTACAGTTACACTATTTGTTGAGGCAATCTACAGGCGATTCAAGCTCACTATCAACAGTTTCCATCAAGTTCTAAGCATTCTATAGTCGAATTCAGTTATGTTGGGATTTGTAGAGACTCGGATAATTTTAATTATTGAAATTATTAGTAAATGCTTTATTGGGAAAAATATGGATTTTGTGGTGAATATTTGAATTGTGATTTAAAATGATGCAATTGTTAGTGGAGGGGTGATTGTGTGATTTGCAAATATGTGAGTATAAATAGTGGTGTGTGTGTTTGTAGGAAATCATTTTCCTCCCATATATATATATATATATATATATATATATATATATATGGGGACGGTTCAATGGACACCCTAAAAAGACACCTAAAAAAACACCCTAAATCTTAATCTCACAGTTCCCGATCAAATTTTTATGATCCGAACCGTTCAATGCGTGCAGAATGTGGTTTTAAGTACACCCACGAGAAATTAGCAAAAAAAATGACCGGAAAAGGCTTGATTTGAGCAGTTTTTATTTGAACCGTTCAATAAAAAACTGTTTGAAACTGTTTGGATCAAGCCCTTCCCGGTCATTTTTTTTGCTGATTTCTAGCGGGTACCCTTAAAATCAAGTTCTGATCACATTGAGCGGCTCGGATCGTCAAAATTTGATCGGGAACTATGAGGTGTTTTTTTAGGTGTTTTTTTAGGGTGTCTACGGAACCGCCCCGTATATATATATATATATATATATATATATATATATATATATATATATATATATCTCTCTCTCTCTCTCATCCAATTCTCTCTCTCTCTCTCTTGCTCCCTCTCAAAAACTCTCCCAAAACTTCAAGAATCAACCTCCCTCAAGCCTTTCAATCTCGTTATTGAGCTCAAAATTTCATGGGTCAAGCTCGAAGGAGAGTATTTTGGTTGATTTCAAAGAGTTCGGGGCTAAGGTTCATACGAATGTCTTAGGTTTCGCTCCTTGACTCAAGGTAGGGATTTCTTGGCTTCTTTTGTATGTAAATATGTTGATTTGGTGTGAAATCGTGCCTATAATTATTATTGTTGAAGTTGTAGTCGAATCCTTGAAATTCTGCAGAAATTTTGCTCGAGCTGGCATTGTATCGATACTGCTCAGATCAGTATCGATACAAGATTCTCTGTTGTGTTTTTAAGTCCATCTGTATCGATACTAGAATCGCTAATATCGATACAAACAGGCCTAAAATCAGATTTTGTTGTTTTGCTCCAAATTTCATTGTTTTAACCCCCGAGCACTTCTAAACCTTTTTGGACACCTCCTAAACTATCTCAAGCATGTCTAATTAACTTCCTATGATGGTTTGATGTATTCCTTGGTCTGTTAGCTTTCCGTTAGCTAGAACCGAATAAGGATTTCCTTAATTAGAACTTTGTTAAAAATATGTCTTGTTGATAAATTATTTTTTCTTGGTTATGTTTGTGACATATTATTAGCATTATTAGAACACCGTATGATGTTTCATGTGAATGTGTGATTAAGGTAGAGTCTTAGTTGGTTTGTAAAGTACGAGGGTAGGTGAATGAGTCGAGGGATGGATTAGGAAGTCCCGTAACGCAAGTGGTGGTAATACGGAGACTTAGACAGATCTAGTAACGCAAGGAGTGGTAATACGGTGAACTGATTCGTTAGGGATCACTATGATGCATGGGGTGGTAACATGGTAATCCTCGTAGTGTATACGGTAACGCAAGGGGTAGAAATACCGCAGGTGAGAGTTTGGGGTAGCGAGTCGGTTTGCGATTGGGAAAGTGTTCGAGTCTTATGAAATATGATGTTGGCTTATAATAAAAAAACGGAATGATTATCGATATACCAATGAGTCCATAGTTATCTTCTGCTTGAACCTTGTTTCCTTGCCTTCTTATTTCACACTTTTCATCATATGTGCATATAAAGTTGGTAAAGATTTTCCTACTGGGCTAGTGTAGCTCAACAAAATCCTTCCTTTTAGGTTTGAATGTCGGGCAATAGATTGCATGCAATGATGTGCTTGGACATGAAGATTTTTGGAAGCTAACTTCTTTTAGTTACTTATTCATCTTTGTAAAAGACTTACTTTTGGCCAAAGATGGCTTTGTAACTAATTTGCTATTGAATTATCTTTTGACCAAAGTTTGTAACATTCCGAACATGTCGTATCTGTATTTAAGCTAATTTGGGCCGTGGTGCCAAGGTTGTAGTTCATTAAACTTGAGGGCTCGTTTGTAAATTAAACATGTGAGAAATTCTTTTGGGTAATATGTATGATTCGCAAGGCTTTTTATTGAAATGTATTATTCTTTATGTTAAAAATCGAGGGCGTGACAGAATTTCTATCCGTCGAATCAAATTTCAAGCTATGATTATTAAACATGCTATTAAGTCTAAGTGAGCAAATCAAGTCCAAAGTTCAAGACACAAGCATTGCAAGCTATACGGTGCAACTCTGAACATCATGTAGATACAACAATACATGATTGGAAGAAATATACTTGTGCCCAAGTCACGGACAGGTGTCTCTCTGGGTCCCTCAGAACTAGCTCTGCGTCGTAACTTTCCCGCTGAGGCACGTAGCTCTCAACTCCCGATGGCACAAACAAGTGTGGCTCTGATGGGGTGTAGGTCTCCACCACATAATCCCTAGAATCCTCAAGTGTTTTTCCCCATAAAGTCACCACCTCCCATTGTATCTAGAAGTTGCTTACTCTCTTAAGAACACCCCATAAAGAAATAATTGACTTGCAGATACAAAGGAAAGTTGTGAAGAGGAACCGCCATGAGTAAGTCCTTATACCATTCCCAATACTTGTGAAAGTTCTCTCCATCCCTTTGCTTAAAGTTCTGAATCTGATCCATAAGCAACTTTGTTCTGCTGTCCGGAAAGCACTTTGTTGTAAAGGCATCTTGAACCTCTCCCCAGGTACGCAGTGACCGAGGCTTTAGAGAATTAAGCCATTGTTTCACCTTATCCTTCAAAGTGAACAGAAACAGTTTGAGGCGAGCCTGATGGAGTTGATTCTGAGCAGGTACAAAGGAATGCAAAACAGATTCGAATTCACGGAAATGGGAATACGGATCCTCCAACTCTCGCCCCCGAAATTTTGGAACCACCCTTAGATATGCAGCTTTGAATTAAAAAGCAATCCTAGCAGCTGAAGTTGGAATAACTATAGGTGATACTTGAGGATCCCGTTCTGGATTAAGATATTCACGCAAAGTACGAACAACAGCTTCTTCAGCCATTGGGCCTTTGCAATGACGTTTGCAATATAATTTGCGAGGTGGAGAATGGGCAAGATATGCCTAAGCAATACTCCGAATTTTAGGCGGAGAAGAAGAACGATGAAGCCGATTTGAAATAGGGCTTCGGTACACAGGCATAAACAAAAAATAACTACTAACTAACTACCAACAAACTACCAGACTGCAAGGGGCTAAGTCGCCACCTCATCTCAGTAACAAAAATATGCGAGGGGTTATGCCACCACCTCGGCTTAGCAACGCAATCAAATAAAGCTAACTAATGCAACTATACTAAACTATAATAACCAAAAACAAGCTCGATATTTAGCTTAGCTTCGTTACACCTCAGGTTATGATATGAAGATCGGTTAGAGATATCCACCAAGCTAAATATGAGTTACCAAAACATAAACTACTAAACTACTAGACGAAAGCGGGATACTTACAGAACCTCCAAGAAAGCCATAATAAGATAATCCCCGGCAACAGCACTAAAAATGCTTCATCTGTCAATATATCGAAATATGATCACCCCAAGTATAGGGTAAATACGTCATTTGAAGCATAATAATCCGGAAGACCGGGATCGTATCCAAGGGAATAATTAATACGGCTTGGATGGATTTGTAGAAATAAGCAGGGTTTTCGGCCTTTAGACAGCCAACTTTGTTTTGCTTTAAGCGATGAAAATTAAAAGGCTAAATTAAATGACGAATTAAGTAGAATAAAAGGCAGGCTAGGTCTAGGAGATCTTAACACTCACGACACAAGTCAAATCACTTTTCTCATCCTATTACTCGGTTTGAGATACACAACTAAGGTCCTCAACCGAGAAGATATATGGTTCGATTACCAAGATAGCTCTAGAATTCATTTAGCAAATGCCTCGTGCGACAGAGCTCCAAGCATCATGTGTGGCAAGTAGGCTTGCTCTTGCCTACACATGATCAAAGAGGTTAACATCTTGGCAATTTGATAAACGAACCCAAACTACACATCGATTTTCGAACCAAAGATTCAAACTTTATGAGGAGAAAAACAATATCAACTCAAGTCACAAGGTGCTAATCATCCCATGACCTAACCTTGAAAAACTACTCACTTATATCTAGAGAGATAGAAGCAAGCAAAAATTTAGCTAACATATTGAAATAACAAGACTTGAAGTAAACTAGAGATTATGATAGATCGGAAGAGTAGCTACAACTTTAATGAAGACAAAAATAGCAAAACAAAATTACTTAAGGCGGAAAATGAAGATTAAGTGCTGGAACAATGAAGAACAATTCAAAAAGCAAGTAAATCCTATTCTAGATCTAGAAATGCCATAAAAATCTACTTGTTTGGATTTGGTGACATCACACCAATTTATAGAAGCCTTAATCGCGTACTGAATATTCCCAAAGATGCTCTGAAAATCCTCTCCAAAGGTCTTCGGTACCGATACCAAGCTTTGCCTCCCCATTGGTACCGAACCTGTTTAAGGCTGCTGCAAACCAACTCGGTACCGATACCATGGATTATGAGGTACCGGTACCGACCTTGCTATGCGGCTTCCCTTGATTGCTTCGGTACTGATACCAAGATTTATAAGGTACCGATACCGAGCCTTCTATTTCCAAGGCTTGCCTCTTGATCCTTGTCTTGCCCTTTTTGAGCCGTCGGGTCACCTCCGGGTCTCTCAATCGTTGATCATGATCATCTTTGAGTCCTTAAATGTCTTTGATATGCTTTAGGCTTTAAAACTCCTTTATTGAGTGATTTCTTTCAAAACGAAACTAAAATACCCAACGTGCAAAAGTAAGTAGAAACAACTAAATTAACGACATAATTAAAATAAATTAGAAACTTAGCGCACCCTATTTGGCAATAACGGGTACTTATCAATGGGTCATGAAACCAGTTTGACTGTAAGAGTGCTTGAGAGAGAGAATTGTGAACATGTCAATATATACTGAGAGCAATTTTGTTCATCTTCATCTTGGGCTATTGGGTGAGGGTAACTTTACCAACATTCATATTCAACTAAGTAATAACACTTTGTTTTTTAGAAATTGTAAATGATAACAATTATTTTTTATGAATCGATTCTTTAGAAGATCACACAAAAAAAATCCGCTCAATTAGATATCGGTAACACTCCACCAAAAAACACTTCAGTTGATCAAGTTCTAAAACCAAAAATTAGACTTGTCGATCAAATACTTATCGATATTCGATTGAATTGAATATTTGTGTGACTTCTAACAAATCAATTCATATAAACAAAAATATGTTCCAGTAACCGAGTCAAAATTTGCAACATTCCTCATCGAATGTGCGCGCGTAAAGAGACCCTCATCTCAAAGTGAAGGTTATAGTAATAAAATTGCTATCGTATACCTTATATATATTGGTCGAAGCATACGGGTAGTGAAGCGTGCATTGTGAGAAAAGGTGGAAAACCTTATTGATCGCTGGAAAGTGTAAGAGAGATAATACTCCATTAGAAAAGAAAGTAGGTAATTGTACTGAGATCAGTTGCTTTGATTTGTGGACAATCTTTACTAATGGACTGGTCAGGACGTGACTTGCACGGAGTGTGGAACTAGTCAACTTCCTCAAAGAATATACTATTAGACATTCATTAAATAAATTTATTACTGTACTCGATCAATAATATATAGCACTTTTAAAATCATTGCGGAGCGACTGCCGTCACTAAATTTTTTATTTTTTTCTTTTTATACATATGAAAAGATTTTGGCCCTTTATTTTCTGTTCTAAAAAGAACCAAAAAAATTATTCTCAAACCCAAATTTAAAGGGCAAAGCGAAATATGACAAAAAAAGAAGAAGGTATAAATTAAGAAAACCCTAACTTCAAACTTTGTTTTTCATGTATGCAAACAGTTTTTTGTATTAAGGTATTAGTTCAACACAAAAGGAAAGAAACCTAAGAGAAAATCAAGAGAGGAAAGTAGTGTGTCAAGCGACATCAATTGCATATGACAAACTTCAGTTACCATCTGATAAAATTAAAAAAAAAGAAAACTTCAGTTACCATAGTTTTTAATATGTTGTATTGATTATTTTTTATCTAAAGTCAAGAAATATTCATATTATAGGCTATTTTTTATTTTTTTAATATACATATCGCCGATAATAAGATATAATTGTGGCCTTGTACGTCCCTCAATATAGAATGGTCGAGGCATTCGATTATCAAGTTTTATACGTTGCTCCACAATTAACATGGCAAGATCAGAGCAAAAAGAGACAAGTGGTGGTGGTTATCACGCATACCATTGTCAGACTACACTTTTGTTCCAAAACCCTACAATTTTTTATTAAAAGGCCCAATTCTTGCTAAATTATTATTTTGGTATTTGTAATTGTCTTTTTGTAAATTTTTATTAGATGTACATCAAATTTTGTTGATTCATTATTTTTTTCGATGAGAGGAATCTAAAAAGTCCAATAAATTGTAAAACCCAAATCATAAAACGGTTCACTAACAACTGTCTTTTTTATTTTCTTATCTGAAATTTTTTTCAAGTCTGATCCAGTTTTTTCATAATATATTTTTCTTTTTCCATTGGGAGGAATGATTGCCCCTAAATTTTTTAATGAAAAACGAAACAAGATATTGCAAAAAAGTAAATAATAGCGAAAAAAATACCAAGACGATAATATAGGAAGAACAAGACCTGAGTCAAGGAAAATCACAAATTAAGCGAGCTCTTCTTCCACGAGCTCCGAAGCCATATCTACACGAAAAACAGAAATAAAAAATGCTGAGCCTGGAAATCGTTCGCTACCATTGTCATATGTTTCTGATGGGATTTCTATGCCAAGTTTATACCTGTGATGTTGATCTTTAATTTCCAAGTAAAATAATCATGAGTACTGAAGCTAGCTAGCTAACTCTAATTAGTAATTAATTGGTTAATCCGACTGCCACTCTACGAAATTGTGCATGATATTCGATCTTCACCTCATACGTACTACTCCTCGGTACAACACTGTAATGCATGCTAATGCTATGTCGACCACATTTGACGTAACACGTACAATTCAATTAATTTGTCATGGCGCCAATCAGATCAGTGTTATAGGTCTCGCCCGATAGCCTCATATTTAATCGGTGCATAAAAATTTTGAGAAAGAGTTTTATTGAATGTGATCACTGTAGCATTATCAAAGTTAAACGACCCACCCCAATCGCCAATGCATCCACCTCACCGACTTGTCCCCAAACGAAAATAAATAACAGCATAAAGTAACTAGCAAATATCAATTTGATTAGCGTACCGGCGAGGTGATGGCTACTGCATAACCAAGAGGAGAGAGGAGACACTACAAGAAAAACTGGATTAAACGGCGCTTGGAACACGGCGCTTGTACGGGCGCCGTCACAGGGAATAAAATTGGCGTTTCAAAAACGCCGACTAGCTTTCCATAGACTTAACGCCTTAGTCTAACGGAAGCACACGCGTAAAGTTAAACCTCGTTCGTCATTCCGTCAAGCACAGAACCTAAGTTCGACTGTCTCTCTCTTTTTCTTCCTTTGATCTTCAATCGCTAACCTCCCTCAATCGATCGAAATCTTCTCTCTTCCGTCGATCGAATCATTCTATCTTTACTCTATCACTCTCTTATCGATTTCTGTTTGCAATCGCTTCGATCGTAGCTATACGGTCGTGGTTTCAGTTGAAGGCTTCACGACTCACCATATCGGAGCCCTAACTGGTCGCATCGTTCTCTACAAGGAACTAATCGGAGGCTTCATGGTTGCGGTTTCCAAGCTGTTTTTGAAAGGTTTTGAACTCTACTCTTTATTTGTTTCCTCTCTATTTTCAATCGCTTCAATCGGATTAGAGCCCTAACTTGCCAGTCGATAGATCGGATCCCTAACTCGTCAAATCGTCCTGTAGAGGGTACTGTGAGGCTTCATGTTTGATCAGTTGATGTTTCAAAGACCTAGCTATGGTTTTTGCGAGGTTCGATTCCTACTCTATTTTTTTTTATCTTCATCTTATATATTGTGCGTATTATGGTTCGATGAGGATTTTCCAAACGTAATCAGAGTTTCAGACTTATAATAGGCTTTTATTGATTATTTTGCTAATGAAAGTACTGATGTTTTGGTTTGCATGAATCGCCATTTCTGTAGACTTGAAGACACAAATTTCGCGAAGCCTTAGACCTCTCTATACAAGTATCTCTCTCTCTCTCTCTCTCTCTCTCTCTCTCTCTCTCTCTCTCCGTATATATATCTATATGCATATAAGAAATTTGAACGGCACTTACTAAGATATTTCTTGTTCTTTCTGTCTTCTGTTGTTTAAATTAACCTTAGCTTTTCATTATTCAAATGTTTACTTGTTCGATTTTTGGAGTATGAGATCGATTTTTGGAGGAGTCAGTCCACATTTTTGATTTGTTTGTTTATTTTTGTGTGATTTGAAGTCAAGTTGTTTGATATTGCGATGCTTGTTTTTTCGTGTGAAAAAAAAAAACAGTTGACAAACACAAATGGATAAAGGGTGGATAAGTCTTCCTAGGTTGCATCCAGAATACATTCAAGGAGTGAAGGATTTTGTAAACTATGCATGTGGAATCAATCCTAATTCAAATGAAATCATGTGTCCGTGTAAGAAGTGCAGGAACGTCAAATTAGTAAAAAAGGAGGTACTAGGTGAACATTTAATGATAGATGGGTTTCTACCTAGTTACACGTGTTGGATCTTTCATGGGGAATTTGTAGCATCTCCTGTAGCTCGTACTGAGGATAAAGGGCAGAGTGACTCATTCGAGGGTGATGAAATGCATGAACTGCTTTATGATGCCTTTGGAATTCCCCCATTTGTTCCTCCTACTAATGAGACGACGGGTTCTAGTAGTAACTACGGTCCAGATGAGAAAACAAAAAAATTCTTTAGTTTGTTGAAGGAAGCTGAAAGAGAGTTGTATCCAGGGTGTTCAAAGTTTTCAACCTTGTCATTCATTGTTCGGCTTCTTCATATAAAGACCCTTTCTGGTTGGACTGACAAGTCTTTCACAATGTTGCTTGAGCTATTGAAGGAGGCATTCCCTGAGGGTGACACATTACCCAAGTCCTTTTACGCAACTAGAGTTCTCCTTAAGAACTTGGGTCTCGATTACCACAAGGTAGATGCATGTCCAAACGATTGTTCTTTGTACTGGAAAGATACCGCTGATAGGGAAAATTGCATAGTGTGTCATCATCCTAGATACAAACAATTTGAGAAAGAGGAGATTGAAGCTAAGAAGAAGCAAAAAAAGATCCCACACAAGATTGTTAGATACTTCCCGTTGATTCCAAGCCTTCAAAGATTGTTCATGACATCTGAAACGGCTTCATTGATGAAATGGCATGCAGCTGGCCGAACTAATGACAGAAAAATGAGACATCCTGCTGACACTCCTGTTTGGAAACACTATGATAATTTGTATCCAGACTTTGCTTGTGAGCCTCGCAATGTTAGACTTGGTTTAGCAAGTGATGGATTCAATCCGTTCAAGTCAATGAGTATATCTTACAGTGTTTGGCCAGTGATTCTAACGCCATACAACTTGCCACCGTGGTTGTGCATGAAGCAACCATATATGTTTCTGACCTTGCTCATTGATGGACCTAATGGGCCTGGAGATAAAATTGATACATATTTGCGCCTTGTGGTAGATGAGCTAAAGCTATTGTGGGAAATTGGTGTGGACACCTATGATGCAGAAAGTAACCAAATGTTTCGGATGCGTGCATTATTCCTATGGACAATGAATGATTTTCCTGCCCTTGCAATGTTGTCAGGATGGAGCACAAAAGGTGCTCTAGCTTGTCAAGCTGTATCCCGTTGTCAAGCTGTATCCCGTTTAAGCATATTAATAACCTTAGAGTAAAATTGCATGCATGTATCACATAAGCAGAGGTTATTTAAGCAGGAGCCGTGGTTCTCTATCTCTTTTTTTTTTTTTCCAGCTAGCCGTGGTTATGATGAAAGGATCTGGAAATGATTATGTTAATATAGCATTATCCAAATGCCTGTTAAGAGCTAGCAGACTATTAGATATCCAAATGTCTTTTTGCATGAATGAACATAAAAGCTGCCTAAACTGACAATTCTTGTTTGTGTGTAGGTTGTCCAATCAAAGACAAAGAACAAGAGCAAGAGCAAGAGCAGGAGGCCTCATATATAAACTGCCTCTTGTTTTTTTGGTTTTGTTTGTGTCTTGCTTCTTTTGTGTCCTGTTTGGAGGGCTAAGAGATATGGATTTTGCTGATATTATTATTCTCTGAGGTAGAATATTGCTGATATGTTTTGATGGATTGATGGTTGAAAGATTATGAGGATGGATGGATTGGTTACAATTACACGGATGATTTCGAGTAGCAGTTTATATTTATGGCCTCTGGATGTTAGTTGTGGAATTTTGTACCTAGCACTCTCGTTGGAAGTTTCCACACACACCCTACCCCTTTTTTCTTTCCCCTTTGATCTCTCTCGATGTACCCATTATCAAGTCTTCGTTAATAAGATTATTGCCGTTTTCTTAAATAAAAAAGCACATCATTTTGGTTGAAGTTTGGTTTTTAAACTTTTTTTTGGTTCAAACATTGACCTAAAGGTTTTAAAATGGGAATTTGCTGGGCTAAATAATGAATTTTGGGCCTAGATTTTAAAATAGGAATTTGTTGGGCTAAATAAGGGATTTTGGGCTCAGATTTTGTGGGCTTTTTTAAAAGTTGATTCCGGCGTTTTTGGCAAAAACGTTGGCGTAATACGTCATAATGATGTCACTGTAACGGACGGAACGTCGAATGTTAACGGCTGAACCTTTTAGACGGCGTTTTTAAAAACGCCGGCAGAACTTCTACCCCGGCGTTTTTTAAGCGCCGGAAATATAAGCCGACGGCCACGTCCCCGACGTTTGGTATAAAACGCCGGTGAACATTTGGCGGCGTTTAACGGGCCTCCAACGGCGTTATTCAAGCGCCGGCAAATGAATTATTCCTTGTAGTGAGAAGAGTACGAAGAACCCATGAAGCTCAGGATGGATAGCGCAATGGAGATAGAGAAATTAAGAGGATGAAGAACACCGATCTCTATCAAGTCATGACTAGATCAGCTCCATGGCGCTATCCCTCCTGAGCTTAACAGGTTATTCTTTACCGAATCTACAGATAAATTATTATAGTAAATGGATCAATGTCAATTAATCAAATCAAATCAAAGAGAAAAAGCCCATGAAAGGGATGAGTGGTGGGGGAGAGTTGAAAGAAAAGAGCTGGTATTTATAGAAGAAGAGTAGGTGAGAGGGAACGTGGGGAAAACGCAGGCACACGTCACCCACTCCTGAAGAGCCATGAAAATCCTATATATCTTGACTATATGTTATGGTATGTAAGTGTGGAAGCCTATGTACCATGTGTACGTGTATATGTTCTATTTTATTCTCCAACATGATGACGATATTAGTGAAAGATATACTCCTCCAGTCCATTTTACAGAACGAATTCACCTTGTTAATGTGTCTTTCGATAACCGATCAAGTCAACTTTAATAGATGTGTTCATGTTGGATAGGTTTTTTGAGATTAACTATTCGGATCATCATTATGAATTAACATATATGCCCGCCTTTGAGTTTTTGGATGATCGAAGTGAAATTTCCAAATGGAGCCCTCTACGTAATTCATAAATTCATAATTTAAAAAGATGAAATTTATTTTAAGGATATATATTGTAAATAGTAAAAAACAAAAGAATAAAAAACTTACCACTATCCATTGACTTAAACAACTACTTAACTATGACTACTCTCGTATTTTTAGCAGTAAAAGCAATCATTAATTCTCGAATTAATTTTACCTATAACCATAATATATGAGCATACAAAATTTAGAATTCTCAAAACCAAATAAAATTTAGGAGTCTTCAAGTGAATTAACAAATTGAAAGAATTCTCGTAATGAGCAAATAAATTGGAACGGAGAGGGTATGAATTAATAAAAGTTTTGAGGAATATGAATGGATGTGGCTTGGGTGAGCTAAAGAGTGGGCTGGGTGAATATGTGGGGTGGGGCATTATTATTATTATTATTATTATTATTATTTAATTTGGGAGGGATAACGTAAAGAAGTTTTTAATGCTCCTGCCGACTACGTTACCTGCTGCTGCTGCTTCCTCCCCCTTTTTCTCTCTCTTAAAATACGGGCACTGTTGTGGGGAATGGGTTTTTGCTTTTGCTTGCAAATGGCAAATGCATTTCTTTGTGCGATACAGCTGTGTCCTCTACCACATGGATCAGGACTGTGACTTGAATCTCTCTCTTTTCTTCCTCAATTTGCTTCAACATTACTCCTTTATTCCCGTTTTTCTTCGGCTTGATTTTTATGTATTTAATTAGTAGCAGTATATTTTTCCTTTTTTCCGACCCAGAAAAAATCTGAGCGATTTTGTATCACGGACTGTCTTCTTCTTTTCCTTGGCCTCTTGAAAGACTAAGATGGAGGGACATACTTATCAAAAAAAAAAAAAAAGATGGAGGGACGGAACCAAAATTTCATATACGAGGAGGTCACAACATTAACAACAAAATTTTAAGGTTCAACAATCTAAAACATTAAATATCAAATAATACTTAATGTAAAACGCTACATCTAGGTGCTCTTAACAAATCAAAAACTATTAATAAAATTGGGGGCGAAACATATAAATTTATAGTGGTATAAGAATAAAAAAAACACTAGGTAAGTTGTCGAACCGTTAGCTTTTCCACTATCTCTCCTAAAATAACTTGGTGGTAGGAAGGGTTTCAATTAAGTTTTTTATGGCATTCAACATCGCACCCGCGAGTCTGTTTTTAGAACGATCGCATAGAGTGACATTGTGTAACCAAATCTATGGACGTACTCCGGGCCCAACATAAATAATGGGATTTACAAATAGGGGTTGCCTTGGCCACCGATCGCCAACTATTAATAAAATTGGGGGCGAACCATGTAATTTATAGTGGTATAAGATTAAAGCCACCGATCGTCAACTATTAGTTCCTATCTTTCTTGAGAAAGTAACATTCGAATTATAACAGGATTAAGCATGCTAATTAAAAGAAAAAATATACAATAATAATACTGTGAGGACTTGTGCCGTCTGATCTGTTAACACTTAATTTAACCACGTAACTTAAGAGTTATAATTAAGATTGTATGCTCGCATGCTATTATATATGTCAAAGTACGTGTAACCAAGGTGGGATGACAGTCCCTACACTTGGATTGTCACAAATACACTGTAAATCCTGTCATTTTTTTTTTTTTTTTTGATCAGCTCCTGTCATTTTTCAACATTTACACAGCCTCCATAGTGGATAATCTAAGGCTCTATGATTGGCTCTTGATTTTGTGACTTTTCAGTTTCAAACTTTTTCTCCACTGGAGGCCAGAGGTACCCTTTTTCAACCTAAAATTGTCAAAACCTTACCAAATTGTACCGCTACAAGCTGAGAGGAGGGCCCATAGCATTAGATGGAGGATGCATTTAGCTCCTAAGTAAGGAGGTTAGAAGTTCAACTCCTCTAAGGTACTAATTTATTTATTTTACCAATATATTGACTTTTATTTTTTGTCAATATTGTATACATCAGTGGGAGTTAGTGAGAGATATTAGTGAGTTAGTTCACAACAGATTTAGATGTTATTCATAATCCTGAACCCATAAACCCCCTACAGTGGGACTCGAACCCTTCTCTCCCACAAGGGAGAGTCAAGAGTTACCAACTGGGCTTATAGCCCATTGGTACAATATATTGACTTTGACCAAGGGAAAAAATGGCACACCTACTACAAAAATCAAGTGAAATACTCATCAAATAGAGTTCGGTGATGTTACAAAGAAGATTCCGACTAGGCGTACGCCAAATGCACATTGGGTTGTGTGGGATTACCATGTCAGCAAATTGAGCGAAGAATCGATCAAGCTCTTACAGATATCCGACTGAGCTAATTCTTTACAAGAATCCTAGAAAAAATATTATAAGCAAATTGAATGGCTCCGATTATTTGTGTAGACTTTGAAATAGGTTCCAAACAACTAATGTGCATTCGGTGTACTCAAGTCTACCCATAGCTTTATTGTGATTGAAAAGAACAAGACATCATGGAGAGCTCCTTCTCTCAGCTGGTGGGAGTCGGCGTAACCTTATTAAGAACATGATCTAGAACGAATGATCGAAATATATCAAACCTTCGAACGACGTTACAATAGTATGATAAGATTGACTAAACAGGCCAACCCATCTCGTACTTCGATGCTCGCACAATCAGTCATTCACGAATGACGAATTCCGAAGTTTCTTGTAACCCCTGTTTTCATTAGACCATTACTCACTCCTAATTTTGAGAGAATATAAGAAAGAGAAAAAGAAAAAAATCAGAAAAGTTTGATTTTCACACTCCTCATTTTACAATGCGAACTTCTTTTTGTTTTTATTCATGTGGATTGACCGCATTACTCTTTGATGTATGAAAAAATAAGCTGGTGGAAAGTCAATGTGATAAATTGACATGAATAAAAATAAGAAAATAGTGTGGATGATCATAAGAAGGGGAGTGCAAAAATCTCTATCACATTACTCTTTGATGTATGAAAAAGTAAGCGTGCGTGTAGACGGAGCCATAATTTTTATCTAGTGGTGGCGAATGTGTATAATACAGTAAAATGGAAAGATGGACTACACTATGAAAATTGATTTTTTTTCATATGCAAGGAGAGCACAAAAAAAGTACTCCAATATTTATTTATTTCTATCGTTTAAAGCATCACTGATCGATGGAATGAAAATCAAAACTTCCACCATTGCCTTCCTCAATGTAGTTGATCGACAAATTTGTCAAAATTTCTACTTTCATTCTATTGCGCAATTTGATCTTCACAAGAGTGTTAAGGAAACGTAGTCTCACATTATTTGAGAGTGAAATGAGTGATCACTTAATAACATTAGAAACTTTTCTATTTATTGTTAATTGATTTTGAGATGAATATAAAGTTGCAAAATACATGTTGCGTCATAGACCTTGAAAGGGGCAAACCAAATACGTACAAGATGAATTAATGTCTTAACAAGAACATAGTTTGTGGACTTTCTTGTTTTGTTCAATACCTGATACCTAATTCTGAAAACAATACTTAGATTTTGAAATTTTAAATGTAGTTTTTCTTGCTTTGTGAAATTGAAAGGATAATTGCTTTGGGTGTCGGCTTGGATTTGGATATCGATAATAGTTTTGGATTAAGGTGTGGTAATTGCAAAACTCAGACCAAACCGATGGACCAATTCCCATTCCTTTGAACGAACAAAACTAAGAACCGAGGCTTCTATTTATATAATCGCTATTCTAGAGACTAAATTTACAATATAAAATCTTGAGGGGCTAGAGTGTAAGGTCCATTAAATGTAGGGTAAATTTTCAATCACCCTAAGGTTACTAAAAAATTATTCACTCTGTCTCTTATTTAGAGTCCAGTATTTCATTTTGAGCTGCCCCTCAATAAGTGTCAATTTTGTAACGTTAGTGAGTAAAAATTGGTACATTGTCTATTTTGTCCCTAAAAATAGATTCAATTTTAAAAAGTTAGTGAAATAAAGTGTAATGATGATGGGTAAATAGAGAAAGTGGAGAAAAAAATTGATGTGAAAAGTGGAATGATGATGTCTTTTTAATAAGTTGGAGTTACGAAGCAAGACACTTAAAAATGGACGAAGGGAGTATAAATTACCCACTCACGTTTGAAATTTTTTAAAATATACACTCTAATAACAAATTACTCCCTTGTTGTGATGTAGCCACTAGAAAATTTGTCTGACATGATCATAATTTAAATGGCCCAACCATCTTTTTAGTATGTGAAAGGCTATTTTTACACCTACGCAGTCTTTTACAAGCTACAAAAAGACAGTATGATTTATTATAATTAAGATTTGATGATGTCAAACAAATTATCAAATTTTCTAGTGACTAAATCATGATATTGGAGTAATTTCTTATGAGATGAGGGATATTTTCAAATTTCCCAAAGATTAGAGGGCGATCTGTAATTTATAGAAACTTTGGGGGTCATTTTAATAATTTACCATTAAATGTACCGCTTAAGAAATTCACCAGCCATGGCCTTGCTGACATCATTAGGATGATCTCATCACAAAAATCATCCAACCAATTGCAATTAAAAGGGTTTAAGGAAAGAGAAATGATTTTCATATTTCTTTTTTTTATTCATATAAATGCACTTCTATTCTTGTCTTTTAGCATTTTTTTTTTTGTCATTCGTTAAACCTAATTTACTCTATCCTAGGGACGTAGGAAGAGCCCGGAGGGGATTAAGTGTTTACGAGAATCGAACTCTACCCATGTGCATGAGAGTATAGGTACTCACTACACTCTACTCCACTTGTTTTTAATAAAAAATTTACAAGTAAAAGTTACATTACATGACAAAAAAAAATGGATTTCATTTATCGAAAAAGAGAATGTGAAATCACAGTGCTAAAGAAAACTATGAAACAACGCATACTCAATTTACTAACAATTTCAATATATTTCTAACTATTAACATTTTTTTACTGGACTGTTTTTAGCATTCTCTATACAATATTGATATGCATTTTTGTTTTGAGAAATGATTTTAACACTTCATTTTTAGATAAATGCACTAAAAAAATTTGTCTTTTAGTGTGCTTTAAAAAATTTGATAGTATATTTTGAAATATTAAAAGACAAGTTTTGGAGTGGATTAATCAAAAAGTGGAGTGTTTTAATTTTTACTTTGTTTTTTTTTTTAAGGCTAAAGCCCACGGCCCAGGAAGTGCACGTTAGTGTAAGCCACGCGCACACCTTTAAATCTTACGCGCTTCTTTTGATTGTACTATCAAAGTTTGTACTGCAATTGTTTAACATATGAAGCCAAATTACAAAATGATCATCAATGTTTTATCTATCCTCACTACTTCTCAACTAGTTTCGTTTTCTCTCTCCTCTGAAATTTGTCATATGTGCACTCGTATTCCTCACTTCTTCTCAATAAGATTTGGGTTTATTCAAACCACTAATCCTTCAAATCGAAAACCTAAAAAAGAACTCAGAGTTGTTTTTGACAAAAATAACCCAAGTTGCCTTTATTCAAAAAAAATCGCATTTGTTAAATGAATAACTTATTTTCACAACAATATTTATAGATAGATGATTATTTAAAACCAAGCTAATAAAATATATTTATAATATTAATCAGAAACTACGAAAAAATTTGTATATGTTTTATTTTTCATATGATCGTTCTAATAATATCTTAAGACCAAATTAAAAATTTACACACGATTTATAATCGAACCCCTTTTTATGGGTTGCTCACTCTTCAATTGTAAGCAAAAAGACAAAAAATAGGGTGTATATGACTTAAAGTGGTGTAAAATTATAAATCCCTAAAATCTCAAATATTTTTCGCCAAAAAAGGGGTAACTTGCTACTTTCTTTTCTACTAATGGTAACTTGTTACCTTAGGAGCCAGTTGTAGTAAGTGTGGTCAAACTTTATAGCAACTGTAGCAATGTAACATAGTAAGAGTTGTATTAATGAAAGGTATATAAAATTTGTTTTGTGGCAGGTAGTACTGCATTTTTTTGGTCATTTTTTTGTAAAATTATCTCGTTTTTAGTAAATTCACAGCTTTGTAGTGTTATTAAGGAAAATATCAAATAAGCACCTAAATTTTGACCTCAATGTCTCATAAGCACCTGAACTAATTGATTTTAAAAAACACCTGAAATCTGTCTTAAGTGCAGAGTGTCACACACAAACACTCACCTTAATCACCAATTTGTTCCATCAATTTTTAGGTTTTGAGTTCCGATTTTATTGCACTCATATTATTGGTTTTATCACAAATAGTAAGCATATTTTCCAACATAAAGCGATTTCATACCAGTTGAGGAAAACATGAAAAGATGAGATAGCAGAGATATAATTATTCTTGTAACCTCAAGGCATTCTAACCAGTTGAAATTAAAACTGTAAGTAATAGAAAACATTCCGAAGATGAGCTGGTGACAAGCTACTACAAGAAATAATAGTTTTTGCAACGGTTCATTACCGTTGGAAATGAAGAAATACCGTCGCGAAAAAGCTTTTGCAACGGCCCTGCGACAGGATTGGGTGGTGGCAGTAAGGGGGGTGGCAAATGGGTTTTCGCGTCAGGACTGTCCCGTCGCGATGTATTAGCGACGGGAAATTGATTGTTTGCAACGGTAATTTAGTCGACGCAAATAAATTGCAAAAATCAAATTTTGATTGCCGTGGCAAATATGATATTACCCATCGCAAAAAACATTATCGTTCTTCCTACTACAGCAACTCTCGTCGCAAAAGTGCAATTTTTTTTTTAATCAAATTTCATCTATAATATGAAAGAGTTTCTGTAGCTCTAAAATTAACCATTCATTCAAGCTCATGTATTGCAAACCTAAACCTCTTCATTGTTGTATTCAAATCATCCATTCACATCCATATTCCAAACCAAGTTGAAAAAAATCATAATTCGCAAATTTCTAATAGCAACACAATTCATCATCTTGTATCGAAATCATCCATTCATCCATATTCAAAACCAAGTTGAACAAAACCATAATTCTCAAATTCCTAATATATAGCAACACAATCCAATATCATCTATCTCTTTCAACCACATAGACAAAAATACTAAAACATCTGGAGTGAATGAAAAATAAAACAAAGTCTCTAAGAGAAAGACTACAAATTGTAAAGAACACACTCAATAATCATCCATCTCTTTCTCGATCACCTGAAAAGTAAACAGGAAAAAAAATTAAAATCAACTTATAGAAGCAATAAATAATTAAATGAAACAATAAAATCAGAGTTGCAACATACATCACAGAAATTCCATGCAACATAACGGTCAAGGGCATCTCCAACCGTGTCTACACCTGGACAAGGTCTTTCCAAAAGAACATGGGGCATTATTGCTTTACCAACTTTTACTTTACAATAGCCTTCACCCAATCGTTCTCCGTATATTTGTATGTCAGGATCTGAACTAATAAGTAGCCCTTTAACCACATCGTACTTTGGAATACGAGACGTTTGCAAGTATACTTCTTGTCCAAACTAGAAAGAATTTAAATTTCAATCAGACTCCAACCTCCAATATATAATATGTAGAAGCATTATAAAGAATGAAAGTTGATACTTTTAAACCATCCATGCATATATATCAAACACAGAGCTAGCTCAAGATCCTATGAGAGCTAGTTCAGGAATTATTAGTTGAAGTCCCTTGCAGGCAGCACATTGAAACAATGAATACAATTTTGACTCCCTCACGAAAAGCAAACAAGTAGTGAGGCAAATGAGTATCTGTCACTTTGTACCCCACCTTTTTATTTTTTTTTGGTCAACTACCCCACATCACCTGTAGGAGAAATAAAAGACTCCAAAGAGACTATCAATACACTTGTATTTCAGATATGGATAGAGAGGTGGAAGTGGCCTAAACCAATGCCACACGTCACGAAACTCAAGTGACCACCTAAGGAACACAAGAAATTGAAAATTTGGCCCTTAACCAAGCCATCAAAGCACCATCCCAACATTTACTACCTACTTTTAAATTTTAACAGACACAAATCCCTCTGAGTATAGCATCATTTTTCCGTCCTTCTAATACCTTAGACCAGGTTGTGGAGCATGAACTAAAGGAGGATTCATGAAACAAAATGTATAAGATACCTGCTCAACAAGTCCTGGAGAATGTGTGGGTGTTCTATGACCTCGCTCCAACGTCGGGGTATCACCTCCGATAGACTGATCTCTTACGGTTCGATGTCCACTTGCTGTATCCGGAAACTACAAAGTCAATGAAAAATTTGTCAATATGTGCACGCATCCTAATTCCACTAAATGTAGCAATTACAAAGTGTACTTTACATAATGTAGTTAACCTGTATAGCCTCTGAACCCCTGGACTCCATGTACTCAAACATGTGATATTGTAGCTTTTCAAATTGTGAAGTGAAGCGTTCAGTTAGGCGAGCCTCAATTCGTTGCTCGATTTCAGCCATTGATGATAGATTGATTGTTTGTGATGGTCCAAAATCCTTTTTATACACTGACGACCGGGGAACACCCCCTCCGCAGGTCCTACAATAGCCATGATTATCTTTCCCCACAATGGAATGGAAGATCAGATCTCGTGCCTCTATCGTCCTTTCATCTTCACTCAGTAACTCTACTTGTTGATTATACTCTGTCTATATTAGAAGTACGTAAGCACGAAATAAATATCTGAATACAACAAATAAAAAACTTAAATATGTACCATTATCTCTTTAACTTTAGGGTTGTCTTGTCTCCGTGTCTGCAAGTAGACACTCATCTTATCAAGGCTCTCTCCATTTGCAGCTAGCTATAATTGTCACATGAAAAATATTTAGACATCATTTATTTCCAAAGAAAAACAATCCTAATGTTAAAAACACGTACATCATATCTTACTTGGGAAAAGGGTGTTCGGCCAGTGTTATGAGGTGCGCCGCGCCAACTTCGATTCCCTTTATTACGGAGAGCTTCAGCCTATAAATTCATTTAAACATGAAAACTTCAAGTAACTATGTATTATGTATTATTCAAACTTTTTGACAAAACTGTTAACTCATACCGATACTTCCTCAATTTGCCAATACTCTACAAGTTCTTTCCACTGATTTGGATCAACAAAATCAAGCACTCTTAATGCTATGTTTGGATCTGCATATGGAAACATGTAGGATGTATAATGCTCAGCCTTTATCTTGGCTTTGTTATCCTTATATATTCTACAACAAGAGTCCACGCATACACTCTCGTATTCATCTGGGCAGAACTCCAAATTACCCTACAAACCAAAAAAAAAAAAAATTGGAAACATCTACAAGAAGTTTTCTATGTAGCGATATCACTAATAAAACACATAAGTTATACCTGGACCTCTTTCCAGCTACCCTCCTTAATATGATTGGGGATGGATTTCCAATTTAGTTATGTGAGTGGTACACGATAAGAGTTTCGCACCATAATACCCAACTGCCCGGTCAAGGAGTCGCCTTCATCTCCAAGAGGTTTATTATTCACATCAAACTGGACTTTTAGTTTACTGCCAGAATCCCAGCCCTTAATCCCTAAAGATTTGCCTCGACCATGCTTGGATCCTGATGGCTTAGAAGTTGTTAGACCTAATAAATATTGTTAATAAATGATAACAACCATGTATGGGATAAATAAAACTGTTTAAAGGCATCAACTAGTGTCACATGAATTTGACATTGTGTTGGCTTGAGCGGTATCATGAATCGATACTTGCTGTTGTTGTGGTTGGGATCTAGGACGGCCAACCTTCCTCTTCCGCGTAACCTATAAACACAAAAAAAAAAAAAAAAAAAAACCCATTTGCAATAAAAAAAAAAAAGATATATGTTCAGGAAATTTCTAGCAACTTACAATCTCTGAAATCATCTAAAAACTCATATCAAAACATCTCAAAAGTGTATCAAGTTCTAGCTAAGAATCATCTTTAGAAATAAATTCTAGAATTGTAGAGAGTTTCTCAAAGTTGACTGATTTTGCACAGAAAATCTCTAAATTCAAAGTTCATATTCATGTGAAACTCACAAGTCTAAAAACTTTGTCTCAAGCTAGCATATGTCAACACACCTACATTATCAGTGTAGTACACTTCAAATAAGTCTACAAATATCAAGTATCATGATAATTTTTTCACTGAAATGACAACCAGTAATGTAAGGCATCAAACATGTAGTTAAACACGAAGCTTAAATCATAATACTATACAATTATGAAAAACATGGAGATTAGAGAGCAAGAGGAAGGTGAAGTTAGCATCATACGTGTGTATCCGGCAATGGTGGCTGCAATGGTTGTGACAGTGGCTGCAATATAGGTGCATGAGATGATAACCTCAAATATAGTCCTAGGACGAGTCTGCAATGGTGGCTTAAATAACCACCAGTAATGTAAGGCATAAAATATAAAGTTAAACACAAAGCTTGAATCATTGTACTCTACAATTATGAAAAATATGGAGATTAGAGAGCAAAAGGAAGGTGAAGTTAGCATCATACGTGCGTATCGTACAATGGCGGTTGCAATTGTTGTGACCGTGGCTGCAATATAGGTGAGTGAGGTGATAGCCGGCTCGAAGAGGCATTCAAGTTGTCCATACGAGATTTTTTGTTACTTAAGACCTCGGACATAGTCCTAGGATGACCAGTATACGGCTCTTCATTGTGTTGAATCTGTAACTGTAAGCATAAAACTCATAACGCAAAAAAGAACAATTTGCATGACATAGTAAAAAGAAATACATAGCGATTATTATAGAATAAAAAATGTGTCACGCCCTGCCAAGCGCACGGTGCCCTATGCAGGCCCGAGCTGGTGCGGCTGCATGCCTACAATGATCTCATCCATCTTTGTACAATATTGTCCGCTTTAGACGCCCAAAGACCGTAAACTTCCCAGTAGGGTCACCCATCCCTGGATTACCCCAGGATGAGCGCGCTTAACTCTGAAGTTTCTACGTTCTTTGGCCCGTCCTCACGGCTTTAAAAGGCCTTATACAAGTAGGATGGATCATTCCTTATAAATTGTGACCTGCCCCTCCCTTAATCGGCTAGTAGGCTGTCACAATCTACCCCCCTTAGAGGTGTAATGTCCTCGTTACACAGTGCCCAGCAACCCTTCCCTAGGGTCTGTGGCAGCAGAGCACATTCTACTCACCACTTTGTCCAGGGTTGAGCTCTAATACCACCTGTCACGCCCCGCCAAGCGCACGGTGCCCTATGCAGGCCCGAGCTAGTGCGGCTGCATGCTCACAATGATCTCATCCATATTTGTACAATATTGTCCGCTTTAAATGCTCAAAAAGCGTAGACTTCCCAATAGGGTCACCCATCCCTGGATTACCCCAGGATGAGCACGCTTAACTGTGAAGTTTCTACGTTCTTTGGCCCGCCCTCACGGTTTTAAAAGGCCTTATACAAGTAGGATGGATCATTCCTTATAAATTGTGACCTGCCTCTCCCTTAATCGGCGAGTAGGCTGTCACAAAACGTAACAACGGTATTTAAATAAATGGCATTGTTGCAATCTAATCAAATAAATCACTCATTGGAATAAAAAAAAAATTGCTACAATAATCTAATAACTTAAAATAAGAGACAAAGAATATTTGCACTATTTCATTGGAAGATCAATGGTTTCTCCTTCGGTTCCTTCTCTCACCCAACCAACTTGTTCATCACGAACCACAATATTCTCTTCCAATTCTTGACTCATAAATTAAAGGATCAACTTGATGGTCCCTAGAAAGCAAATCAAACAAACCTCTCTGAGACATCTTCATAACAACCTCCCATTCTGGTTCTATGGGATCAAGAATATACCAAACTTGCTCTGCTTGTGGTGCCAAGATAAAAGGTTCATTAGAAAGTTGATCTTCTCGATAAAACAACCGGTTGAAGTTCGCCAATATAAATTTGTAGACATCTTCCTTCTTTCCATGATCATTATCAATCCAATCACATTTAAACAACACAAATTTAATGTCATTTTGTATCGAACTTCAACTATGTCTCTCAAGCGTCCATAATAGTACACAGCTTCCACTTGAAGATTCTTGTCCTTCCGATTTGCATAACTCATAGTATCTGCCTTTAGAGCTACACCACTATTTTGAGTAGTTCGACGATCATCTTTGGCTTTCACCCTAAAACGATTTCCATTTATAATATAACCTTTGAATCTCCTAGCGATAAATTGAGGACCATTTGCCAATCCAATAATTTCTTCTGACAATGTGGTATTATCTGTGCTCCGTAGGGTTCAAACCTATTAAATATAAAAAATTAATAGTTTAGACATCAAAACAGTATTAGTTGTACGATCAACTTTTAAACACTTACATGCTCTATAAACCAAATGTGGAATTGTTCAAAATGTTCGCGTTGGAGCTAATGATCATCGGCATGGGGCATTTTGCTCTTAAGAACTTGTAGGTGCTTGTTGTTTGGATTGAAACACATGTTTAATTCGACACATTTTATATTATTAATTGTAGAAGTTGATTAGATAATAATCATACCTTATGAATGGTTCAACTGCAACTGTATTGAATAATATATAACAATGGGCTTGTGTCCATTCAATAGGCTCAAGATGAAAACTTATGGTTTCCCCTAAGAGACGACCCCAGTTATCACCCTATCATCATTCCTCATTGGTCAATTAGACTTGGTTTCTACATTATCAAGATATTGTGCACAAAAATTCATGCACTCTTCCATCAAATAACCATTTGCCATTCAAGCCTCTGGATGAGCTTTGTTGCACAAATACTGTTTCAAAGTTAGAAGAAACCTCTCAATTGGATACATCCATCTAAATTGCGCTGGCCCAGCGATCAATGCTTCATCAGCTAGATGTATAGTCAAGTGCTCCATTATGTCAAAGAAAGCTGGTGGGAATATTTTCTCAAGATGACAAAGTGTTGAAGCAATACGGTCCCGAATATACTCCAAATCTGATGCTCGATTTACCTTAGAGCACAATTGTCTAAAAAAATTGTTCAATTCAATCAAGGGTTCAACCACACTCTTTGGCAACGATCTTCGTATAGCCACAGGTATAAGTTGTTGCATTAGAATATGATTGTCTTGGCTTTTAAGACCTGAAATAATTCTATCTTCTATACGAACTCGTCGCGATATATTTGAGGCATACCCATCTAGTGATTTCACTTCCTTGAGGACTTTGAGGAATAAGTTTTTCTCATTGTTACTCATTGTGAACTGTGCAGGGGCTACATATATTTTCCCACATCCTGTTGATTGCAAGTGCAATGGTTTCCTGATATCCCTTTCTTGTAAATCACGTCGAGCATTGACATTATCCTTGGATTTTTCCAAAACTCCTAATATTGTCCACAAAATATTGTTGCAGACTTGCTCTCTATATGCATTAAATCGAAAATGTGCCTAATCAAATTGTACTCCCAGTATGGAAGTTCAAAGAAAATATTTTTTTTCTTCCAATTATGATCGCGAGTTCCAGGTTGTTCCCTTTCTTGCAATCTATTGTGCCTTTCCTTGATGTCATCGATCTTATACTGCATTAAGATGCCTTTCGATTCCAATTGTTTCAACAGCTCAGACCCAGATAATATTTTCGGCTTCTGTCTATATTCTCGGCTTCCGTTAAAAGAGACCCTATCCTTTCGAAATTTATGATCGTAAGGTAAGAATCAACGGTGACCTATGTACGTTTGTTTCCTACCATGCTTCAACCAAGATGACTGTTTATCAAAATTACAAGAAGGACAAGCATATTCTCCTTTAGTACTCCATCCTGACAAGTTGGCATAGGCGGGAAAATCATTTATAGTCCATAACAAAGTCTCACACAACTGAAACATTTGATTGCTTGATGACCTTCACTTTATAATTCCTTCAAATCGTCAATCAACAGTTGAAGATACACATCGATCTTGTCACCTGGTCCTTTAGGACCATCAATAAGCATAGATAGCAATAGAAATGGTTGCTTCATGCACAACCATGGAGGTAAATTATATGGAATCAACACCACAAGCCAAGTACTATGGACTATATTCATTGATCTAAATGGATTGAATCCATCAGACGCTAAACCAAGCCTCACATTGCGACTATCATTGGCAAAGGTTGGGTTCCTCTTGTCAAAATCTTTCCACGCAAGGGAGTCTGCAGGATGCTTAGCAACACCGTCATCCACTCGATCCTTTGCATGCCATTTCATGAGGTTGGCCGTTTTTGATGTCAAAAATAGCCTCTGCAACCTTTGCTTCACCGGAAAGTATCTCACACATTGTGCGGCTACTTTGTTACCATCCTCTGATTTATCCTTGTTCTTTTTCCATCTTGAACTTCCACATATAACACATTCATTGAGTTTTGAGTGTTCACCTCTGAACAACATACAGTGCTTGGGACATGCATCCCAAGTCTCATACGTGAGGCCCAAATCGTCAGTTATCTTTTGAGCTTCATAGTATGTAATTGGTAGTTTGACATTCTTAGGGAAAGCCTCATTCAAAAGTTGGAGCAACTTACTAAATATATCATCTGTCAAGTGGCCAAAGACCTTTGTATGCAACAACCTTACAAGGAATGATAACATTGTAAAAATTTTCACCCTGGGTACAATTCTGTTTGTGCACTTTCTAGAAGTTTGAAGTATGCCTTTGTTTCTTCATTGGGTTTTGTACCCAAATTATGCGCATCTTGCTCGTCGGATTTAACACCTACTTCTACATAAGGTATTCCTATGGCTTTGCGAACCATTCCCACCATATCATCCCTAATATTTGAGTCCAACACGCTTTCTTTTTCTTGGCTACCATGCAAAGGAACGTAGGACTCACCGTGATAAACTCAATTCTTGTAATTCCTTAAGAAACCATTGGATATTAGATGATCTCGCACCACCACCCTTGCTAGATTATAACGATTCCCACAACTCCTACACGGACAACAGATAACCAAACTTTCATGTCTTTTACTGTATGCAAACATAAGGAATTGATCAATCCCAGCTATATATTCTGCGGACATTCGATTTGGTAAGTCTATCCAACTTCTGTCCATCTTTATATACTCTTCCTCGGGTGTTTCTGTACATAAAAACTATTGAGGAGGATTGAAGTACATAAAACAATTCTCATATCTACACGTGCACCATGTACCATCAGTCTTATGCAAAAACACCAACAGGATTTCAAAAAAAAAAAAAAGTAAGTTCATAAACTAAATAAGTAAAGAGCAAATAATTGAGCTTACTAAGCAAAAATGCTATTGGATTGAAGGGAGCACTTTTAACCATCAGCTTGATATAAGCTCCACAACTATGTCACCGTTTCCAATATTTCTATGGAGACAAAAGATAATTGAACGTAAGTTGAATTTGTATCAAGTTGGACTTACTACCAATTAAAATTAGCATATAAAGCAACTAGCAAATTGCCCATGCCTACGGGGCTACAACAACGATCCAAGTCAAATCAAATTGCATTGATTGGATTCAAATTTCATTGATATCCAAACTGCAAGATTCATACTAATATCCAAACTACAAGATTCAAATTTCATCTCAAAAACACTTAATAATAAAGTCAAACCCATAAACAAAAGTAGCTAAAAGGGTGCTCCACATTAAAAAAGAGAGTGTCTGAAGTTACCTCATATAAAGAGGTAGGGAGTTGTCTATTCCTTCTAAGCAAAGCTATAACTAAAATCTCACTATCACTTCAAGAAAAATTCAAGTCATGCAAACATCGAAGTTTTTTCGGCATGGTTAGGACTGAGGAGTGTTGGAGTATAAATCATAAAGGTCATTGATGAATCGACCATCGTCCAAGTTTATTATATCCACGCCTATGACTACGACAGTTTTAGCACAATTCTTATCAATGAGACTAATGTCTTGTTAAAAGCACCATTCATTTCAATACTACTAACGCAGCTCAAAGAATTTAGTGAAAATAGCAAGTACAATAGATACCAAATAACAAGGCTCCACCAGAAATTTCAGGTAGGGAAGCCAAAGCATATGGTTTCAAATTGGGAAGCTAAAAGCATCTCCAATGGTTATGGCATTTTTTAGGAGCCAAACCCATTTTTTCAGATGACGCCCACATATCCAATGGTCACACCATTATATCACAACCATTTCAGAGAAGGTGCCTCTCTGTGACTGTGCTTCTATCTTTGGGGCTATCTATCAATTGGCTAATGGTTTTTGTATTTACTTCTTTTGGCCCAATAAAAATTCTAATAGAGTAGCTCACTGCGTGGCCACCTCTCATTTGAACGAGACCATTCCACGTTGATTATTGTAGACACCCTAATCTGGGCCTCTGAATAATCTTTAAGTTCCCCGATAATGAAATAAGGAAAAATATACCTTCAAAACTTGGATTGTTGCTCCTTAGCTACTCCTCCTCTAAACCTCAAGAAAATCCCTTCCCAAACATGTAGGGTGGCCATCAGTTCAATTGCAAAGAGAAAAGTGCATTTGCTTGGTCAAAAACAACTTTTTCCATGACACACTGATGGTAAAATGGGCACACATTTCATTGTATAAAACATCTTTGCATGAAACCAATTGGGTTAGAAAGAGGACTCGACAAGCTTTCCAACGCTTCATAAAATGTCCAAATCTGAGGTCGAGAGTGTTCGGGGCGCCCCCGCGAAGTTTGGTGTGTTGTGCTGACACACAATACCGCGCGGCGTTTCAAAACGTCGCGCGGCATTTCAAGAAATTTCAAAAAAATCACTCCGCAGCACGAGATTTCAATATACAGCACGGCATTTCTCCTTATGTCGCGTGGCGTTTTGGGAAAAAGTTCTGACAGCAAGAGAAAGTTGTCGGCCACGCCTGCAGATGCAATATTTCGGCCCAGAAGCCACCTCCCCTCTTTGCAGTGCTCATCATTGGCTCTCTTGCCTATAAATACACCTCCCCTCTAGTTGAGAAGCACCCCTTCAACTCCAAATAAAGTTACTTTGCCATTTTCTAGATTGATACTCTCTCTCTCTAAAAATACACCTTCCCTCTTGATTCTTTCTTTACAACTTCTCACACCCATTACAACATACATCTCTCTCTCTCTACATCAACCCACAAGTTGGGCTATTAAGAAATCAACCTCAAGTTGCTCTCTCTCTCTCTCTCTCTCTCTCTCTCTCTCTCTCTCTCTCATTTGCTCACAAGTCTCTCAAAACTCAATCCAAATCATCTTCCACTCTCCATCTTCAAGCACATCCAAGCTTCGATCGAAAGGTATAAACATATTCCTTAGGCTAAACTACGTTTAGCTTTAAGGGGAGCCGATCGAGGCCCTTCTCAGTCTTTCTATACTGAGTTTGGGTCTCAAACGAGCTTTATATTGAAAAGTACAAAAAAATAGTTTTTGTACCGGAATGCGCTACATCGTGCGGCGTTTTACGACACCGCACGGCGTAGCGTATTATACCGTGCTTTATTTTATTTCTCGCACGTATTCCTTCTTATGTTATCCTATTTAGTCTGTTTATTACTTTTCTGTGCGGGTACATTCTAGAATCAAGTTTCATGTTAAAAGTCTTTTTTTATTTTTATTAAATCTTTTGACATTTTAAAAGACTTTTAACATTGCTTTACATGATAAGATAAACAAAATGATTTCATAAATCATTTTTTTCCAGAGATTCGGAAAAATATAAAAACTATTTTGTAGATCTGTGATTTGTTTTGTCATGTAAAAGCGAACTGATACTGGAATGCGTAGACAGGTGGACCGCACGGCGTTTTAGATACACCGTGCGATGCATCCGGTCCGTCGCGCGGTATTTCACTTGATATTGGCAGACTGCTGTGATGTTGTTATTTCACTTTCCGTATATTGCTCATCCATTTCATACTGTACAGTTTGCACCACAAGCACTCCAATGTGTTATATTAAACCCTATGTCCCTTTCCCGTACATGTTTTTAATCAAAATTAAGTTTTTCAAATGATATTAAATCCCCCATTTAAAATGCTTAGTAGAGACTGGTTTTACCGGGCGAACGGGATGCTTTTTCAACAAAACCTTCCTCGTTCGTAACGTGGCTTCCGAACCCAAAATCTCAACGTTTTCGCTAGACCAAAAGCATTTCTTTCTCTCAAACAAACTCTCGATTTCTCGGATTATCCATCTTAAAAATCCGGGTGGCGGCTCTTTTTGACCGCGCGCCGGGGCGGGGAGCCCACCATTATATTAACATCTCTTCCTTGTATTCAATAGATGCCTCCTATGAAAAATATTTCACAGACTCCAATTTGAAAGGATTATCCACCCCCAAACCTTTATCATTGGTAAGGGCCTTGTCTTATTCGATAGAAACCTATTGAACACCTAGCTTGATTAGCGACTAATAAGTAGTACCACAAAAACTTCGTCATGACAAACACATAAATGAAACACTAAAAGATTCAAAGAACATCTACTACAAAAAAAAAAAAAAAAAAAAAAAATTTATATATCCATATCAAGGAAATCTGTCCAGAGTAGTGTAGAGTGGAAAAAAAAAAACCCAAAATTTTTTTTATAGACGAATATTCAGTTTCTAGTAGTCCGATTTTTTATTTTGAACATTAATGTTCTAGTGTGGCCTTTTATCAAGCAAATCGAACATATGCACGTGGTGAGACGTGAAAACCTAACGGTTCCGATCGACAACTATAAATATTTAGTTGATAATGACTTTTAAATTCTATATGTTCAATATAATTGTTAGCAAACTAAGTTTTATGTTGTATTTGAACGTACGGTAGTCATTCAACTATGACACAATTACGATGATCCAGACTGTTGCTTTTGTTTTCCTTGTTGATTAAGTTATTCTCGAAAAAAATTATCTCAATCGGGTTTAAAAAGCATCTTTATCGAGAACAATGTCACTAACAAAGTGGATTTTTCTATCCGATCAAGTGCGTAGGTACCTGCCGATTAACTTCGTTTTTGGTGGAAATGATGTACTCCATAATATGTAAAAGAAGGACGGTTCAGATTGAAGAAAAAGACTTAGGTGAGGGTTGGGTATTGCAATCTAATACTTTAATGTATCGGGAGGCATCAAATCTGATTCAATCAGGCGATCGCCGATATCCGATGAACTTCGATTTTGGTGACACTGATGGAATTAGTGAGACGTGAAATCCTAATGGTTCAGATCGACCATTATTAAAATAAAACCAACTGATTAAGTTTAGAACTTATTCGTAGTGCGCGATACGAGGACGCTTAATTATTGTGTGAAAAATTATGAGCGTCCGTGGATTGCTTTGATTCAATAAATAAGCAAGCTTTGATTCAATAAATAAGCTAACTGTCAGAAATATCGTAAATATATTTTCCGCCCTTTGTTGTCCTAAGTTCTCTTGTGCGTACTAGTGGCAATTTGTTTGTACAGTTCGTGCGAGTTCGAGTCTTGGGCATAGCATTATTTTTTTCAATGTGTTTTCGAAACTAGATATATTATTGATGAAATTAAATAGGCATCCTTTCTACTAGACTTGTTTAGGTGTCCATCCTAAGGGTTTTAAAAACTTATGTTCTCATCCTCAAACTACATTGTTGCCCCATTATGCCCCTAGTATATATTGATATAGATATTTGTATATATATTATTTTCATTTACCTTAATAATATCCATAGTCGTATCCAAGGGCCCAAAAATCCGGGATGATGCAATCCCATTGAACCAAATCTGTTCTTCTTTTCTCGCCCAAAAAATTAACTTCCTATATCTCAAAATTATAATATAGGCAACAAATTAACTTCCTATATCTCAAAATTATAGGCAACAGTACTCTCTCCACTCTCTCATGGAGAATGAGGAAAAGGGAGGACTGATTGCCCCAGACGAATTCTATTCGTCCTCTTGTGCTTCTCCCTTAATAACATCTTCTCTCTCATCACTTCCGGCCAAAACCCGCTACCCTCTCCTCCGATGCCACATCTTTTTTGGATCTGTCGTCTCAATCGTCGTCCGTGCCGCCAATGAAGTCACCGACGAGTTCGGATTAAGTTTTAGGTATTATGTTTTTCGATTTTTGTCATGTTTATGAATTGATGATGCTTTATTCATCTACTTCGATTGAAATCTACACTTCTCAAAAATTGTCATGTTTTCTGATTTTTGTCATGTTTTTTATTTGATCGTGTTTTGTTCATCTACCTCGATTAAAACCTACACTTCTCAAAACTTGTCATATTTTCTGATTTTCGTCAAGTTTTTTATTTGATCATGTTTTGTTCATCTACCTCGATCGAAACCGACACTTCTCGAAACTTGCCATGTTTTCCGATTTTGTCATATTTTTTTAATTAATTGATCTTGTCTTGTTCTTCTACCTCGATCAGGTTTTGCCATGTTTTTCAGCTTACACGTTTGTTTTTGTAATAGTCGTGTTTTCTTTTTAGATTTTAGGGGAATGAAAAAATGAGAGAGAAGATTAGGAAAGAGAAAAAATTTAAAAGATTAGGTGAGAGAAATGTTTGAAAGAGGAGAGAGAATTGAGATAATAGAAAAGATTAAAAAAATAAAAAAAAAAGCAGAGGAGAGATTGGAAAAAGTAGGAGAAAGAAATGGTAGTTTAGGATTTAATTGAATTTGAGGATAGAAAGATAAATATTTAAACACATTAGGATGAACACCTAAATAAGTTGGGTAAAAATGATGATTAATTAAGTTCCCCTATATTATTTCATATGTAATCTTAGTTTTTTGAAAATGAGATCTATTCTTTAAATTACGATAATTTTTTAGATTACTGAGATTAAAATATCTTTCCATTTCAATTTTTTATATAATTGAAATTAAAAAACTATAATCCATAATATTTTATTACGCTTTGACAAAAAGTGAGATTTTACTTTTTGGACTGTGATCTTTATGCCATAAGTTTTTTTTATTCGCTAAGTGTGGGAAGGGGAAAAACCCTCGAAACTAAAACTCTGTTTATTTTTCCCTATATTTGCCACGGGGACCAACCCGTTGCTTTTACTTGTTTAGATTGCCATGGATCCTTTTTACCGTGGCAGATGGATGTTTTTTCACTACTAATTGCAACAAGAATTTTACCTGTAGCAAATATAATACCTAGTCAATAAATTAAAATTAGCCTTTTGCAACAGCAAAACCACCGAAGCAAATTTTACGGTTGCCAATTAATAGCCTAGTTTCTTGTAGTCAGCTAGCTATAACAAAGAACAATTTGGTCTTGGTACGATTAACATGGGTCTCCAACCAAGCTGCCCAAGTCTTCAGACCCATTTCATATCTCGTAACCATTGTACGTCAAATGTTTTATTGGATTTCTCGGATAACCACCTAATCATCAAAGTTAATACAATAAAAGATTACCTATTTAAGGCAACTGATTCTCTTCAGCAAATATCTAATATATCGAGTACAAGAATCAATGTGTGGCTTACAATCTTTCTCGCAGATTTTGGATTGTTAGAATATTGAATATGTGAGATTCCAGTGATCAAATGGTTTGAATATGTACTTACAAGACCTTAATTTTCTGATTTTCTCCTCAAGCCACCAGATATATATAGGAATCAAAGATTAGTATATCTGCATCAATCCAGCGTCGTGCATGATTTTCAATTGCCTCAATTCTGACCGTCCGATATTGTACATATGGTGGAATGGATCATCACAGTTAGATTCATTGTATTCCTTCATCATGTAAAGAACCAATTAGCCTTTACATACGAAGATTACAACCAGGATTTAAGAATTTAAGGGTAATGAAATCGTATGGGTGGGGAAGGAAGTATAATAATTAAGTGATTTGAAGAGGATTTACTGAGGAGAAATTATAGGCGGAATTAATGCTTGTGGAATATACAGTTCAGCAACACTCTAGCTATCACATAATCCTCTGGAGTAATTATTTCTTTAATGGTATTCATTGTGTATTCTCCTTCCATATATAAACCCGTAAAATCACAACGCCAAAATGGAATGCCAACGAGAGAGAGAGAGAGAGAGAGAGAGAGAGAGAGAGAGAGAGAGATGGCTCCAATAGCGTCAAGTATGATACGATGCAGCTTTCATTTGCTCAACGTTTGTCTTGCTGCGGTTCTAGTCACCATTGCAGTATATCACACCACTGGCAACAGAAGCAGCACATTCCGTTCGGTGACTAAGATCCGCATTGAGTCGGTGATTGAGAGACGAGTTGATGATTCGGTGAATGATGTTTCCGTGAATGGAGGCCGGGTCGATTCGGTGGTGTCGAGCTGTGACTTGTTTTCGGGGAAATGGGTTTATGACAATAAGTCCTACCCGTTGTATAACGATAGAGAATGTGGGTTCATGTTTGATGATTTGGCTTGTGAAAAGTATGGAAGGAAGGATTTGGAATACCAGCGTTGGAGGTGGCAGCCCCATGGCTGTGATCTCCCAAGGTCTCTCTCTCTGTCTCTTTCATATACATTTCAAAATCTTTGTCGCAGCGAGAAATTTCTATATCTTTGCAAATTAGGATTCATAATGTGGCCCAAAAAACGAATAATCATTAACTTGTGTTTATATGTATATGTGTGATGTCCAGGCCACTTTATATGAATTTCATTAGATCGGAAGTTTATCATAATTTTTTGACACTAGCTATTTTTTTTATTATTTGAGAAAGTTAATTTGTAACAAATCTTTTATTCGAATGATGCCAATGGTAGAAATGATGTACTTGAAATGCATCTATGTTTTGTTCTGGTTATTGGTAGTCACACAACTGAAACAAACGTATAAAGTTATGTTCCAAAAGAAAGAAGAAAAAGAGAGAAGAAAGAATCTGTAGTTTATAATGTAGATTCAAATCAACGTAATGGTTGCACAGGTTTCTATTTATATAACCCTAATTATAAAAGAAAATATTCTCTCATTTAGATTTTACAATATAATAGTACCTTTTCTATTTCAAAAATTGTTTATGTTAGTAAAATTTATTATAGTGTATTAAAAACTCGTACCATGTGCAAGTCACAAAGATCGATCATATGTTTAAACATGTAGCATAACATAATTGTTGTTTCTAGTACTCAATTAATTATGTTTGAGTTTAATTACTAGTGTGATTTTCTGAAATAGTAGTAATAATCTCTACTAATTGAGTAGGTTTGACGCAAAATCATTTATGGAGAGACTAAGGGGGAAAAGGTTAGTGTTCGTTGGGGATTCGGTGAACAGAAACCAATGGGTCTCAATGGTGTGTTTGGTCGAATCGTCAATTCCTAAAGCACTCAAATACATGCGGTTGAATGGCTCCTTGTACACCTTCAAGGCCACTGTGAGTACTCCGATCCACCTATTTTCTTTCTTTCTTTCTTTTATTTTTCAAAAAATAAAAAAACAAAATAATCGAGGCTTCGTTTCTTTCTACGTAAAATATTTTACATCATGTATTTATTCAATTTTTGTAAAATGGTTTTGGAACAATATATTTTATGTGAAGTATTTTCCAATGTTTGATTCACAAATAAATTTACTATTTCCTCCCTCCCTTTTAAGAGTCACACTTCGTAATTAGTCTAACTTTTTATAGAGATATCATTATTACATTCTAAAAGTTAAAACACATATCTAATGAATGAAAACAAAAATGCCAAACAATTAACTTAACCAAAAGAAAAACAAGTACTACAATTGGTTTCAGGGCATTAAAATTTACATGTATACATATACTCATGATTGATAAAAGGATAAAATAAAAAAAAGAAAATTCATATTTACAAAAGAGAAGATCATGGTCATGGATACAATCAGGAGCTATAGGCTGTGGATTAATTCTCATGTTTCCCTCCTCATCTCTCATGTGCTCTCTCTCTCTCTCTCTCTCTCTCTCTCTCTCTCTCTCTCTCTCTCTCTCTCTCTCTCTCTCTCTCTCTCTCTCTCTCAAGATTAATAGCCTTTCCAGAATTTAATTTCCAAGAGCATAGGCGTGAAGAAAGCGGATCCGGGGGTGCTGTAGTGCACCACCGTAATGTGGCCGATCTGACCGTCTATCTCGACATTAGATGGCTCGGATTTGAATTCGAACAATGGACGACACAGATTTGTAGAAGCTCGGATTAAATCTGAGCCGTCCATGCCGAGATGGACACTTGGATCGGCCACACTACACGGTGTAGTGCGGCTGCCGTACTACACCCCCTCCCAATCCGAACAAAGCGAGAGAAGGCAAAGAGATAAAAATGACTTATGAGTAATTTGAGAGGAAAATATTTTCAATCATATAAGATAAAACGTATTATTTTGAAAAATATTTCACATTGTTTTTGCCCAATCAAATAACAAAAAATAAGTAAAATATTTTACATTAAAACAAACGGAGTCAACGTATATACTTATGTTGTTTGGGCTAACGTCACTGTTGTTTTTCTTTTTGAACTTATTTTTGTCTTTCCAAAATTGTTCAAGTTTAATTAAGGATCTTTTAAGGGTAAGGTTTTTCCGATGAAAGAAATTGAAAAAATAACAAACATATGGATAAAATTTGGAAAAAAATCAACTGAAACAAAAAAAAAAAAAAAGGGTTTAATCTTTATTTTTTTTCCCTTTCTAAATGCTATGCATAATTATTTTTTCAATTCCTATTGTCGAGACAAAAAGAAAAAAGCAGAATTTTTGTGTCAAAATTAAAAAAATTAATGTTTTACATCTTTTTCAATGGGATGGTTAGTGTCTATTAAAATTTATTAGTTTCCTGCATGTTGAAGTAGATTTGGGACAAAACTGAAACAATACAAAAAGAAGAGTTCAATACTAGAATATATGGTCCATAAGTAATCTCATTTAGACTAACAGACTGTTAGCATCTCATTTCCCTTTCTTTTTCTTTTTCTTCTTTTTTTTTTTTTTTTGCATTTATGAACAGTAACTAATTAGACGAAGTAAATGAGACAGTAAGTAACGAAATGCCCCGAGACTGTTATATATATATATATATATATATAGAGAGAGAGAGAGAGAGAGAGAGTCATTTTCAAATAAGGAGGTCCTTATTTTATTTTATACGTACCTCCTCATTTCTCTCATTTTCCATTTGAATTTCAATAATCCGAGCCGCTCAATGTGTTCAGAACGTGATTTTTAAGAGTATTAGCGAGGAATCAGCAAAAAAAAAAAGACCAGGAAGAGCTTCATCCGAGCAGTTTTTATTTGAACCGTTCGATAAAAAATAAACAAAAACTGCTTGGATGAAGCCTTTCCGGTCATTTTTTTTGTTGATTTTTCACGGGTTCCCTTAAAATCACGTTCTGAACACATTGAGCGGCTTGGATAATCGAAATTCTATCGGGAAAGAGAGATCCTCATTTTATTAAATTAAGGTGGTCCTTAGGAGAAAGGGAATATATATATATATATATATATCATTTTATAGTGTTAATGGATACCATAAATTTGTGTTTTCTAAACTGAATGACTAATTAATGTGCCATTTATGGAAATTTCACTGGGGACAGCTAGCTGATTCCGTTGGAACCTTTACTTGTTTTGACTAGAGTAATTCACTTTAATTTTTTAGATTAGCCATTCATTTTGACAATAAGAATCTACGAATTAAAAAAAATATGGTCAAAAGCTTAATAAAGTTAACGAAAGACAAAACAACTTTAAACAGACCTTTTTGGGTCCTATATTTTTTCAACTTTCATCCATACGTTGTCTTGTTGGGAGGAACTCTTAAACTCAAATATTTGACCAGAAATTTTGAAAAAAAAAAAAAAAAAAGAAGTTAAATTCACTAACCACTATATATATATATATATATATAGAGGAATTTTCAAGTGAGGGATTCCTCATTTTTTGAATGCTCACTGTTTAGTGTCTTAGAAAAATAATTAATTTAGTCGAAACTCTTAGGCCAGACTCGTTTATATATAGAAGGAGGAGATATCAACTAGCTAGGAGGAGTACTTCAAGGAGCAATTCGACTTGAATTAAAGACATAATGGAAAAAAAAAAAAACTCTATATGCATAGAATTAGCCGAGTACAGACCTCTCACATTAAGAGGAGGTAGGTTTTGTACTCTTGGAAAAAATAGAGTAGTATGAAAGTGGATGAAGCTACTAAGTTTTGAAATTGGAAGGGAAACCAAATCAGACTATACATAGTAATTATAAGAAAGCTATTTAGAAAGAAATCATAGGGCAATGTGTATATGAATCTTCAAAAGTCGTGCAACACTAGTTTTCAAAATAATCTCTAATTAAAAAGTAAAATCCTTCAAATACGCCATCTCGGGTCAATACTTAAGTTGCCCTGCACCTGAAAAATATTTGTTTTTAGGTAATGTAAAAATTCGGGTTGTCACAATTTTTCCTGCATCTAGAACTGGTTTGACGTACAAGTGGCCGGCGTATTGAACACTTTGCTTCTAATATCTCCTCGTTACCAATCCCAATTTTAATCTCCTAGCCGTACTACAAATCCTCCGAAACTTACAACCGGCTTCAAACGAGGCCCTTGTTCTATGATTCTATCCTTTTTTGGGTGGAATTCAAGCTCCGTATCATCCAAGCCATGAAGCACAGGATTGACTTGTACTTCATATAACTTTAATCAGTACCGTATTTATTTTAGTACTATTGAATGCTTTTATGTGATTAATTCTGATCTGATCTGATCTGCTTGTACGTCTCAATGACTAATTGTTGGTAAATGCAATATTATTGAAGGAATACAATGCTTCAATTGACTTCTATTGGGCACCAATGCTAGTGGAATCCAACAATGATAATTCATCCCACCACGCATCATCCAATCGGATTGTCAAAATTGGAGCCATTCAAAAGCATGCTACACAATGGGGTGATGCTGATGTTCTTGTTTTTAACTCCTATCTATGGTGGATTATCCCTAAGTTGAAGGTCTTGTAAGTATAAACGATTAACTTCTATCTCCAAAATTTGTCTTGAATACGTTCACATATTGATCGCTATTGAGGTTGGTTGGGTCCATCGCGACACCAACTTCAATAAGCTGATGAAGTTGCTCTTATAGTAGCTAGCATTATTTGAGGGCGCATATCATCTACGTAAAAAGTTTGGTTGATCAGATGATTACCATGATATCTTAGGTTAGAATCATCGAAGTGTCTGGGTAAAGCCGAGCCCCAAGCAACACTTTCTAGCTGGTCCTATTGGAGAAAAGTCATTTCGTTGTTATACACGAGTGAATTCTTTTTTTTTTTTTTTTTTTAGACAATGTCCAACGAAAGCAAATTCGTTTCCTTTAAATATGACTGAAACTTTTTTTCTTGGACAATGACCACACAGGAAAGGATCATTTGAAGACCCTTATCCAATCTACAAAGAAGTAAAGATGTTGCAATGCTATGAGATGGCTCTAAAGACGTGGTCAGCGTGGTTGGAAACCCATGTTAATCGTACCAAGACGCAATTATTTTTCGTTAGCAATTCAGCTACTCACAGCAGGTATGGTGATAACTTCATCAATGAGCTGATGCCTTTAACACATTGTACGAATCTTACATTACTCCATTCTTGAGCAATTATGAAAGCTATATATACATTAAATCTGCAGAAAAAAAAATAAGAAAAAGGACCTAATAAGAAAGTGAAACAAAAATATTCGGTGACAACATGTTTGATGGGTCATGTGTAACTCCTTGATACACACCTAGCACCACAACATCCGTACCTATATGGTCCATGTAAAAAGGTTCTAAGCAGAATCCAAAAGGTAATTTTACTACATTATCAGGCATTACTAACAACATATAGGTAACAGGGCTGACGAATGGGGAATGCCTAAAGATCAGAACTGCTTCAATGAAACAAAGCCAATTTCGAAAGAGGAATACTGGGGGAGTGGATCGGACACCAAAATGATGGAAATAGCAGAAGCAGAAATTAGCAAATTGAAAAGCAGAGGGTTAAAAATACAAATGCTCAATATAACCCAACTCTCTGAGTACAGGAAAGATGGGCATCCCTCCATATACAGGAAGCAATGGCGCCCTTTAAGTAAAGAAAAGTTGTCAGACCCCAGAAATTATGCAGATTGCACTCATTGGTGCCTTCCTGGTGTGCCGGACGTCTGGAATGAGCTTCTCTTTACATACATTATTCATCATTGAAGACATTATTTTCTTTTCATTTCTTTTAGTAATTTTTTTGCACTCTCTTTCATATTCTGCACTCTTTTAATATCACTATTCATGTGAAGCTATAGTATTACCCTTTCGTGTGTAAAAGAAGTAGTAATTAAAAAAGGTAATACTATAAATTCACGTGAATAAAGATTTAAAAAAAAAGAGAGTAAGAATGTGAAACAGGAGGATTTCGTATTCTCTCAGTCTCAAAATTTTAATTCACAGTGAAAAGTCATGAATTTTGGATAAAAAATAAAATAATTCTGAGCATATTTTTTACATCGGTCTAAAGAACTAATTGAGATTTTTAATTTTAGTCTAAATGAGTTTAAACTATCTTATTAATAAATAATAATAATTATCAAAATAAAAATATTATTTTGCACGGTCAAGTTTTTCCCCTTTTCTCTCTGTAAAGACCTAGTATTTTTTAACAAATAATAATTATTATCAAAATAAACATATTATTTTTCTCGTTAATTTATTTAATGTGAAAAATTATTTATGTTATCACACCAAATTTTATTCCGCAATCGTTTGTATACGCACACTCTCAACGAGTGATTTCCCTAATGTTTGACAGTGTTACACCGGACCAGACCCGACCTTTTCCCATTCTTTTATTTCGGCAGCTAGAGGGAACAAGATCCCTTAATCTTCTCCCCAATTCCCTCACAATGAGACACCACATTTTTACCCTTGGGTTCTTACCCTCCCTCATATACCCAAAACCCACTCTTTAGAGCATCTCCAATGGAGTTGGATTTTAGACGAGGATGGATAGTTATGTTATATGTAAAAAGTGGTTAAAAGTTAGTTGATTGTAAAATAGAACCCACTCCTTTCCAATGATGAGATGTAAAATAGGGATGGATAATTAACTAACTTTCCCTTCTCCTTATTTTTTCTCAACTTTCTCAACCCTAATTCAAGTACTACTTCCGTTGAAAAATAATTTTAGTATCCGGTAATCAAGGACTTTAAAAAAACATTTCCGAAAAAAAAAAAAAAAACTTGCGTCCCAATTTTTTTTTTACTTTTCATCCACTTCAATTACACCATTTACTTCATCTATTTACTCCCATCAACTCTCAACAACATCATTTACCTGATTCATTTACTCTCCATTCTCAACCACACCATTTATTTCAGTCATTTACTCTCATCCACTCTCAACTACACAATTTACTTCAGTCATTTACTCCTATCTACTCTCAACTACATCATTTACTCCCATCTACTCTGAACTACATTATTTACTCCAATCCACTCAGTCATTTACTCATATCTACTCTCAACTACATAATTTACTCTCATCCACTCTCAACTACATAATTTACTCCCATCCACCCCCAACCATACCATTTACTTCAGCCATCTATATATAGACCTATCCTCCTCATTATTCATTCCCACACTGAAATCTATATACAGTCTCCTCATTCAAAAAAAATATTCATCATGAGCAATTTAACCCAAAGAATATTATTGGGAGAATTTGACGGATCTTCTTCTGATGCAGTGGCACAATTGATCATGGCCAGGCAGTACCGAAAATTTCAAAGAAGACGCCAACAAGGAGGTCATGTTGGTTCTACAAGCGGTCGAGCTTGGATCCCCCGTGACAAAGTTGGTGCCGACCAACGAATCAATGCTGATTACTTTTGTGAGTATCCACTCTATGACGAAAAGTTATTTCGCCAACGTTTTCGAATGAGTCGACCCTTATTTGAAAAGATCTTGGGTCAACTCCAGCAACATGATGTGACGTTCGTCCAAAGGAATGATGCTACGGGACCTCCAGGTCTTTCTGGCATCCAAAAGATGACAGCAGCTCTGAGGATGATGGCATATGGGACGCCTGCTGATAGTCTTGATGAGTATCTCAAGATTGGGGAAAGCACTGCAGTTGACTCTCTTCTAAGCTTCTGTAAAGGTGTTATCTCCATTTTTGAACCAGAATACTTGAGAAAACCAAATGAAGCAGATACTGCAAGGCTCCTATATGTGGGCAATCAACGTGGTTTTCTTGGAATGCTAGGCAGCTTGGATTGTATGCATTGGCAGTGGGACAAATGTCCAACTGCTTACCATGGCTTCTTCAGCGGCCGCAGCAGAAAACCCACTCTCGTACTTGAAGCAGTTGCATCGTATGATTTGTGGATTTGGCATGCTTTCTTTGGCATGCCTGGGTCATTCAACGATATCAACGTACTTGATCAATCTCATCTCTTTGATGATCTCAGTGCCGGTCGTGCCCCTCCAGCCCATTTTGTTGTTAACGGGAGTCAATACGACATGGGGTACTACCTTGCTGATGGTATCTATCCAAAATGGGCGACTCTCGTCCAAACCATTGCTCAACCGCAAGGAAGAAAGAAGCAACACTTTGCAAGGATGCAAGAGGCATGTCGCAAGGATGTTGAAAGGGCATTTGGCATACTCCAAGCACGCTGGGCAATTGTGAGAGGACCGGCACGATTCTGGAATGAGAAGGATCTAGGCTACATCATGGAAAACATGTGTCATTATGCATAACATGATAATTGAAGACCAACGTGATCACGATGCTATTGATGAAATTACTGAACTTCTTTCTTCCAACCCAATTCAAGTATCGAGAGATGTCACACCTGCATTGCTTGATTTCTTTAAAAATAACCGCAGGTTTCGATCAAATGAGGCACATCATTCGCTCCGCAATGATCTTATTGAACACCTATGGGCCCGTAATGGAGATGAAGAATGAGCTTCCTGTGTCTTGGACTTCATTTTCGAGTCTTGTATTTCATTTTCGAGTATTGTGCTTCATTTTCAAGTCTTGTATTTCATTTTCGAGTCATGTTCTTCATTTTAGAGTCTTGTATTTCATTTTCGAGTCTTGTGCTTTATTTTCAAGTCTTGTACTTCATTTTCGAGTCTTGTACTTCATTAGCTAAATAAAATGCATTTTATTATCGAATAGTACCCAACGATTACATCAAAGTCAAGATTATTACATAATTGCTAAAGACTATTACATATGACAACAAAAAATTATTACAATCAATAATCAGGAAGAACAGGAAAATAACCATTCGAACTTGAGCTAGCCGTCCATTTAGCCAAGATTTCACCCTTGCGATACTGGTAATAAGCCTTCATTTGGGGGTCTTGAACCAAATCCAAGTCCATTTGCATAATCCTATCTTCCATCTCTTTTTCCTGCATTGCTGCCTTCCTCTCCTCAAGCGCCACCCTCCTCTCATCATTTGCCGTAGTCCTTTCCAAAGCCGCGACTCTTCTGGCTTCCATATCAGCTCTCCTACCTTCCTTCTCAGATGTAGTTTTGTTGAATTTTTCCATCAAGTTTATCCATTCACGTTCCTCATTTTCTATTTTTTTGGTCTTCAATAATTTTGCCTTTGATGCTTTACATCCAGGAGGCCTCTTTCTTGGAGACTGAACACTACCTCCACTCGTAGGATTGCTATCTTCCAATGTAGTTGCTGTGTTTGGAACTTGAGAGAAATCAGGAGATAGAGGGACCGAACTCGTATCCATTTGTGAAGATCTTGGGTCGGACCGGGGTGGGGTTAAATCCGCCCACTTCATACTGTGTTCTAAGATTGCCCAGCAACAATCCAAATTGGCAAAAGGTTTATTCTCAGTTTCTTTGTAATGTTTCTTCGCTAGATCAATCTATACACATGATAGCAAAATTATTTAATTAATTATCAAAATAATAATATTAACAAATTCTTATGAAAATAGAAACTTGATAGTAGCAAAATAATAATTTATTTTGTTATGAAAATAAATTCTTATGAAAACAAAATAATAATATTAACAAAAATAATAATACCTCATTTGTTCTGTCATTCCACTTTGATGTTGCCTTTGAATTTGCCTTAAATGTCCACGATATTTGTTGCAAGCCTGTTGGATGACTTGCCATCGAGACTTGATAGAAGCATCCGATCGTACATCGCCTCCTGTGAATTCGGTATATTTTTTTGCAACCCGATCCCATAATTTAGATCGTGGTTGGTTGGTACCGATAATCGGGTCTTGACTAATGCACAAGTAAGCATTACAAATTGCTTCATCTTGATCGGAGTTGAACGATTTTTCTCTTGCACTACGACTTCCTTCTGCCATAATTGATACACTATTTTTTTTGGAGGGTGTTTGTGAAGAATGAAGAAAATTTTTGTTGTCTAAAATACTATTAACACACATTTATAGGCAGTGCAAAAAAGAGACCGTTGCAATTTTTTTCCACCACCAAAATAACTGTTGGATCACCAACGGTCGGATCCTTAAAAAAAAAAAAAAATACAAACCAACGGTCGGATTGGATGAGATTCCAATCCAACCCAACTTTACTCTCGCTCATCTTCTCTCTCTCTCTCTCTCTCTCTCTCTCTACAAACAACACAGACCGACGCCCCCCTCTCAAACCTCAAACCAGGCGACCTCTCTCCCTCGCTCTCTCTCTCTCTCTCTCTCTCTCTCTCTCTCTCTGCAGCAGAACCCAGCCCTCCTCTCCCTTTTTCTGAACGAAGGGAAATCACAGCCGGAGGGCCACAGCCGGCGAGAGTTTCAGAAAGGCACAGCTGGCGGCATGCATCTGTGCCGTCCATGGAGACGGTCATCTCCGGATTCCGGCTTGTTCTACCGGATTCCGACGTGTTCTACCAATTCCCGACGATTTTCCGACTAAATCAGGTAACCTCCGGCTTTCCAAAATTCTGGTACAATCGGTTAGTGATGACCTGTCAAATTATAGCTGCAGCCAAAAGGGGATGCAAATATACATCCCCCTTTCCATTTGTGCTATTTTCCATCTCCGAATTTGTTATTTTCCATCCCCATTGGAGCAATTTTTTTAACATCTGGGTGCTATTATAAGTATAGCACCTGGTTTTACATCCCCATTGGGGATGCTCTTATATCCCCTTCTCTTTTTTCTCTTTTCTGACCCAGCCTTCCCCCCCACTTCGGTAGGGAGAGAGAATTGCAGCGAGGGAGGGAGAGAGAGAGAGAGAAAAGACACCTCCATTCTCCACCTTCCAACCGTAGTCTTCCCACCATCACCCGAACTCCACCTCACCACCACCGTAACCTCTCCGGACGCCACCTGAGCTCACCACACCACCACTGCCGTGCTCATCACCGCCACGTACCAAGCTCCGTCGCCGGTCTGACCTGCCATCGAACCTCTCCGCAAACCGTTCGCCGGACAAGAGGTAGTTCGGAACTCACCTCCCTACGTATATCACGTTTCTATAATGATTTTAGCATTACGGTGTGATAATAATCGAACCCGACGTGGGCGGTAGAAATCCGGTCGTAATCCCCGGTTTTGCCGATCTCCCATAGCCACTGGTTTTATTTGAAATTTTCTTTGGATTAATTATAACTACGCCCCTTGTGTTTGAATAATTTTTAAATCCACCCTAGAGAATATGAAATAATAATATAAGTCCCTAAGTTAAATATTTTCGGTTCGATGTTAGTTTAATCGTATGATTAATATATTGGCAAGATAAATTCTATGGCATGATAAATTTTATCGCATGAGTAGTTTTGTCGCATGATTGATTATTATCGTAGAATTAATTATTGTAGCCAGTAAATATGTTTCATAAAAGTATTAAATTGTGAGAAATGTTGTTGGACTGATAGATTGGCCAAATAGGTTCTCGGGGTTGGTTGCGATGTGCGGATTTAACCTATTAGACATGATAATAGGATTAATGGAAAAATAAAATTGATGGGTGAGATGATAGTGAGACGTGTGTGACGCCCCATAGCCAGGTTGAGTCCGGGCTCTGGAGTCAAATCCCGGTAGGCATCTGGATGGGGTGGTCACAATGATGGATTTGGATTTGATTACCGAGGTTACGGAACCCTAAGTATGGCATGGCTATGATTAACTTTTGAGAAACGGGATTGAAGCGCAAGGGGTGGAATTTACCGTGTTCGTTCTTCTTGTTTTAGAGCAAGGGGTGGAATTTATCGCGATGAATTCTCCTAAGTAGATAACTTGGGGTCTTTCATCGGGGCACAGGGAGGGAGTTGAATCATGCCATGACCATAGCTTAGTTAAGGATAGGAGCGGATCTATGGATAAGATTTGAGATTTCACGTAGGTTGAAGAATAGAAATAAAAATAATTGGTTGTCCTCTTCTTACGTTATTTCATTGCATTCAAATTATATATCTTGTTGCTTGTAAGTTATGGGTTTCGGGTGTGTTTTGGCTACTAGGCGTCATCACTCACAAGTACTATGTTGCCTTGGTAACTCGAACTCCAGGAATTGAAGACGGAACAGAAGTGTCGTACGACTCGATTGAATTCAACCTTGTTGAGGAAGAAGCCGATAACCTAGGTTTCCGTGCGCATAGTCGCTCTGACTAATTTAAGCCAACTTTATTTTGAAAGCTTTAGAGTTTGTTTGGAAATTGTTATAGTTTGATTTATTTGAAACGGTTGTAATATAATAACACATGCTTTTGAAATGGTGATGTAGTAAATTTATGAATTTCTTTTGTGAAAATCATCTTTTAAATATTTTTAATGTCTCCAAATTTTTGGGGCGTTACACTCTTAGTCGTAATTATCAAGCCATCGCAAGTTACAATTTAACTCCTTGGGAGGTTCTCAGTTACTTTCAAACTCTTTACTATTATACAATTTTTCGCAATTAAGTATCACAAGCTCTAAATTTACATTTTCCCTTTGATGTTATCATCGATCATACTGAAGAATATAAGCATACAAAATTTCATTCCAAACATCAGGCACACCAGGAAGGCACCAGTGTATGCAATCAGCATAACTTTCGGGTCTTGCCAATTGCTCTTCAGTTAAGGGATCCCATTGCTTCCTATATATCGAAGGGTGGCCTTCTTTGCGATACTTTGCCAATTGTGTTATGTTTAGCATTTGTACTTTCAGATCTCTCTCGTTCAAGCTATTGATTGTCGTCTCCACTATTTGCATCATTTTGGAGTCCGATCCATTTCCCCAATATCCCTCTTGAGAAATTGGCTCTGTTTCATTGTAACAATTTTGGTCTACATCCCTGCCCCATTCTTCACCCCTGAAACAAATACAATACAATACAAAAAATACTATAAGGAACGTAAACTTGCATACTCTAGTTGACTGTGTTTTTTATCCTAAATTTGTTGCAAGATTTGCATATACAACCCGGAATTTTCGGTCAACAGATGTACGTCCATGTCCTTCTATTTTTAATACAAAATTCCCCAAACTGCTGACCCCACCCCATAACTTTAGGCTATAAGAATGGATTGGTTGAACTTGAAAGCATAGATGTCGAAAAATTTCATGGTAAGGGTATCCCCGGCATGGTATGGCCACTCAATGTTTTTAATAGTTAATTTGCATGCGATGGATGTACCATATATACTTGGATACTTACCGATGCGGCTGGTTTTGCATGGAACTAAAACTAATATACTATTGTTGGAGTAATTTTAAGATTGTTTATTTTGAAATACTCAAATTTAGTGGTAATGGACAATCATGTGTGTGTGTCTATATATATATATATATATATATATATATATATATATATATATATATATATATATATATATATATATATATATATATATATATATAGAGAGAGAGAGAGAGAGAGAGAGAGAGAGAGAGAGAGAGGAATTTTCAAGTGAGGGATCCCTCATTTTTTTAAAATGAGGGACTTCCATTCCAGATTGAATTTCGATAATCCAAGCCGCTCAATGTGTGCAGAACGTGATTTTAAGGGTACCCGCGAGAAATTAGCAAAAAAAATGACCGGGAAGGGCTTCATCCGAGCAGTTTTTTTGAACCGTTCAATGAAAACTGCTCGGATGAAGCCCTTCCCGGTCATTTTTTTTGCTGATTTCTAGAGAGGACCTTTAAAATCACGTTCTGATCACTTTGAGCGACTCGGATTATCGAAATTCAATCTGGAATGGAAGTCCCTCATTTTAAAAAAATGAGAGATCCCCCACCGGAACCTAACTCTATATATATATATATATACATATATATATATATACATACATACATACATACATACACACACACACAGAGTCCAGTTCAAGTCCAAACCTATTCCCGTCCACACCAGTCCGCACGGACCGCACCTCCCCTTTTCCGATCGAATTTCGATAATCCGAGCCGCTTAATGTGTTCAGAACGTTATTTTAAGGGTACCCTACGAGAAATCGGCAAAAAAAAAAAAAAACACCATGAAGGGCTTGATTTGAGCAGTTTTTTATTGAACCGTTCAATAAAATACAAACAAAAACTGTTCGGATGAAGCCCTTCCCGGAGTTTTTTTTTTGCCGATTTCTTGCGGGTACCCTTAAAATCACATTCTGATCACATTGAGCAACTCGGATCATCAAAATTCGATCGAAAAAGGGGAGGTGCGGACGATGTGGACGGGAAGAGGTTTGGACTTGATCCGGATATATATATATATACACACACACATACACTTTTATTTGGTTACATTTATGTTGGTACAATTGTTTGGTTGTCTTTAAGTTTGAAATTTCTTGAGCTCAAAACAAGTGCATACCGTTCATGTGTAGGTGACATGGTAACGAAGAATAATTGGGTCTTATTACGGTCGACATGAATTTCCAACCAATCTGACCACGTCTTCAAAGCCATCTCATAACTGCGTAACACCTCCACTTCTCTATAGATTCCGTCTGACCTCTCAAATGATCCCCACCTAGTGGCCAATAAATTCGGCCAATAAATTCAAATAAAATTTAGACACCATTTCAGCATATATGATTGATCCAAAAGACGAACGAGTTTAAAAATGTTAAACGGGCCGGCCCCAATTACTATATAGGTTAAAATAAATTAATTACTTACAAGATCTTCATCATGGGCCTGCTCCACCAAAGGTAGGAATTGAAGACTAGAATATCTGCATCAGTCCAATGCCTAGCATGTTTTTCAATGGCTTGAGTCCTTACAATTCGATCTGGTAAACGATGCATCACTGGATCATCAGAGTTGGACTCAACTAGCAGTGGAGCCCAATAGAATTCAACTGATGCATTGTATTCCTTCGTTGAATAAACCACAAATTAACAAACATTACACCCAGAAAGATAAATTTATTAGGACTACTACATACGCAACTGGATTGTATAATTGCAGTAAAAAGTGAATTCGATTTCTTCAGAATCTTTTCACTGTTAGAGAATTTTTAAACATTTTTCTAAATTACTAAAAACAACCTCTCTGTTTTCTTTTTCTTTTTTTCTAAATTAGGCCAATGTGTATAGACCTACTGATAGAAGAAAAAAACTCAAATGAAAACAAAACAATAACATGAATTTTTTTTCTAGAAAGACAGAAAAAAGTTCATTAAAAGGAAAGTAAATCAGGAAAGAAATATTTTTGTTTTAGAGATTAAAATTGACTGGCTATATATATATTTTTTCCCCTGAAAGACATGGTATTTTAATAAAATTAAACTTACAGAGGCCTTGAAGGTGATCAAGGAGCCATTGGTGTGCATAGATTTGAGCATTGGATCAAGTATGGATGTTTCCACTAGACAGACCATTGAGACCCATTGGTTCCTATTTAAAGAATCTCCAACAAACACAAGCCTCTTGTTCCTCAGCCTCTCTAGCAATGCTGTGGCATTGAACCTTTATTAACATATAAAAGCACATTCCGCCAAGTTCAAAAAAATACCCATATAATTAAAGACCCTAGGATCAAATGACCACCAATTATATACTTTTTGTCTTTTGGAATTTTAGAGAAAGACAAATTGTATCAACATATAATGGAAAATAGTTTTATCTTTGGTTCGCACTACAACAGTAATTAGAAAACTTCATCAAAATTGAGCAAATTTTATGTCAAAATCCCACTAAAAGATTAGAAGGTGCAGAAATAAAATTTTGGCCATTTTGTCTTCAATGAGCCATTTTCATATTTGACCCATGATTTATCTTTACATTTCTTTTGGGTTCTTTCAAACTCAACATAAAAAAGTATTGACAAGATGCTAAAGTTCAAAACCACGTTGAGCCCAATAATTGGACAATCTTTTAAGTGAAATTTCAAGATTTTTTTTGAATATGTAAATTTCAAGATTAGTACTCCCTCATCTCATCGCTTCTAGAGTTTTTTTTAGTGCAGTGCTGTTACATACTACATACTCCCCCCTCCCATTTTTATTGTCCATTATTCTATTTGTCTTTCTTATGTCTTTTGCCTATATCTTTAAGTGTGGATCTTAAAAAATATGCAATATGGATCTTGTTTGATAGATCTCGATTAGTTCTATAATACAAAATTTTCAAAATTATGAAAACATTATAGATTGAAAGATATAAACAATTAAAAAAATGACACATAATTTAAAAATGAACAATGAAAATGGAACGGATGGAGTATTTATTTACACAGATTTGCATTTGTATACTCAAATTTATCCCCTGTTTTTTAAATTAACCTTTTCCATTAATACATTGAGGTTGAGAGTGAGAAGAGAGAGAGGAGAAGAGGTCAGAGATATAAAAGTACCTTGGGAGGTCACAGCGATGAGGTTGCCACCTCCAACTCTGATACCTCAAGTCCTCTCTTCCATACTTCTGGCAAGCCAATTGGTCCGACATAAAACTGCAATCCTTCTCTTTGTACAAAGGGTGTGACTCGTTATCAAATACCCATTTCCCCGAGAACAAATCGCATTGCGAAATCGACGATGAGCCATTGTTAATCTGATGCTTCATCTCATCCTCTTCTTCCAATAACTGCTTGCTCTCTCCCGTCAAATAAATTGCTCCAATCACTAAGACGGCCACCAATAGGCCTACAAGGGATTGAAAGCTCCATCTAATTCCCCAGGAACTGGGAAACAATACTTGGAGTTTATTTGTCATTCCCACCCCCACTAGTCTAAACTCACTTGCCCCTATCTTGGACTCTGTCACATGTCTTTGTTGATGCCTCCTCTTTTAAGCATATCTGGCTAGTGGTCGGTGAATGGTGTGATGGATTACCACTTTTTTAATGGTGATGAGTGGTTCATCGAAAGCAATTGATTTGGCCTTTTAAAAAAAAAAAATTTAACCAGGGTTCTTTGCAGTGCGTTCTAGGAATGACTTGATTGTTCCATCTCGATTTAGGGTGAATTCATGCTATAGTCTTAACCGTACTTTTGGTGTTTTAGTCCTAAATAATACCCATTATTGAAGACAACTCATTTCCCTTACTTTACTTTACTGTCTAAATGGTATTTTGAGTATTTTTAATAATAACAAGTGGTATTTTGGTGTTTATCCGCAGACAAAAAGTATCGATGAACTCATCCTTATAAATTGTGTTTCTGGTAAAACAAAAAAGGGATTTATAGATTGTGCCACTGACACGGTTTCAAATTTAGGGTACCAATAGTTTTTATTTAGTAATTTATTTCATATATTAGTCCGGGTTCCATAAGAGATCCCACACGGTGCTACCATGCGGACCTCCCATTTTCAGAGCAAATTTCGATGATCCGAGTCGCTGAAAGTGATCAGAACGTGATTTTAAGAGTACCCGCGAGAAATCAGCAAAAAAAGAAATGATCGGGAAGAGCTTGATCCTAACAATTTTTTATTGAACTGTTCAATAAAAAACTACTAGGATCAAGCCCTTCTCGATCATTTTTTTTTTGCTGATTTCTTGCGAGTACCCTTAAAATCATGTTCTGCACACTTTGAGTGGCTCAGATCATCGAAATTTGCTCGGGAAAGGAGAGTCCCGCACGATAGCACCATACGGGATCCCTCATTGGATCTGTGGTGTGTGTGTGTATATGATCAAGCCCTTCTCGATCATTTTTTTGGTGATTTCTTGCGAGTATCCATAAAATCATGTTCTGCACACTTTGAATGGCTCAAATCATTCGAAATTTGCTCAGGAAAAGAGAGTCCCACACGGTAGCACCGTGTGGGATCCCTCATTGGATCTCTGGTGTGTGCATGTGTGTGTATATGTGTGTGTGTATATATATATATATGGTTGGTTTATCAGGACGAAAACACAATATCAAAAGAAGATGCTACCTACATGGAGTAGATTTTGTGCACAATGATTGTGCATAGAACATGGTATGGGCCCACTTTGGGTCCCACACAAATAATTCGAGTCGTTAATTAAATTTAAAACTTTTTCCAAGGACGCTCGTGAAAAGTCAAATCAATCCAATACCTATAAGTGTTTGATCCAATCATTTAACTTTTTATTTAGATTTTTCAGGATCTGAAAACTTAAATGATTAGATCAAGTAACTATAAGTATTGGATTAACCTAATTTTTTTTTGCAAAGGGCCTTTGATAAAATATTTTATATTTAATGAACAGCTTAGATCGTTTGAATGAGATCTGTGATAGGCATGCACTGAATCTGTGCACAAATCTGTGTGTGTAGCAGCACTTGTTTCACATGTATAACTACGAGTGATCATCTGTCATCACTCTATCACAATTACAGTATGTGGTATAAAAAGGATATTGGGCGCCGAACTGAATAACTTTATCCATAACTACGGGGGTGTTTATACACCATACGGCAAATACACCGATAGAGAGCAGAGAAGAAGCTCGGACTTGTTAAATATTTTTTTACATATTTTAACACAATAATAAAGGCCAAAGACAAGAAGAAATAAATTTTTGTACAACTTTTAAAACAATAATAAAGGTCAATGGCAACTTGGTAAAAATTTAATCCATAATTCATTTTCATCATTCATCTACCAACACTACTATTGTTCAAAATATATTCTGCACATGTTTCCCAAACACTCATTCATTCTCCAAAATATATTTTGACTATTATCAAAAGAGTCAAAAAATAGGCTCCCAAACACTCCTACGAGTTTTTCGCGAGCTTACATACTGCTAACTGATCTGTGTAGAAAATTTTGAATTTCGAAAGTCTTATACTTACGATTCTATGAACTGGTAGTACCCAAGGCCAAGAGGTTTCAAACTACCTATCCAATTATGACTTAAACATTATAGAGTAGATTAAGTTTAACAAATGGTAAAATAAAAATAAAAATAAATTAAGCTTGGGCGCACCAATTAACAAAAAGGCCTGATGGGATCCAACATAATTATTTGACGTATATTTGAATATAAGTGCCAAAACGTAAAGTTCGAGCCACCGGCAGCAATGATGTGGAGTTGAATATTCATGATTCGGGGTTTTGGTGCTATGCAGCTGCTGCACAGCACCGTGCTAAACGGCTCGTATATCGTTCATTTGGTAATCTAATGGTTTAAATCTCATCTCGACAATAAACGACTCAGATGCAACATAGGTGGAGATGAGATTTGAACCGTTAGATTGCCGAACGGACGGCATCCGAACCGCGCAGCCCGGTGCTGCACAGCACCAACCCTCAATCCAAATATTCAACTTTAACCAATAAAATTTTGATAAATTATTTGCTCTCCTTAAGGCACCGTCATGTGGTACTTCGTCATCACATATTTATTATTTATGTGTGGTTTTAGACAAAGTGTATATGCTACATATGGAATATGCGGTGGGGGATAAATTTGTGGTATCATGTGAAGCTGTTCCTGTGACATTGAATAATCTCTCATAAAGTCCACCAAAGTAGGGGAAATTTCTATATATTTTGGTTGCGAGACAGACAAAAAGGGAATTGGCGAAATCAAGATCAGCATCCTCTTTAATTTGCTTCAACTTCACAGAGGAAAATCGAGAATTGCTATATTATTGGGCCACGGTATGTAAATTAATAAAATCATGTGAGTTTTAGTTTTGCTGTTTGGCAGTTGAAATAGAATATGCACTGTATTATATATCCATTTGTGGTTAGGTTGGTTGATATGTACAAATCAATTAGAGGTGGCAATCCAAACCCATATTTCTTAATCCGCTCAAACCCGCCCACTTATAACCCAACCTAATCCGTCCATATTGTGTGATGGGTTAATATGGGTTCAACCCATATCAACCCATATTTATATGGGTTTAGATGGGTTGAGAGTGGATTCAATATGGGTTACAATTAAAAATGGCCCAACACTTCTTTTTCTCTCAGCCCGCACTCTCTCCCCCGTCTTTCTCTATTCACCCGTCTCTCTATTCGTTTCCTATCCTTTCTCATTTTTGAACTCATTTTTTAAAGGAATACGTGTTACTTTCTCCTGCAGTAAGAACCCACAATTCCCACTTGGAAAAATGTTTCCCTGCTTCCCACTCCCCCCCCTCTCTCTCTCTCTCTCTCTCTCCCACTTGGAAAAATGTTTCCCTGCTTCCCACTCCTCTCTCTCTCTCTCTCTCTCCCACTTGGAAAAATGTTTCCCTGCTTCCCACTCCTCTCTCTCTCTCTCTCTCTCTCTCTCTCTCTCTTTCTCTCTCTCTCTCTCTGTTGCACACTCGTTCGGTCATGATTTTTGCAAAAATCTCATGGCGAATTTTTGGGACCAAATGCTTTGATTCATCTTTGTCTTTCCATGGAACATTTTTTTTTTGTAATAAATCTTTTTATGTTTTGGTCAAACTATTTTATTTTTAAATTTCTTTTTATTGCAATCATCGCCTTCTAGACAACTCTCTGATGCTGCCTCTGACCCATCGTCGAAATTACATTTCTGTTTAGAAATGAAAAAAAAAAAGTATAAACCTAATTTTTTAAAAGTTTTTTTAGCCTCTAATTGCTTCAATTTTATTCAAAAAAAATTGAGTTTTAATCATAAAATTTTACTTTTCTGAATGGGATGGGGGAAGAGAGGGGAAGGAAAACCCCACAAAAAAAAAAAAAAAAAAAGGGAGAAAAACGGGTCGGGTTGGGCGGGTTTGGGTTTGGCTTGACCCATATTTGACCCGACCCGTCTCAACCCGTTTACCTTTTGACCCATATTCAACCCGCCCACATTTGACCCATGACCCGTTTCAACCCACCCAAACCCACCCAGACCCGCCCGTTTGCCACCTCTAAAATCAATGTCCGTTGCCTTGAAGATTGCTTACTCACATCTCTCTCTCTTGATCAACACTTCAAGACAACTTCTTTTTCTTGGACCAAGTAAACCGAACTTTAGTCAGCCGCACTCACCATCTAGGACTTTTAGTATACAATTTAATATCAAAACTGTTTTTCGTTTTTTTTATAACTAGTTGTCTCTCGTCTAGGCTACTTTATCGGCGTCTCAACTAACCTTGGAGAACTCTAAACTCACCGTTCACTAACGGGGGCACTTGAAGCCAAAACAAATGATCCATATAGACTATTCCCAACAATCGTAAGACGACTAAAATAGAAAAGTAAACCCTCCTTTTACCTTTTATGTACACCCATGTTCCCATGTCGTTCCAGATCTACACCAAATTTAAACACATCTTTTTGAGCCAACTCCACATAAAACACCAAATCGATCCATAAATAGCTCCAGAAAAGCAAAAGATGGAAAAGGAACAGGAGATGGAGTTTGCTTATTTTACTTAAAGGAGAAGAAAGCCATCTTAAAATGGCCCCACAATTACTTTATTATCAAAAAAAAAAAAATGGCCCCACAAGGCTAATGCTTTTGGCAGCAAATAATTCAGAGGTGGGTGACCCAAACCAATTCACCAAGTACATGAGCTATGTACGCTCCAACACCTTTCTTCAGTAAAATAAAAACAAATTAAGAACACTAAAATTGAGCAAATTAGACGAAAATGATTATGCATCAGACGTAGGGCTTGTTTGATAACCTAAATTCAGCACTTAATACTGAATCAATTAAGTAATAAGTGATTCAGTAGGTTTGATAAGCACATTTTACATTGCTTAACAAATTAAGTACCACTTAAAATATAGGTCAAAAAGTTGAAAAAAAATTAAGTAGCTTTGAGTTACTTAATTCTTGCTGAATTTTTGTATACTTACATTCAACCATCATACCACCACCACAACCACTCCCACCTACACCGCCACTACTCCACCACCACCACTACCACCACCTCCACCACTCCACCACCCCACCACCACCACCACCACCTCCACTACCACCATTCCACCACCAACACCTCCACCACTCCACCACCACCACTACCACCATCTCCACCACTCCACCACCTCCACTACCACTACTCCTCCACCACAACATCACCACTACTAGCTTCACCACCACCACCACATCACCACCACCACCAACTCCACCACCACCACCACCACCACCACTCCTCCTCCACCACCACCACCTCCACCACTCCACCACCACCTTCACTACCACCACCACCACTCCACCACCTCCACCACCACCACTCCACCTCCACCACATCACCACCACCACCACTCCACCACTTCCTTCACTACCACCACCACTAACTCCACCACCACCACCGCTCCACCACTACCATCACCACCACCAGCTCCACTACTCCACCACCACCACCACCGCTCCTACCACCACCACCTCCACCACCATTACCAAAAGTATATTGTGACCGTTAGTAAATTAAGAGAGAATTGGAACAAAATTAATTCATTATTTTTTTAATTCAGTACTTAATATATTTATCAAACAGTTTTTTAGCTTAAAAAATTCAGCATTCAATTTCTAGTACTTAATTTTTCAGCTTTCAGTTTCAGTTTTCAGTTTTATCAAACAGCCCCGTAGTGTTCGACCCTAGTGGCAATACAGGCTGCCGCTGTCGGGGAAGTGATTGGTTGTGAGGCTGTAGCGCTTGCTGCAGCTCAGCGAGGAAGGGTTTGGGTAAATTTTAAGGTTTCTATGGCAGTATTTATAAAATAATAAAAATAATAAAAAAACGTTTCTATGCCGGTAGATAAATTTGCACAGGTATCAAGCTGTAATAAAATGATTTCAATTTTCATGGAGTGAAGGGAAAAAATTCAACTTAATCGCTTTCATTTATCCTTGTTTTTCCTTCTATTTATAAAGGATGTGATCCTCTTCGGTCCTTATTTTGGATGAGAGGAGACAGACATGATTTAGACCATTCATTTGCTACAATCAACGATTTGCATTTGCTTATCAACTAGTTTTACCAGTCAAAGTTAATTCTTACCAATAAGAAGTTAATTCTTATCGGTGAGAATTGATGAGAAAATTTAAACTATTAATATATGCCAATAAACGGTCCAAATGTGGACTGTTTCCTCCAATCCAAAACATGGGCAGAAAAATTAGAGAGGATCCAGACCCATCTCCTCCAGTCCCTTAAAGAGACTAGACGGTTCTGTACTCACTTTCAGATCCTTCCCGGACTCGATTTGGTAATTGAAAATGTTAACTGTATAGACGTCGTCACAAAATTCAGTCACGTCAAAATTCATATTTATCAAATTTAGTTTAGATATTTTTGGAACACATTGAAAAAATGGGTTTTAATTAGGTTCTGTTTGGAAAAAATTTCATTTTCAATTTTTTATTTTTGTTTTCGATATTTTTTTTTTTTTTTAAACAAGCACTGTAAACATGTTTATGTTATTGTTGTTGTTTACTGTAACGCCCCAAATTTCGGAACATCAATAAAAACATTTAAAAGACAATTTTTCCAATTAAAATTCATAGATTTAATACATCACTGTTTCAAAACCAGGATGTCATCATATTACAACCATATCGAATTAAGTTTAAGTAGCCGAATTTGACAAAAATATTACAATTTCCCAAATAAACTTTGAAGCTTCTAAAATAAAGTTGACTTAAATTAAATCAGAGCAACTACGCATACGGAAACCAAGGTTCTTCGGCTCCCTCCTCAGTAGCGTTGACTCCAGTCGTATTGTACGACACTTCTGTTCTGCCTTCGATACCTGGCGTTGTAGTTACCAGGGCAACATAGTACCATGAGCGATGATACTCAGTAGCCAAAACCCACCCGAAACCCATAACTTACAAGCAAGGGCATATACAATATTCTTAAAGTAAGAACAATTAAAGTAGCAAGCGATCAATTTCAATTACTAGCCTTTAACTTAGTGAAATCTAGAATCTCAACCCTTGAAAAACATCCTCCCATGTTAACCACTAGGACTATGGCCATTCGTGATACTGCTCCCCCTTGCTAGCCCTAACCAGGAGCCCCGATGAAATGGCCTAAGTTATTTACTTAGTGGGAGTCATCGATCGCCTCGCAATGATGAATTCCCCAGGGAACTAACCGTAACCACTGGGCCCACAAGGAACTAATCGTAACCTTGGGAGTATATAGACCATAACCTGGCACTATAATACATATCACCCTTTTTTCTCCTATTCAAAAAAAGCGATCACGCAATGCCATATCCTAAGGTTTCGAATCGACAATCAACTGCCATACCCTGGCTTCACTTCTCTGCTCCCAAACTGGACTCTGTGGATAACCTCCAACAGATCCGGATTCACTGGATAACCGCCAAGAATCCCATTAAACCATCATTCCTCTGGCTAACCGTCCATCTCACCATCTCTTATCTTTTCCAATTTCTTTTAACTCAAAAATCGTCTATGTGATCTTCTATGTATGTACACCAATCCCCAGTGAACTTAATGTCCGTTCTAAGTTCTCATGCAATAGGGTGGATAACATTCAATCATAATAAATCACAAAACGAAAATCATGTCGTTACCAAATAAAATTTATTTAACACATGAAGCATGTAACAAGTGGCATAATGATCATGGTACAACTCATTAAATATCTTAACTAGGCAAACATCTTATTAGGAAAACTGTAATAGCAATAGTCACCAAATTCTAAGAAATTTGTTAATCATGTTAAAAGGATCAAGTTAAGAACATACATACCACATAGAACGGCACAAAAAAAAAATACATATATATCTAGTTACAAGCATTTTTAGTACTCTATACAGATTACTGATTAAATTCTTTTGATACGTTAACATGCAACAAACATGGATTTACCAGTTTATCCAACTTCAAGTTTTCCGATTAACCCAATATAAACTTCCCAAATAAATTATACCACCTGTAGATCAATATCCAAGTTTACGTTTTAACCAGAAGCTACCACATAATCACCATATTCAATCATAATGCTAGTCAAACTTAAGCTACTAATATTTCCCTTTATCATGTTTAGCACAGTCAACTTCTTTTTCAAGTTTGAGTAGCTTAATCAAATATCACTTATTCACATGTCTAATCTACAACAAAATGAACACATTAATAATTTAATAGCATTATATACTTAGGGAGGTAAGTTTCAACTACCTCTTGTCCAGCGAACGGAGTTTCGGAGAGATTTTGGCAGTGATTTGGAGCAGCGGTGGAGCTCGGTCGGATGGTGACCCGGCTGTGACGAGAGGTGGTGATGCTGCTTGGGGGGGTAGGGGGGGATGGCCGGCTGCCTCTCTCTCTCTCTCTCTCTCTCTCTCTCTCTCTCTCTCTCTTCTGAATTTTCCGACAGAAAATAAAATGGGAAGGGGGATTTAGAGCATCTCCAATAGGCTAAGCAAAAGAGGGTTTTCAGCAAAATGACTAGCCAAAGCCCAAAAAACCCTTCCCAGCCGACTGGCTCCACGCTCGGGGATTTGGTTGTGTGCTACAGTACCTCGTTTGGCCTGGCGTGGCACTGTAGCTCTCGTCTTTGGGCGATTTCTTCTCACGCTCACTTTCCCTCACTTTCTCTGATGACTCATCTCCATTCTCCCTCCCAACAGTTCTCGATTTCCTTTCGTTTCTTATCTCTATTTCAACAAGCAGATACAATGCTGGGTTTGCTGAGATTCCCGGTCTCTCTGCTGGACCTATCCATTTTTTTTCATCCTAAGAGCATCTCCAATAGGCTAAGCAAAAGAGGGTTTTAAGCAAAATGACTAGCCAAAGCCCAAAAAAACCCTTCCCAGCAAACTAGCTCCACGCTCGGGGATTTGGTCGTGTGCTACAGTACCTCGTTTGGCCTGGCCTGGCACTGTAGCTCTTGTCTTTGGGCGATTTCTTCTCACGCTCACTTTCCCTCGCTTTCTCTGATGACTCATCTCCATTCTCCCGCTCAACAGTTCTCGATTTCCCTTCGTTTCTCATCTCTATTTCAACAAGCAGATACAATGCTGGGTTTGCTGAGATTCCCGATCTCTCTGCTGGACCTATCCATTTTTTTTCATCCTAACATCAAGACAAGGTATGCTTCTCCCTCTTTCAAAATTACAAGTTCTACTTGTGATTCTGGTTCAGAATATGTATTGTTTTTAGCCATATCAATTTGGGTATAAAATTGGAGAAGATTAGGTCTCAATGGTATAAAGTCTGACAGAACAATCCTTCAGGTTGCTTGGCTTGTATGTTAGCCATTTGATAAAATGCCCCATTGAGCATTTAGTTTCCTTATTCAAAGAACTACTAATGATTTGAGGGTGCAGCAGTATTCCCAATGTAATTTAGAGAAATAATGTGTTTTCTTAAGTTAGACGTGATGGAATTTGCTGAACGGGCTTGATGGAAGTAGTAGATGCAGAGCTTTCCATATGCTCTAAGTTTCAAAAATCTGTCATTTTTGTTGAATACTTTTTAAATTTTTTTGAAGGGCTTTCTGATTTTGTGTAGTTATCAATGAATGCGGCCAAAGCAAGCAAGCACTAGGCTAGCTAGTGCTAACCATGTCCCTGTCGACCCACTTGCTAGCTAATGAATGGGGGGTCTTTGATACTTAGGCTGGTTTGCAACGGCAGACCGGCTGCAAGGGATAGACCGGCCGCAAGGGATAGAACTGTGGATTGGCAAAACTATGGTTGTGATTATTAAAAGACTGGGAGTTCTTGATTAAAAAAAAAACACACCTTGGTGATTGCTGTGTGATGCTAGAATAAACTTAGAGGTGAATTCAAGTTCAAAAGTTTTTGTGATTTAGAAAACATGAATTTTGGATTACTTAGCTTTGGAACCCAAAAGGTTTTATAATCTAGAAGCTATAGAGCTACTTTTTTATAAGTAGGAGTTCCCATGAGTCGAGCACTGAAATTTTGCAAAAGGGACATATGATTTGTTTTGTCCTATTACTTCCATTGGCTAGGAAAGAATGGTCAGCTTTGTTGATACCTTATTGTTCTTATAGGGATGGATGCACAGAAAAATGCATATTTCACAAATCTCTTAGAAGATGGTTTGATCTTAGAAGATGAACTCTCAATGGAGCCTCAAGATGAAGTTGGATTTACTTATGCAAATCAAAATGCAAAAGAGTTCACCCAGGCATCTCAAACCTCAGCTCAAATGGGATCCACTTCTAAGAAACCGCAACGCGGTGGCAACTTCACCAATGAAGAAGACAAATTGCTTGTATCGGCATATTTGAATATAAGCTTGGATGTCGTGCAAGGGAACGACCAGAAACGTAAAACATATTGGAGAAAAGTGTGGGATTATTTCCACAAGCATAAGTCTTTCGTTTCTAAGCGTAATGAGAACTCTCTAATGAACAGGTGGTTAGCGATTCAACTTTCTGTTAACAAGTTCTGTGGATGCTATGCTCAAATTGAATTGAGGCATCAAAGTGGTATGATCGAGGAAGACAAGGTACGTATTGAGCTTCAATATTAACCATTACAGCTGCTCATTGCTTCATAGTTTTTACATTTAATGTAATTTTTTTAATATGTTTTTAGGTTTCTGAAGCAAAAACTTACTACAAGTCACTCGAAACCTCAAAAAATAGCTCAAAAATAGCTCATTTCAGTTTGAACACTGCTGGAAACAGTTGAGGTACCAACCAAAGTGGTTGGAGGACTTTGAGAGAAAAAAACCAAAGAAGAACAAAACTTGGACAGTACCTTCTCTTTCTACTCCAAAGTTGGTTGATCTTGGAGAAGGTGATGCCACCTTTGTGGACTTGGAGAGACCTCCGGGTAATAAAGGTGAGAAGGAGCGATTGAAAAAAAGAAAGAAAGCTGAAATTTCCACTTCTCCTCTTGCAGGAATACTAACTGTTATCAAGGAAGAACAAAAAAAAGCGAGTGACAAGAAATTGGACATTATCCAACAACTACATGTTCAAGAGCAAGAGAGACACCAACTTGAGAAAGAGAAACTTCGTCAAGGGGAAGAGAAAATATCTATTAAGAAAAAAATGCTTCGTGTGGAAGAGATGAAAGAAGAGGAGAGAATAATGTTGGTGGATACAAGTGCCTTGCCTCATGTGCAACAAGAGTACTATCAAAGCCGACAAAGGGAGATCCTTCAACAACACGAAAAAAGGATTTAGAATTGTTAGTAGTTGAACTATTTTGGATGTCTACATGTTTTGGCGGGGTTGAACTAGTTTGCCTCGATAATTCCTAGTTTGTATTATAGTTTTGTCATCGAGAATGTAGATGATTGCTGGTTTTTGTTGCCTTGACGATTGTTGGTTTTCGCTGGCTAAGTTTGTTAGTAATTGAAGTGTCAAACTTTGTAAGCCTTTTGATGGCGAAATTTACATCTGATGAATATTTGTGTATGGCTGACTCATATGCTAAATTCTATTATCAATTTTTGTTTCTTGCTATAAAGTTTGGGTCTGAATTCAGTCATGGATCAAGTTTTGGGGTAATTGTTATTACTGCCATTATGAGATTTAGCTTTATATTCCCAAAGAGGATCATGCCAAAGGGGAATTGGAACTGCACCAGGTTGCAGCAGCCTTTGTTTGGCAGCCCTAGGTACTTCTATGTGCTGGGGATTTATACTCATCAGCTGCTGCAATTATTTTACTTCTACTGCTAATTGATTGTTGTTGTAGCAGGTGGCTTCCCTTATAATTGTTCAGTTTGCTTGTGTGCTATCCAGCTGCTGTAATTGTTCGTTCAACTGTTGTAATTGTGCAGTTTGCTTGTAATTATGCTATCCGTGGGGCTTGTCCCTAGCGTATTCTTATCTTTTGCTATCTGCTGCCTTTTCATGAGCTACATTTATACCACTAGTTGTAGCTTCATCCTTGTTTAAGTTCCAAGAGGTGGCTGATCTGTTAGGTGGCTGAGCTGTTAAATGCATTATGTAGGTGAAGTAGCAGGCCCACAAATTTGGTGGACTGATCTAGTATCCAAATGTATTGTAGTTGCCTATTATGCCTGTTGCTACTGTTTTTTGCTGCTGCTGCTATTTCCCTACGACTGCTGTTGTTTTGCTCTGTTATGGCAGCTGTTCTTCTTATTTTCCTATGGTGTTTACTCTGCTGCTGGTTGTGATACTTTCCTGCTGCTGTTTCTGCTTGTTCTGAACCTGCCTTGCAATTGGTAGATGGACGGAAAACAGCGTGTCTCATTTACCTTATGTAACCATTTGGCATAAGCAAATTTTTGGTTATTTTCTTTTTCTCTTTCTCTTTCTTTTTCTTTTTCCTCCTAGGGTATTGCCCCTTGTAGGCTGTATATTTGGTTAGCCTCTTTTTTCAATTTCAAGCTAATTTACCCACACAAAAAAAACGTAACAGATGTTTAGGAAAAAAAAATACATAAGTCTTCGAATTACATAAATGAGAATTACATGATTGCATAAATGGGATTAGATACTTGCACAAAAGAGATTACATAATTGCATAAATGAAATTTACTACTATAAATTCCTACGACTGGCTATGTCGCTCCCATAAGTGTTCGACGAGGTCTAATTGAAGTTGGGAGTGAGTTTCTCTACTTCGAATAACATGTTGGCGTCGAATGAACTCCATAAGTTCCATCGTATGCTCATGCGATACTGGTTCGGGGGGAGGTCCATCATTCCTTTCATATTCATAGTCTTGCACATCATCTTCTCGTTCATCCTCAATGATCATGTTATGTAGTATTAGGCATGCCTTCATAATAACTTTGAGCATGCTAAGTCTCCAAAAACGTGCAGGTTGACGTATAACCGCAAAACGAGCTTGAAGCACTCCAAATGCATACTCTACATCCTTCCTTGTTGACTCTTGGGTTGCTGCGAAAAACTTTTTCTTGTTTCCTTGAGGACACTGAATTGTTTTCACAAAATTAGACCATCGAGGATATATACCATCTGCTAGATAATATCCCATTGTATAGTTATGACCGTTGATTGAGTAATTGGCTGGAGGAGCACGTCCTTGGGCCAATTCACTAAATACTGTTGATCTTTTTAGCACATTGATGTCATTATTAGATCCCGGTAATCCAAAATATGCATGCCATATCCATCGATCATATGACTCTATGGCTTCCAGGATAACTATCTGTTCGTGAATATGGCCACTATACATTCCTTTCCATGCCATTGGGCAATTCTTCTATTTCCAATGCATACAATCAATGCTACCCAACATCCCAGGAAATCCACGCCATTCTCCAACTGCTAGCCATCTAGCAATGTCATTGCTAGTGGGTGACCTTAAGTGTTCACCGGAAAAAATCTCAATCACCGCTTTGACAAATCTCTCTAGACTCTCTATTGCGGTGCTTTCTCCTATCCTCACAATCTCATCTAAAAAATCAGCCGATACCCCATAAGCAACGATCCGAATTGCTGCCGTCATCTTTTGAAGCGAAGACAAACCGAGCATTCCAGCAGCATTTCTTCCTTGGACAAAGTATGGATCATGTGCTTCTATCGCAACTTGAATACGGAGAAAAAGAGAACGGCTCATATGAAATCTCCTTCGAAAATACTCAGGAGGATAAACAGGTGGTTCGGCAAAATAGTCACGAAAAATCCTTTCATGGCCAAGGATAGTTCCGCGATGAATATAATTGCGACCTTGAACAGAACCACGATGTCGGACTACTCCTCTCTCACTATTTAGTCTTTCTTCTTCCATAGAGACTACGGTAAGTAACTCCAAATTATCATTGTCGGAGTCATTGTGAAGAAGAAAATTTAGTAGAGGATTGCGAGACATAATTAAGATAGACGGAATGATGTTTCAAGAAAATTAAAACTGATATTGGTGTGACATTGAGGGGAAATAGGAGAAAGAATGAAAGTTTAGAACAGTAAAAGATGAAGGGTAATAGGAGAAATAGGGGAAATAAAATTGAGACTGGTGTGAAATATGGGAAATAGGAGAAAGATGAAGGGAAGCTGCCTTGTTTTACCAGTTCAAGGGAATAAAAGAGCTGTTGCAAGTTTTCGTTTTATTCCGGTTCAAATGCCCTTTTTTTGCAGGTTTCCGTTTTTTTTGCAAGTTTCCTTTTTTTTCGGTTTTTTGAAGGGCCCAATTGCTTAGGCTGTTGGAAGCTTCACACTAAAAAGGGCTAGCTAAACTATCATTTTGGCCTTTTGGATAGTCTCTGCCTAGGATTGAATTGAGACTATTGGAGATGCTCTAAAGCTAAGCCTACTACAAATTTCTTATCCATTGGTTCTTGCCCTCCCTCATACTCTCCAAAAATAAAACAGTAGTCAAATTTTTGTGGGAGGTGAAAGGTGGTGGCAGCCGAAAATATGGAGGAAAGTTGGGATGTGATGGGTTTGTTTCCCCTTGGCCAAAAAAAAAATCCACAGAGATAACAAAATAAGGAATAAGAAAAATGTAAAGGGGGTTTGGTTTTCTGCCGTGAAAATGAGGGAGGGAATTGGGGTTTGGGTAAAATGATCCAATACACACATGCACACAATAAGGAATTTACTCGCCGGACACGCGTTCACAAAACCGATTAATGACGACATAAATAATTTTTCAAACAAAAATAACATTTTTGTTTTGGTAATTATTATTTTTTATTAAAAAAAATACAGGGTCTTTACATTTACAAAATACATAATTAATTCCACTAGTTTATGAAAATTCTAGAAAGACAAAAATTGCGTTTTCATTTATTTTGAAAACACTTTCGGTAGCCCAAAAAATAATTAGTTAACAAAAACTATTATGGTCATCAAACATATTTTTTGTTTTTATTTATAATAAATAAACAAAAACTCATTTCTTATTTTGCATGAATGGAAAACAAAAAACTGAAAACTTTACCAAACAAAGCCTTAGTGTTGCAATGTTTTTAAAACTCATTTATTCAAAATAAATGTATTCTGAAAACAACTCAAATGATATTCAATAAATATGAATCTTGACGTGATTAAAGTTTTCGACAATCTCTAGATGAAGGACGTTTCCAATTATCAAAGATTCAAAATGAGCCTAAAAGGAACCCAAAACGAGTCGGGCAGGACCGTCAACTCCGTTTCCCTGGAGAGGATCCTATCTCCCATTTATAAACTCCTCAAGGATGTGGATTCCAAGAACGTTCATTAATTTGGACTTTGACGTGAGTGAATAATAAGGGAAAATTTCAAAAAAAAACCCCTGAACTTTTAGGAATTTTACAAAAAAAACCTGAACTTTAATTAATGACAAAAAAATACCTGAACTTATCATTCAGTTAACAATTAGGCCCCCGTCGTCCAATTCTGTCAACTTGCAACGGATGGAGCTAATGAAAGGTATTAACCTTTCTTTTCTTTTTTTTTGCTTTTTACTGTCCAAAAATACTTTTAACTCTTTATTTTATTTAGTAGTAAGTAAATATGTGTAAAATTCTTTGTTTTCTTACAATTTATCAAAAATTACTATATCTCATTTTTTATTTAAATAACTTTAAATCTCCTTTTCTTTTTCTTTCTTTTACTTTCAAATGTTACCGCTCTCTCCCCCCTCTTTTTTCTTTTTTAGAAATTCGACCTCACACCACCAATCAACCCCACAACCAACCACCAAATTCCAAGTCCCAATTTTAAAAATTCAAAATTACTTTTAACCTTTTTTTTATTTTCTTTTTACTTTGAAAAATTAATTTTAACTTCTTTTTTAGTAGTAAACAAATATGCAATAAAGTTTTTTTTACTATTTATTAAAAATTACTTTAACCCCATTTCTAACTATTTACAAAAATAACTTTAACACCATGTTTTTCAATTTCAAATTAACCCCCCCTCTCTCTCTACATGATTTAAGGTTTGGACATTGAAAAAATTTGAAATTCCCTATCGATTGGTTGTAGGTTGATTGGTGGTGTAGGAGAGAGAGGGAAAAGTAAAATTTGAAAATAAAAAAAAAGGGTTTAAAGAAAATTTCGTAATTAGTTAAAAAACAAAGGGGGTGAAAGTAATTTTTGAGAAATAGTAAGAAAAAAAGAACTTTATTGCATATTTATTTATTACTAAAAAGAGAGTTAAAAGTTAATTTTTGAAAGTAAAAAGTAAAAAAAAGGGATGTTTACAGAAATTTTAAATTTCTGAAATTGGGGCTAGGGCTTTGGCAATTTGATGTGGGATTTATTGGTGGTATGAGGTCGAATTTCTAAAGAAAAAAAGAGGAAGAGAGAGAGAGAGAGAGAGAGAGAGAGAAGAAAAAGTAAAATTTGAAAGTAAAAAAAAAAGGAGGGTTATTTTTTTTGTCAATAATAAAAAAAATTGGGTTAAAGTAATTTTTGATAAACAGTAAAGACAAAAAACTTTACTGCATATTTATTTATTATTCAAAAAAAGAGTTAAAATAATTTTTGAAAATAAAAAGTACTAAAAAGTAAAAAGGAAGAAGAAAGGTTAACACCTCCCGTTAGCTCATCCGTTACAAATAGACAGAATTTGAAGGCAGGGAACTAATTGTTAACGAAATGGTAAATTTTGGTGTTTTTTTGTCATTAGTTAAAGTTCAGATGTTTTTTTTGTAAAGTTCTTGAAAGTTCAGGGGTTCCCGAATAATAATTAGGCCCAAGGAAAGGGGTCCAATAAGAAATTCTAGAAACCTTGAAAACGAAGGCGCTGAAAAGTCGCGGGAAATAGAAGACCGACCTATCTCCCCTCCCCCTGTAAAAACTCTGCAATTGCTTTCAGAGAACGATAAGTTGTTGAATCCCTCCCTAGAGAGAGATTATAAAGGTACATACACGTACATATATACGAGTATACATTCAAAAACTCAGAGAGAGAGAGAGAGAGAGAGAGAGAGACGGGGGGAAATGGATCAGATTCTGAACAAGGTGGGAGCGTATTGGATAGGTCAGAAAGCCAACCAGGAAATCGACTCCGTCGGCGACGATTTCAACGTATGTCCTCACCTATCTTTCGTCGTGTTTTATGCTAATCATACTGGATGCTTGTAACTTGTTGGAGAATTTATTTCTTACAAATCTAAGCTAAAGTAGGATTTGTTGTTGACCTTTGTGTTTTTCAATTTGAAGTGAAAGTAGGGTTTTCCTTTGTTTTTCAATTGTTCATGTGTTTTGAATTAATTGACCATGAAATCGAAGATGACAGCAAACAGAGCTTGATTACCTGAACCAATTATCGTAAATTCTCCATGTTTCTGGCGATGTAGCTTTCAAAGTTTGACATGTTTGTAAGTTCTTATGAAGTACTTAAATTATTTAGCTTGTTGCTTGAAAAGAGATTGAGACACAGTTCTCCCCATAGCCATTGTTAGTTTTGGGCTAAAAAAGTGAGATTTTTTGAAGCTCCAGTTTTTAATTCTATTGTTGTTTTATTTGAAGCCGTTAAGGGAATGACTTCGGTGTCCCCGGTCATTTTGGGGACACCGTAACTTTTGGCATAACAAAACCATTATAAGCATAACCAAATTCATTACAAGCATAACCAAAACCATTATAAGCATAACCAAAACCATACCAAGGCATAACTTAGTTGGTTATGCCTTGGTTGATTTTTGGTTATGCCTTGATTGGTTTTTGGTTATGCCTTGGTTATGCCATGCTATGGTTCTATTATACTTCTAATGATTTTTGTTATGCTTGTAAGGGTTTTGTTATGCCAAAAATTACGGTATCCCCAAAATGACCGGGGACACCATAGCATCATCCGTTAAACTATTCTATGGACAAAATGGCACTTTATTTACAATAGTGCTTCTGTAAATTAATGGTAATTTGGGCATTAAAACTTGATAAAAAGTTACTCAGACAGTCGAAAATTAAAGCCATTTGTTTAATCTTTTTGTCACATCTTATAAAATGCTTTACCCTGTTTTAAGCTAATCGTATAAACTTGTAATATAGAAATGGTATATAGAGAGCCCGTCCTACGGTAGTAGCATATGTCCTAAATTATTTGAATATAGAATTTTGGTATAAATTACGTTTTTTTAGCTGCCTTTCTATTTAGCCAAGAAAGACGCTCTCAACATCACTTTGAATTTTTATTATGAGTTATGAGGGAGAAACTACTTTAATGAGTTGGAGATCTTTAGTTTCTTAAGTCTTCTTGCTTTCCATTGGTAACAATTACTTGATTGTTAACCGGAGTAGAGTTTGATTACCTAGATCAACGCAACAATCTAATAAAGCAACCGAAGCAACCAAACTCTACTCGGACATGCAAATTATTTGACTGGAGTAAGCTCTGCTCTAGTAGCATGTTACCCTTCAATGAGATGGAGAAGATGGTGATGGAGGTGGTGGGTGACTGATAGGAGTAGTTGCGGTGGGTGTTAGGGTACGTAGGGATTGGGATGGAGAAGATGAATAAGAGGTTGGAGGCTTTTGGAAACGTGTCATCTCATGAGTGGAAGGGAACATATTTTCGGGGCAGAGGGAGTGAAGATAGACACGTTAAGCATTCTCCATCCACAAGTTAACGGAATTAGACTGCGTGCGAGTAATTGATGAAATCCTGTAAACTTCAAAGATGTAGGAGTAATTGATAGTTAAGAGGCTTATTTGAAATTTTTCAAAAAAAAAAAAAACCACTGTGACTTAAAAATTCACAAATATCCTTGGGGCCTAGAGTAAAGCTCTACAGTAGATCAAGCTAATCTTGAACATCTAAAACTGCCAAAACGTCGTAAATGGAAATTCTATTATTTGGTTGTCTCGTATGGAGGGGGAAAAAAGAGTTCTTAAATTTCAAGAATCCATGTCAATGTACGAGTGCCTTCCATTCTTCTAGAGTTCCACATTATGTGACCCAAATATATATGAGTTGTGAGGGAAAATTCATCTGTAAGAATGGGATTTTTCAACATTTAAGTTAAAGCTCGCTTGTTATTACTTGAAATTAGGGTGTCATGTCTATTCTGAGATATTCTTGTAGGGAAGTGATAAATCAAAATGCATTTAAGTAATGTTAGAATGAAAGGACATGAATCAGTGCACAAGGCTTTTAATTGAACATCGCCACATAAGTCTTCAATCAGTGTTTTAGTTGGTGTCCATTTATTGGGGCAAAACCAATTATGTGGGTGAATGTTCTTCCGTTTTTGTTCAGCCTTGTGTTATACTTGCAATATCAGATCTTCTTCGATCTTAAACAATGATTGCAAAATGTTGTTTAATAAAATGAACAATGCTATGCACTATGACATGCATAGTTAGCTAGGTTCTTGTTGAAGGGGACGTTTTCCTTTGATTTACTTGATAGTGTCAAGCTGGCTGTCACAGTTGGCTTGTACAGAAATGGTTCACTGCTTATTACAACTACTGTGTGATATTGAAAACTAAAATTAACTCATTTTATTTGTTACTCCTACCTTTTAATTGCGTGTCAGAAAATTGTGTAGGTTTGGTAACTGATATTTTTCTTCTCAATTCCTATAGTTTGCTACGCCTGAACATTTTATCGCAACTTGTTCCAATTTTCTTGTACTGACCTTTATGCCTACTTTTAGTCCTTGTCAACCAGCATTTCAGGAGGATCCAAATGGTTGGTCAACAAACTCAAAGGTTCGTTTTGCTTCTGTGACATTCTCTCGTCTGTTTGATATAAGCAGTGTATCAAAGAGATGCCATGTGCTATTCAGAGTGTATTTGTAACGTACATATACCTTAGTTGGTTTTGTGGTTTGGCCTTTGCGAAATATTTCCTTGCCGTAATCTGGTCTACTTGAATTTCAGCAACCATCAGAAGATGGCATCTTTGCAAATGAGTTCTCTTAATCATTACAACATGTATTGTCTTGATTTAGTTCCTGTGTTCACCTTTTCAAGTTTTGTCTTCACGATGAATTTTCTGGTTTCCTGTTGAAATTTTTTCAATATTAATTTACTCAGGCAGTGTGTGCGTAATTGTGAGCACGTATATGTATTTAGTTATACTTCTCTCTCTTTTTTCCTGCTGAGTTTCGTAAACACTACACTCATTAACGAACACACTAACTTTACAGGGAAAATGCAAAAGCCACTAACTGAACTTCTAAAGGAGCATGACTTGGCAATAGGCATCTTCCCTCGCGATGCTACGAACTACGAGTTGAACGAAGAGACTGGTAAACTTATTGTCTACATTCCCTCGATATGTGAAGTGGGTTATAGGGACTCGTCTGTTTTGCGCTTTTCAACTGTAGTCACTGGGTATCTGGAGAAAGGGAAACTAGCCGGTATAGAAGGGATGAAAACAAAAGTGATGATTTGGGCAAAAGTTACATGTATCACGTCGGATGGTGGAAAGCTCCATTTCACAGCTGGGATAAAGAAAAGCAGGAATAAAAATGCTTATCAGGTTCTTCGAGATGGAGTGAGCGTCGATAAGTTTTGAGATAGTTGGATGTAATGTTTCATATATTCTTGAAAGTTATACTACTATTCTGATCGGTTTCGGAACCCTTTTGCTTGAAAATTGAACTTTTCCTTTATTTTGTATATAGTTCCCGCCTCCTTTTTTTTTTTGGTAAATATTTTGTTGTATGATAGATCGGTCTCAATGAGTCCACAAAACATTTTGTTATGAACTTATGGTGTAAATCTATTGTTTCGATATTTAATAAGTTTGCCTTTAAAAAAACCTTTTGGCCACCGCTATTCGCAGCATAGTTTCTGCTATGCGCAGCCAATTGCTACTTACAAACCACCACCTTATAAGGATTTGCTACTTGCAGCCAAAAGAATATCCATGAACTCCCCTTTTTGCCCTTGTATACATCATACATACAACCCAACCCAACACCTCTGTCATTCTCTTCCCCCATCCGTTCCTTTTCTCTCTCTCCTCTCTCTTTTCCCTCGTTCTGCTACAGATCTCCACCTCCCCACCCCGCGGCGCCGCCACCCACGCACCCCCACTCCACCCCGCCTCTCGCTCTCTCTCTCCCCGCCTCCCCACCCCGTCTCTCTCTCTTGTCTCTCTCTTGTTTCTTCTTTTGTACAGTCCCCACCACAACACCACTCCCGTCATACCACGACAGGAGCGCAACTTTTGAGGCAAAGGAGGTGTGAGAAGAAAGCACACCACACCAACATCACCAATGATTTTGAAGTGGAACATCGGTAAAATTATGAATCTTGTTATTATGGGGTTTTTTTTTTTCGTTTGGTTTTTGTTTTTTTTTTCCCTGAGAAAACCATAGTACGCTATTTTGTATATTTAAAATTTAATCGGACACTAGAGTCCGATTGTTTTTCACAATTTAGGATAGATGGTTGTTTGGCCCCTATTTGGATTTTAATATCTGAAATTGATTGCCTCATTCGGATTTTAATTTCCAAATGACTCCCTAGTCGAATGTTATAAAAGTTGAATTGTTAAGTCATTCAGAATTTAATATCCAAAATTTATTGTCTCATTCGGATTTTAATATCCAAATCTTTATACCCCATTTGAACATTACAGTCCGATTAGTCCCCTCTATTTTGATTAGCACCCCTTGGTTGTAACAAGAGCTGTAGCTTTTCTTTCAACCAATTTTTTTTGAATGTCTAAATGTAAAAGTAATTCTCGACCGTTCTGATGATGTCTTTTTCTATCAAGTGTCCGAATTAAATTTTTCACATGCATGTTGTTTTTAAGTTGTAATGTTCCACCTCCTGCATGTATAGAGACTCCAGAATACCAACTTCATCAAAAGTATCCGATCTTTATTATTTGTAAAATGTAGCCATCAGTGTGTCGAATTGTTTATATGCCTAAGGATTCTTTTGTTCATCTATTAATCACCCGGCATGAATTGTTAGCTCATTCAGAATTTAATATCTAAAATTTATTGTCTCATTCGGATTTTAATATCCAAATCTTTATACCCCATTTGGACATTACTGTCCAATTAGTCCCCTCTATTTCGGTTATTAGAATCCGATTTACTTATCTTTATTTAGAAATTAGTATCCGATCTTCCTATCTTTAATTCATGTGTTCTAACCATAATTGTCAAATATTGAATCGAATTGAGAATCAGATTGACCTTTTTCCCAATTATAAAAGTTGAATTGTTAGCTCATTTATGTGGTTTCATATTAGTCAAATGCAACAATGTGATAAACCTTGATTTATGTATAGATTCATATCATTATGTGAATCATACGATTTTGACAACTATGATTCAAATGTATTATTTGCAATTTATAGGAAATGAAACAAGTTCCTCCTACCGTTTCTGTAAGGAAGAGGAAGGCTGAGCAAGTTTTAGTTTCAGAAAGTAAACGAGACAAAACACGAAGATGAAGGTAGAGGCAACAGGAGGACGAGGTACATGAAAGTTAGAATATGATTCTGTGTTTCTAGTTTTAAATTGCTTAGATATATTTCGCGTAACTACTACTACTACTAGTCTAGAATTTTTCATTTATGTTTCATTTAGAATTCATTTATTGGACTAAACTATTATTTGCAATATGTACAGGAAAAGACACAAGCCCTAGTTCGGATCGTTACTCGAGTCGTTACACTAGGTGCCGGCGCCGTGACCGTACTTGAGACTTGGTGTTCTATGACTTGTTTTTGATGGACTTTATGTCCTTGTATTTATTTTGGACACTTTATGGCCATGGTTTATGGACTACTTTCCTTGGTGGAATGACTTTTGTTTTATTGTGGACAACTATTAAGATATTTGTGATAATTGGATACCGTTAAAATATGAATGCTAAGTAGGGCACCAAAACGTAAATTTTATGGTTTGAATCATTCTTGATACTTTCCTAGGAAAAAATAATTCGTTACGCAATACTCATATGTGAAAATATAGATTTAAATGAGGAGTGCCGTACGAACCGACAATACTCTAGACAAACATAGAACACTACCAAAAACAAGAGTTTGCATAAATTTCATATTTTACAATATGATTCTATGAACTAAAATTTTACATAAAAGTCGCTTTGTTGTCTTTAACTCTGAACCCTTGATGATAATTCTATAATTGTGTTTTGTAGCAGTCGAGATCAACCATCGTTGTCTTATTTGAAAAAATCTCGGGTGTCATTTAATAGTCCTGTCAGCACGTATTTCGAGAAATAAATTCGCTCCAAATAACCCATTTTTTACTACAGAAAAATGCTAGCATCATTGGATTTTTGGACACGAACACGTTTTATGAGGAATAAAATTCCTACAAATATATATTTTCATGTTAACACGTTATACGAGGAAGAATTACATCCCATTTTAACCAATAATAAATACGGGAGTTGATTTTTAAATTCCCCTTTTCATATCCACACTCTTTTGCGTCCATTACAGCCTATTCATTCGGAGAAAATTCAATTTGGAAATAAATATTTGAAATATATAAAATGTTTTGAACTTTAATTTTTGATTTATATACCAGTTCTTGAATTTTAATTTCCGAATAGAATGAGAACTATCAGATAGAATAACACCAATCGGATACTAATGTTCGAACTGGATCAATAATTTCGGAAACAAATATCCAAAATTTATACCTATGTTCGGACTTTAATATCTGATTTGTACACCTTGAAGTGGATTCTAATTTCCGAACATAATGAAAACTATGAGATAGCATGACACTATTCCAGTTTCTGAACAGAATGTCACAGACTTGACAACTATGAGTTTTCAAACAAAAATACAACCATCATTACCCTTTACAACTTTCAATTCAAATGGGCATTCACATTTTTTGGTGCCCGTGGACCGCACTCTCTTCTTCACAGCTACCTCCTTCCCATCAACCTTCTTCACAAACGGCCTATACTTACCGTTCCTTTCACATGAAAACCTCATCCTAGATGTGCGATTCTTAATACATTTCTCAAAACCCTTAATCATAATGATAAACCTGTGTTGTTTACCAGTGCATCTTATCCAATCTACCAACGCTTCATCGGATGGAAAAACCTACACACACATAAAAAAAAAAAGCCCGTAATATAAGATTGCACATGATAAATGCTCTATCAAAAAAAACTCACCATCTCCGTTATAAAATACTCCGTATAATCGTATAGAGGACGAGTGGAAGTAAGTATAGTCGATGTCCTTACATAACTACCAAGTGTTGAAGTGTCACCCTCAAAGACAAACCAGTAAGTGCAGGATTCTCTGCAGTTTCATTTAGATATTAATATCTAAAAATTGGCACCAAATTCGGATATAAGAATCTAACAATGTTGATAATATTCAGATATTAATATCCGAATAGTTGTACATAGTTCAGACATTAAAGTTCGAAAAATTAGTAAAGTTTTGGCACTGTGTGTCCAACTATGTCGGGCTAGAACTGAAATTCAAAATGGAGGGTTTCTGAAATTGAAAATGGAGGGCGGGCTTACCACTTTCTGTGGTTTTTGCTCTGTCACTACAACATCTGTAACTTATTTCTCAACTTCTATTGTGTCCATTGTGTGATCTTCTGACTCCAAATCGTGGTGTATTGATGGGTCAACTATTTCTTGTTTATCAGTGGAGGGAGAGGAAGCAATCGAGGTTTTCATTGACAATTTAGGAAGAAGAGGAGGGGAGGAAGATAGACAGACTTGGTTGCTGGTAAGAGGGACCTGCTGGTGGGTGATGACAGTTGGGTAGGGATGACAATGGAGGAGTTTGAATGGGGGGAGGGAAGAGACGTGGTCTGGGGAGGGAGGGAAATCAGGAGTATGTGGTTGTATGGAATGGGTTATGTAATATTCTTAAAGGGTAAAATGGTCAAATAGCATGAGGTCTTAGGGGTATCATGGTCAAACTACACGAGGGCATTTTTGTCCGTAATTGATAAAAGTTTTAATCGGCTGCGAGTAGCAAGAACTACGCTGCAAATAGCGGCGCCCAACCTTTTTTAAAGTGGGGTATTTTGATAACAAGCTGTAAACTTAAATGTTCCAAGCAATAATCAATTAAATGGGTTTGAAAATCATATGTAACATTGCTTAAAATTTTAAGTGCCTATTAAAATATAGATTAAAAAGTTCATAACCACTGCCGCCACTGCCACTTCTACTACTATCACCACACCGCCACTTCTACCGCCACTCCACATCCATTACCATCACCATCTCTTTTGTTCCACCACCACCAACTATCAAGGTTTGAACCCCGACATTTAGGTCTAGTCGTACCAACTTGAACCATCAAGGACAAATCACTCACCTCTTTACCACCACTACTCGCTATCGTCATCACCAGTACAACCCTTTATCACCGTGATCTCTCATCCACCACCACCGTCACCATCCTTCTACAATCACCACTCTCGCTACAAGTACACCGCTACACTACCACCATGTCTCACTGACACCACCATAACTCCAATCCCTTTTGTCTCTCCAACACCTTTTAACATTACAATTAAATCACCTCTTCACCACCATATATAACTATACACCACTCACAACCGTCACCACCAGCACCACCCCTACCATCACCTTCTCTTGAGTTAGACTGCAATGAGCTGATTAAATGCATCAACAACCCCAAAGGCCAGTGGCCTTAGGAGATTGCTGCGATGGCGGAAGATATCAAGGCTTGGATGGGAGCTAGGAATTGATCATTTGAATGGTGCTGTCGCGAAAAAAATAGAGCTGCTCACTGAATTGCGACAAAATGCTTTGAGTAGGAAAATTGTTTCATACGGGTTGTATTCTGCCAGGTTTAGAGGAAATTTTGGCAAATGATTTGCCTCCTTCGTAGTTTATATTTTTCTTGTGATCATATCAAAAAACATTAAAAATTTTAAAGCATTTGAGCAAAAGATTGAGTAAGCAAACCAAAAAATCTCTTGAAAGTGTTTTTCAATCTAAGCTGAATCAATTACAACATCTTCTTGTAAGCAAAATTACAATGGATACATGTATACATGCATTTCTCACACTTAAAAAGAAACTCGCAAAAAATGATAATACCATCGCTTTTCATTAGTAAAGAAGAAGGAAAGTAAGAGCTTGGATCCTCCAACAAAATTAGTAGTAACTTTCATTCCACCAAAGCACATAACTTGGGCTCTGCACCTAGCTAGCTCACTGTAGCAACACAAGCTGGCACAACTTTGGTAACACAAAACCCATCGGTAGGAATTAAGTTATTATATATCAGAAGAAGCAGAAGTAAAGCATGTAAACCTAAAATCTAGTAGTGTAAGAAGGAATACAAAAACATGCAGATACTACATCATGGAAAAAATTCACTGGCCCGGCCATTTGAATGGAAGAAGAGGAAGAACCCTTAAAAATGATCAATTACGTGCGTACAAACATCATTATTGT